>CM064869.1:54831947-55171350 GCA_032719365.1 Prinsepia uniflora | reverse complement strand
ACGCAGAAGCCTTTACTCTACTCTGGGAACCCTCACGTCACTTCGATGCCTCAGACTCTGCCTCGACGTCAAGACCCCGCGCTAGCTCCACAACCTGGAGGGCAAATAAAACAGAAAATGTGAGTGGACCAGAAAGTACCAAAGTTCAAAAACCATTTTATAAGAAAACCCAGTTAAACCCTCCGTTTTGAAATCACATGCATAACCAGCAGTTATAAACACATTTATAAAATAATCATTATAAACATCATAAGAAACAGAAACACTATAAAATACTAAGAAACCATAATATGAGTATCAGAAACCGTATCAAAACCATAACCACCAAATCATCATTTTCTCGATCAAACCTGCTGGATCTATCCGAGTCTTTAAACTCCCGAGTCTTTAAACTCAATCCAGGCCTTAATCATATCCGAGTCTTTAAACTCCCGAGTCTTTAAACTCAAGGCCTACGGGGGAAATCAATATATATATATCCGAGTCTTTAAACTCCCGAGTCTTTAAACTCAATCCGGGTCTTTTAAACCCAATCCGGCCGGTCCCCCGTCACATATATCCGGGTCTTTAAACCCAATATCCAGATCCAGCAAATCCAATCCCAAAACCATTTGAAAACCATTTACCAATCCATATCCAAACCCGAATCCGAAATCACTGGTCCGAAGCCCCTTCCGGCATTCAGAACCGTCATTCCGAACCCAAATCCGGAAAATATCCATTTTCATACCAAAACCCCATGTAATCACAAATCCCATTTCATAACCCATATATCATTAGTAGAAAACCTTTATCGGTGGAAATCCCCAAATGTGGCATCAAAATCCGAAAACCAACATTTTCTCGAAAACCGTGCCAAAACCGTCTTTTTCTCGAAAAACGTGTAATAATGCAAAACCGACCAAACATATTCGATAATCAAGATTAAAACCATAAAACAATTATAGAAAACAGTTATGCATGTTCGAGTTTAGAGAAAGGGTCCACTCACAGTACTGAGCCCTACTCGCGTCCCGAACGTCCAGCCCGTTCCTCGGCTTCCTCGGGAAATCCCGATCCTGTCAAACACCGTCAAATTACGTCACTAATACATCTACGAACACTCACTTAACTTCCCTCAAAAATCTCCGGACCAAAGACTTAAAACCCCGGAACCCTACACATTCACCCTCGCGGAACTATACTCAAAAGACTTCCGATTAACCCGAAACCAACTCCATTGAATTCACAACAACTCCTAGACCAAAAGTCATGTTGACCATTTCTCCCAGAACCGCCGCACGCGCCCCCACGCGCCGCCCAAAGGTGGCTGCGCGTGGCCCTCACGCGCTGCTACAGTACCACCTCCTTCCTCGAGCAAACCGGGTTCAGTACAGTGGTCTGCACTCAGACCGGCGTACCTGGTTCTTCCTCCTCCGTCCACCAAAACGGTTCCTTTCTTCACCAACAGCATCGTCCAGGCCAACCCTATCGGTTCCCCAACTCCATTCACCTCGACACTGTCCCAATCCCCTCGACTGAACTCAAAACCAGACAGCCCATCGACCCCTGTTTCACGACTCCTCCACTCCGGCCACCTCCCGTCACTGGTGGTGATTCCAGACTCACCCCACAACCTCACTGATCCACGTCCAACACCCCTAACCCTTCGACTCACCCCAGAAAGTCCACGACTTTGGGTTCGAAGTTCACGGTCGAAACAGGGGTAACAGAAACTCCTCTTCGCCTGAGCTCCGCCGTGTACGCCCCCGTCACGGCGACCACCCAAATCGACACCTAGGACCTCCCTGATCACTACCCTAACCTCCAATCCTCTCGACTCTCAGCCCAAGGTCACGACTTTCCAAATGAAGTTTACGGGAAAAACAGAGTAAAGAGATCTCACCTTCGATTGCAGCTCCGCCGTGCGCACTGCCGCCTTCCACGGTGGTCGTTGGATTCCTTGCAGTCTCCTCAGCCTCCCCTGGCCTCGATTTGCCTCACCTCACGGCGTAGCCACCACCTCAACCTCACAGCTCCCTGTTTCTCCCCAAAATTCCTCCACACCTCCGCCGTGCCGCCGTGCACAATTGCACCTCCAATTCACGGCCACCAGCTCCGCCTTGCCTCACTAACACACTCACAATTCCCTAACCACTCACCCTTGCACTCAGATCGATCAACTGATCCCAACTCTCACCCTCTGTTCTCTGTATTTCGACGGACTGCACGGTTGCACCCCCATTATTTGGGACCGGTGAACACACAGGATTCCACCAGAATCCTCCAGTCCTTCAACACGTGTCACCATCCCTTCCAACTACATCCCATCTGTTTAAATCCCAGCCATCCATTCTTTTATCTCTGCACAAATCCCAATGTGCCACAATGACCAAAATACCCTCCTGTTTTACTCATTTTACGGTTTTACCGAAACTTCCTAGACCCGTAACTCTCACCTCGTAAGTCCGATGAACACGTGCCGCTTGTCATCGAACTCAGGACGACAAGAACTATCTAACCATCCTAGGTCAACCTACCAAAACCCAATTATTCAAAAAGTCAACTTTTCCCCCCTATTTTACCAAAATTACGAAAATTCCCTCGACCTTCCGGACATCACAACTTCCTCCTCGGATGTCGGAATCGGGCGTGCCACTGCCTACGGATTCGTAACGTCCTCAACTACGTCCTGGTCACTGGTCAACTCCCATTTGACCACCCGAAATAAAAGTCAACATTTCTGCCCAACCCAGGGGCAAAATCGTCATTCTAAGTTCCCGGACCCCTCGGGACCACCTAACCCTTGATTAACCTTACTAATCACACCTTAATCACTCCACTTATCCCTATTCTCGGGACGGGTTGTTACAATCTACCCACCTAAAAAGAATTTCGTCCCCGAAATTCCACAGCTAGTCCCCGACACCTAGGGCTCCTAAGGAACAACCTCTTCTAGATTTCTGTCTATCTTCATCTCCACCTTGGTATTTCACTCCATCCCCAGCTACTGTTACCACAGCCAACCCTAGCTATGTAACAACTACATGGTGTACGCAAGGGAAACTCTATGAATAGAAAACAAAGGTATTATACAATACCTCATTTCACAATACGCGACAGAAGTCATAGAGTACATCCTCGTATACAACCACCCATCTCCTCGGCTACTCGTCCGTCCACAGTCGGACTAACTCCACAAAGTCCTAAAGGCAAACTCTAGCTTGTGGGTTCTCTCCTTCAATAGGCTCAGATCAATCAATTATAGTCACTCCTTTCCTATCCTTCCCGTCAACCCACTACAGACCTTACTGTACACTCCAAGTCCTCTAGAAAAACTCCTAGACTCTACTCCGAAATCCAAAAACCAAACCAACAGAACAACCAAAAGTAAAACAAGTACCTGTCTCCGTATCTGGTGTCGACTGACCCTCCTGCTGAGTCATCGAGAACACCCGGGCCTGAGATCCTGACGCTCTACCACGTCCCCTCGAACTACTCGTGGCTGTGCCACCACCTCCTCTAGTGCCCGCCGTCCCTGATGCTGTACTCTGTCCGGACTCCGCTACTCCTCTGCCTACACCACCTTCCTGTGGTAACAGTGGACACTCACGTCGAAAATGACCTCGCTCCCCGCAGTAGAAACACACATTCCAGCCTGGTCCACTACTCGGTCTCCCCGTGGACGCTACCGACGTCGCACTCGCTTGCGGAGTCGGCGGTACTCGATAACCCCAAAATCCTGAACTCTGGGCACTACCAGGCCTACCAAAACGATCATCGCCCGACGAGGACGATCCACCGAAGTTACCTCTTTTCGGTGTCCGCTGGCTCGAAGCTCCAGGAATAGATAGTTCCCGGCGTCGCACCGGCAAACTAGCCTCAACTCGCACCGCAGCATCCGACAAGTCTCGGAGGGTAGCAAAAGATCCAGCCGTCACTACGGCTCGAATCTCACCGCGCAAACCCAACTCAAACCTGCGGCACTTCTCGGCTTCAGTGGCCACAAAAACAGGAGCAAACCGAGACAACATCTGGAACTTCCGTTCATACTCTGCCACGGTCATATTCCCCTGCTGGAGCTGCAGAAACTCCGCCTCCTTGGCATCCCGGAAGGAACGAGGATAATACTGCTCCAGAAACCGTTCCCTGAACGTCTCCCAAGTTACACTGTGAACATCCCAACCGGACAACTCGAGGGTATACCACCACTCGTACGCCGCACCATCTAGTAAAAAGGTAGCCAACAACACTCGCTCCCCCGGCGGACAATGCATCACCGCAAAAATCCGCTCAAGTCTGGTAATCCACCTCTGGGCTTCCTCAGGATCAGCCCCACCACTAAAAGTAGTAGCCCCGAGCCGCTGGGCTCGCTCAATCGTAGCACTCTCCGTCTTCTCTGGCTACTTCTTCAGGTTGTGGAGAGGGTCTACGTCTCGGAGGCATCGTCAACCGCACGCTGAAAGAGGCATAGAAGTAGTCAAACAACTGAAACACAACCTCACAAACCGACAGACCTAACAAACTCGACAAACCTGTGCTCTGATACCAATTGTCAGGACCCACCCCGGTTTCACCCCGAAACCCGAGGTAAATCCCGCCCCCGTCTGACTCCCCGACGCAAAACTCAAGTAAAACTCACTCACATACTACCCAGTCAAACGCAGGAGTAATTAGACACAATGTCCCGAAGGTAGCATTTACAGAACATAGTACGAACATACAAATAAAACCGATAACTACACGCACGCAGAAGCCTTTACTCTACTCTGGAACCCTCACGTCACTTCGATGCCTCAGACTCTGCCTCGACGTCAAGACCCCGCGCTAGCTCCACAACCTGGAGGGCAAATAAAACAGAAAATGTGAGTGGACCAGAAAGTACCAAAGTTCAAAAAACCATTTTATAAGAAAACCCAGTTAAACCCTCCGTTTTTGAAATCACATGCATAACCAGCAGTTATAAACACATTTATAAAATAATCATTATAAACATCATAAGAAACAGAAACACTATAAAATACTATAAGAAACCATAATATGAGTATCAGAAACCGTATCAAAACCATAACCACCAAATCATCATTTTCTCGATCAAACCTGCTGGATCTATCCGAGTCTTTAAACTCCCGAGTCTTTAAACTCAATCCAGGCCTTAATCATATCCGAGTCTTTAAACTCCCGAGTCTTTAAACTCAAGGCCTACGGGGGAAATCAATATATATATATCCGAGTCTTTAAACTCCCGAGTCTTTAAACTCAATCCGGGTCTTTAAACCCAATCCGGCCGGTCCCCCGTCACATATATCCGGGTCTTTAAACCCAATATCCAGATCCAGCAAATCCAATCCCAAAACCATTTGAAAACCATTTACCAATCCATATCCAAACCCGAATCCGAAATCACTGGTCCGAAGCCCTTCCGGCATTCAGAACCGTCATTCCGAACCCAAATCCGGAAAATATCCATTTTCATACCAAAACCCCATGTAATCACAAATCCCATTTCATAACCCATATATCATTAGTAGAAAACCTTTATCGGTGGAAATCCCCAAATGTGGCATCAAAATCCGAAACCAACATTTTCTCGAAAACCGTGCCAAAACCGTCTTTTTTCTCGAAAAACGTGTAATAATGCAAAACCGACCAAACATATTCGATAATCAAGATTAAAACCATAAAACAATTATAGAAAACAGTTATGCATGTTCGAGTTTAGAGAAAGGGTCCACTCACAGTACTGAGCCCTACTCGCGTCCCGAACGTCCAGCCCGTTCCTCGGCTTCCTCGGGAAATCCCGATCCTGTCAAACACCGTCAAATTACGTCACTAATACATCTACGAACACTCACTTAACTTCCCTCAAAAATCTCCGGACCAAAGACTTAAAACCCCGGAACCCTACACATTCACCCTCGCGGAACTATACTCAAAAGACTTCCGATTAACCCGAAACCAACTCCATTGAATTCACAACAACTCCTAGACCAAAAGTCATGTTGACCATTTCTCCCAGAACCGCCGCACGCGCCCCCACGCGCCGCCCAAAGTGGCTGCGCGTGGCCCTCACGCGCTGCTACAGTACCACCTCCTTCCTCGAGCAAACCGGGTTCAGTACAGTGGTCTGCACTCAGACCGGCGTACCTGGTTCTTCCTCCTCCGTCCACCAAAACGTTCCTTTCTTCACCAACAGCATCGTCAGGCCAACCCTATCGGTTCCCCAACTCCATTCACCTCGACACTGTCCCAATCCCCTCGACTGAACTCAAAACCAGACAGCCCTTCGACCCCTGTTTCACGACTCCTCACTCCGGCCACCTCCCGTCACGGTGGTGATTCCAGACTCACCCCACAACCTCACTGATCCACGTCCAACACCCCTAACCCTTCGACTCACCCCAGAAGTCCACGACTTTGGGTTCGAAGTTCACGGTCGAAACAGGGTAACAGAAACTCCTCTTCGCCTGAGCTCCGCCGTGTACGCCCCCGTCACGGCGACCACCCAAATCGACACCTAGGACCTCCCTGATCACTACCCTAACCTCCAATCCTCTCGACTCTCAGCCCAAGGTCACGACTTTCCAAATGAAGTTTACGGGAAAAACAGAGTAAAGAGATCTCACCTTCGATTGCAGCTCCGCCGTGCGCACTGCCGCCTTCCACGGTGGTCGTTGGATTCCTTGCAGTCTCCTCAGCCTCCCCTGGCCTCGATTTGCCTCACCTCACGGCGTAGCCACCACCTCAACCTCACAGCTCCCTGTTTCTCCCCAAAATTCCTCCACACCTCCGCCGTGCCGCCGTGCACAATTGCACCTCCAATTCACGGCCACCAGCTCCGCCTTGCCTCACTAACACACTCACAATTCCCTAACCACTCACCCTTGCACTCAGATCGATCAACTGATCCCAACTCTCACCCTCTGTTCTCTGTATTTCGACGGACTGCACGGTTGCACCCCCATTATTTGGGACCGTGAACACACAGGATTCCACCAGAATCCTCCAGTCCTTCAACACGTGTCACCATCCCTTCCAACTACATCCCATCTGTTTAAATCCCAGCCATCCATTCTTTTATCTCTGCACAAATCCCAATGTGCCACAATGACCAAAATACCCTCCTGTTTTACTCATTTTACGGTTTTACCGAAACTTCCTAGACCCGTAACTCTCACCTCGTAAGTCCGATGAACACGTGCCGCTTGTCATCGAACTCAGGACGACAAGAACTATCTAACCATCCTAGGTCAACCTACCAAAACCCAATTATTCAAAAAGTCAACTTTTCCCCCCTATTTTACCAAAATTACGAAAATTCCCTCGACCTTCCGGACATCACAACTTCCTCCTCGGATGTCGGAATCGGGCGTGCCACCTGCCTACGGATTCGTAACGTCCTCAACTACGTCCTGGTCACTGGTCAACTCCCATTTGACCACCCGAAATAAAAGTCAACATTTCTGCCCAACCCAGGGGCAAAATCGTCATTCTAAGTTCCCGGACCCCTCGGGACCACCTAACCCTTGATTAACCTTACTAATCACACCTTAATCACTCCACTTATCCCTATTCTCGGGACGGGTTGTTACAATCTACCCACCTAAAAAGAATTTCGTCCCCGAAATTCCACAGCTAGTCCCCGACACCTAGGGCTCCTAAGGAACAACCTCTTCTAGATTTCCTGTCTATCATCTCCACCTTGGGTATTTCACTCCATCCCCAGCTACTGTTACCACAGCCAACCCTAGCTATGTAACAACTACATGGTGTACGCAAGGGAAACTCTATGAATAGAAAACAAAGGTATTATACAATACCTCATTTCACAATACGCGACAGAAGTCATAGAGTACATCCTCGTATACAACCACCCATCTCCCTCGGCTACTCGTCCGTCCACAGTCGGACTAACTCCACAAAGTCCTAAAGGCAAACTCTAGCTTGTGGGTTCTCTCCTTCAATAGGCTCAGATCAATCAATTATAGTCACTCCTTTCCTATCCTTCCCGTCAACCCACTACAGACCTTACTGTACACTCCAAGTCCTCTAGAAAAACTCCTAGACTCTACTCCGAAATCCAAAAACCAAACCAACAGAACAACCAAAAGTAAAACAAGTACCTGTCCTCCGTATCTGGTGTCGACTGACCCTCCTGCTGAGTCATCGAGAACACCCGGGCCTGAGATCCTGACGCTCTACCACGTCCCCCTCGAACTACTCGTGGCTGTGCCACCACCTCCTCTAGTGCCCGCCGTCCCTGATGCTGTACTCTGTCCGGACTCCGCTACTCCTCTGCCTACACCACCTTCCTGTGGTAACAGTGGACACTCACGTCGAAAATGACCTCGCTCCCCGCAGTAGAAACACACATTCCAGCCTGGTCCACTACTCGGTCTCCCCGTGGACGCTACCGACGTCGCACTCGCTTGCGGAGTCGGCGGTACTCGATAACCCCAAAATCCTGAACTCTGGGCACTACCAGGCCTACCAAAACGATCATCGCCCGACGAGGACGATCCACCGAAGTTACCTCTTTTCGGTGTCCGCTGGCTCGAAGCTCCAGGAATAGATAGTTCCCGGCGTCGCACCGGCAAACTAGCCTCAACTCGCACCGCAGCATCCGACAAGTCTCGGAGGGTAGCAAAAGATCCAGCCGTCACTACGGCTCGAATCTCACCGCGCAAACCCAACTCAAACCTGCGGCACTTCTCGGCTTCAGTGGCCACAAAAACAGGAGCAAACCGAGACAACATCTGGAACTTCCGTTCATACTCTGCCACGGTCATATTCCCTGCTGGAGCTGCAGAAACTCCGCCTCCTTGGCATCCCGGAAGGAACGAGGATAATACTGCTCCAGAAACCGTTCCCTGAACGTCTCCCAAGTTACACTGTGAACATCCCAATACCGACAACTCGAGGGTATACCACCACTCGTACGCCGCACCATCTAGTAAAAAGGTAGCCAACAACACTCGCTCCCCCGGCGGACAATGCATCACCGCAAAAATCCGCTCAAGTCTGGTAATCCACCTCTGGGCTTCCTCAGGATCAGCCCCACCACTAAAAGTAGTAGCCCCGAGCCGCTGGGCTCGCTCAATCGTAGCACTCTCCGTCTCTCTGGCTACTTCTTCAGGTTGTGGAGAGGGTCTACGTCTCGGAGGCATCGTCAACCGCACGCTGAAAGAGGCATAGAAGTAGTCAAACAACTGAAACACAACCTCACAAACCGACAGACCTAACAAACTCGACAAACCTGTGCTCTGATACCAATTGTCAGGACCCACCCCGGTTTCACCCCGAAACCCGAGGTAAATCCCGCCCCCGTCTGACTCCCCGACGCAAAACTCAAGTAAAACTCACTCACATACTACCCAGTCAAACGCAGGAGTAATTAGACACAATGTCCCGAAGGTAGCATTTACAGAACATAGTACGAACATACAAATAAACCGATAACTACACGCACGCAGAAGCCTTTACTCTACTCTGGGAACCCTCACGTCACTTCGATGCCTCAGACTCTGCCTCGACGTCAAGACCCCGCGCTAGCTCCACAACCTGGAGGGCAAATAAAACAGAAAATGTGAGTGGACCAGAAAGTACCAAAGTTCAAAAACCATTTTATAAGAAAACCCAGTTAAACCCTCCGTTTTGAAATCACATGCATAACCAGCAGTTATAAACACATTTATAAAATAATCATTATAAACATCATAAGAAACAGAAACACTATAAAATACTATAAGAAAACCATAATATGGAGTATCAGAAACCGTATCAAAACCATAACCACCAAATCATCATTTTCTCGATCAAACCTGCTGGATCTATCCGAGTCTTTAAACTCCCGAGTCTTTAAACTCAATCCAGGCCTTATCATATCCGAGTCCTTTAAACTCCCGAGTCTTTAAACTCAAGGCCTACGGGGGGAAATCAATATATATATATCCGAGTCTTTAAACTCCCGAGTCTTTAAACTCAATCCGGGTCTTTAAACCCAATCCGGCCGGTCCCCCGTCACATATATCCGGGTCTTTAAACCCAATATCCAGATCCAGCAAATCCAATCCCAAAACCATTTGAAAACCATTTACCATCCATATCCAAACCCGAATCCGAAATCACTGGTCCGAAGCCCTTCCGGCATTCAGAACCGTCATTCCGAACCCAAATCCGGAAAATATCCATTTTCATACCAAAACCCCATGTAATCACAAATCCCATTTCATAACCCATATATCATTAGTAGAAAACCTTTATCGGTGGAAACCCCAAATGTGGCATCAAAATCCGAAAACCAACATTTTCTCGAAAACCGTGCCAAAACCGTCTTTTTCTCGAAAAACGTGTAATAATGCAAAACCGACCAAACATATTCGATAATCAAGATTAAAACCATAAAACAATTATAGAAAACAGTTATGCCATGTTCGAGTTTAGAGAAAGGGTCCACTCACAGTACTGAGCCCTACTCGCGTCCCGAACGTCCAGCCCGTTCCTCGGCTTCCTCGGGAAATCCCGATCCTGTCAAACACCGTCAAATTACAGTCACTAATACATCTACGAACACTCACTTAACTTCCCTCAAAAATCTCCGGACCAAAGACTTAAAACCCCGGAACCCTACACATTCACCCTCGCGGAACTATACTCAAAAGACTTCCGATTAACCCGAAACCAACTCCATTGAATTCACAACAACTCCTAGACCAAAAGTCATGTTGACCATTTCTCCCAGAACCGCCGCACGCGCCCCACGCGCCGCCCAAAGTGGCTGCGCGTGGCCCTCACGCGCTGCTACAGTACCACCTCCTTCCTCGAGCAAACCGGGTTCAGTACAGTGGTCTGCACTCAGACCGGCGTACCTGGTTCTTCCTCCTCCGTCCACCAAAACGGTTCCTTTCTTCACCAACAGCATCGTCCAGGCCAACCCTATCGGTTCCCCAACTCCATTCACCTCGACACTGTCCCAATCCCCTCGACTGAACTCAAAACCAGACAGCCACTTCGACCCCTGTTTCACGACTCCTCCACTCCGGCCACCTCCCGTCACGGTGGTGATTCCAGACTCACCCCACAACCTCACTGATCCACGTCCAACACCCCTAACCCTTCGACTCACCCCAGAAGTCCACGACTTTGGGTTCGAAGTTCACGGTCGAAACAGGGGTAACAGAAACTCCTCTTCGCCTGAGCTCCGCCGTGTACGCCCCCGTCACGGCGACCACCCAAATCGACACCTAGGACCTCCCTGATCACTACCCTAACCTCCAATCCTCTCGACTCTCAGCCCAAGGTCACGACTTTCCAAATGAAGTTTACGGGAAAAACAGAGTAAAGAGATCTCACCTTCGATTGCAGCTCCGCCGTGCGCACTGCCGCCTTCCACGGTGGTCGTTGGATTCCTTGCAGTCTCCTCAGCCTCCCCTGGCCTCGATTTGCCTCACCTCACGGCGTAGCCACCACCTCAACCTCACAGCTCCCTGTTTCTCCCCAAAATTCCTCCACACCTCCGCCGTGCCGCCGTGCACAATTGCACCTCCAATTCACGCCACCAGCTCCGCCTTGCCTCACTAACACACTCACAATTCCCTAACCACTCACCCTTGCACTCAGATCGATCAACTGATCCCAACTCTCACCCTCTGTTCTCTGTATTTCGACGGACTGCACGGTTGCACCCCATTATTTGGGACCGTGAACACACAGGATTCCACCAGAATCCTCCAGTCCTTCAACACGTGTCACCATCCCTTCCAACTACATCCCATCTGTTTAAATCCCAGCCATCCATTCTTTTATCTCTGCACAAATCCCAATGTGCCACAATGACCAAAATACCCTCCTGTTTTACTCATTTTACGGTTTTACCGAAACTTCCTAGACCCCGTAACTCTCACCTCGTAAGTCCGATGAACACGTGCCGCCTGTCATCGAACTCAGGACGACAAGAACTATCTAACCATCCTAGGTCAACCTACCAAAACCCAATTATTCAAAAAGTCAACTTTTCCCCCCTATTTACCAAAATTACGAAAATTCCCTCGACCTTCCGGACATCACAACTTCCTCCTCGGATGTCGGAATCGGGCGTGCCACCTGCCTACGGATTCGTAACGTCCTCAACTACGTCCTGGTCACTGGTCAACTCCCATTTGACCACCCGAAATAAAAGTCAACATTTCTGCCCAACCCAGGGGCAAAATCGTCATTCTAAGTTCCCGGACCCCTCGGGACCACCTAACCCTTGATTAACCTTACTAATCACACCTTAATCACTCCACTTATCCCTATTCTCGGGACGGGTTGTTACATCCACGATAATAATCGATATACTTTACAGGGTCTTAGGTCCCTTTTGATTCGATTAAAGTTCCGTGTTGCAAACTGTTGAGGGAATGGCACTTTCTCGACGTCCCTCAAAAGGTGAAGTTGAAGATTACTGAATTTGTCAACGAATATCGTCTTCCAAGTCACCAGCATGTTGGATGGTCCAAAAGGCATCAATCCAACATTCTCTAAGCAACGTCAACTTGCAACATGCCTTGGTAAAGTGGGGAATGATTTCGAGCCAAACATCGTCAATTGCCGCAAACCTCAGTTTTTGAGCCGCAAGAGCATGTTGGTGAGTATATCTCTTCTGTCTCGCTATGATTGCCAGCATGCCCAAAGCTGTTATGTGTGTCTCAAGAAGCTGCACGTCGCCTGGTGTCTCTATGCTTGTGTTCAATTCGTGACAATGCCCTAACGCACTCTCTTAGTCGAACGTGTACTAACATCATTGATGTTGTTGTCCCCTTGATCCACGAGTATGACTTTCCACACTAGAGTTACTTAGTGATGTATCACGAAATGACGTCCGGCATCGGACGATATCTTTAGCATGATGCTTTGGAATTTCATCTTACCTATCCAAGCTGTGGTGCCCTCCCTCTAGTTTGGGTTGCTCGCTCTGCCAGAATTTTTGTAGCTCCAACTGTATTTGAATTTAATTTCTTAGCCTTTCGAATTTCTACAACACATTTTTTTTAGGAAATAAGGGTCGAATGTTCGCATATGACATATATCATGTCAAGACCTACACCTTATGCTTCGGTATTGTACATCTATGTCATGTTTCTCTCGCGCTTGATTTTTTATGGTGTGTCATGAAGACCTACCAGAAATCTTCCAATAGTAGTACATGAGGTATATTTGGGGTTCTCCTGAATGTTTCTCCTATGAATCGCCCATCTTTTTACTGGAAGATAGTTGTTACGACTCCCAATGTTGGTGGTGCAGGTGCAAGAGTTGAAAAGATTAGAAAGGTTCCAAAGCTAATAGTAGAAATTAATCTTTTTATTTTGATAAGTTCTTGTATCATCAAGTAAGGGAAATGACCTTGTGATTCATTATGGTTCCCATTGTCTGTTCCGATTCTAGTCTAGGTTGCAGAGATGGAAGCAACGAATTTGAATGAATCGTCATGTTCTGACCATAATCAAAGAACAAATTTGATGAACGATGAACAAAGGCTAAGAACGACGAATAAAGTCGATGAACAAAAACGAATTCGATGAACGACAAACAAAGTTCAAGAATGATGAATTCAATAAACGATGGACGATGTTGAAAAACGATCAACAATCAACGAAATGAAGGGCCCTCATTGAGTATTTTTCAATTCGACTCTCAATAAAAGCACTAGTTATTGAAGCATAAATCAACCACACTAAGAAAAATATTCACAATCTCTACAAACAGCAAACAAAAAATAATTGAAGTCAAGGTTAAAGCCTCGAATGTAGCCCTGTTAATTGGTTCAAAAAAATTCGACCGAAAACCTGGACTGAACTGTAACCGAACCGAAAAATACCGAACCGAAGAAAAACTGAAACGGTTTGGAGAAAATCGAACTGAACGGGACTGAGTCGGTTCGGTTTCGACTATCGATATAATTGCACGGGCTGAATCGAACCAAACCGAAAGGTTGATAAAACCTGATCGAACTGGACCGGACCATAACGAAACCCATTAGTTATATTTTGTACAAAATGGCATCGTTTTGTATGAAACCCTAGAATATGAAATGACAAGACCCACCCCGATTCCACCCCGAAAACCGGGGTAAATCCTGCTCCTGTCTGACAACCCAAAATGAAAGACCGAAATGACCTCACGAAAACCACAAATTACATTGTCAGACGCAGAAGAATTTAAAACATCCAAAGTCAACCGTTATACAGAGCTTAGTATCAAACAAAGGAAAACAAAACCGATACACAGAGTACACGCACAACGGAAAATTGAAACCACTTCGGGAAAACTCTCGAGTACTCTATGCCTCCGACGCTGCCTCAACGTCAACCCCCATGCTAGCTCCAAGACTTGGAGGGCAATTAAAAACAGAAAGTGTGAGTGGACGAGAAAGAATGAAAGTTTCGAAAACCATTTCATAAACAAACCAGGGTTTTAGCCCTCCGTTTTGAAAACATGCATGCACAACCCAAGTTCTAGAAACATTTATAAATCTCGTTACATCCAACATGAAACAGTAATATAAAACAGTATAATGATCATTTTCAAAATCATGTCATAAAAGCCATATATAATTATCCGATCAAACCTGCTGGACCTATCCAAGTCTTTAAACTCCCGAGTCTTTAAACTCAATCCAGGCCTCAATATAATCCGAGTCTTTAAACTCCCGAGTCTTTAAACTCAACAGGCCTACGGGGGAAATATCAATATATCCGGGTCTTTAAACTCCCGAGTCTTTAAACTCAATCTGGGTCTTTAAACCCTATCCGGGTCTTTAAACCCAATAACCAGATCCAGCAAATCCAATCCAAAACCATTTGAAAACCAATTCTCAATCCGTATCCAAACCCAAATCTGAAATCACTGGTCTGATGCCCTTCTGGCATCCAGAGCCGTCATTCCGAACCCCAAATCCGGAATTCCACTTTTCAACTTTAAAACCAAATTTCGCTTTCCAAAATCCGATTCTAAAACCGAAAACCTTGATCATCGAAATCATGTTCCAAAATCCATTTATAATCATTGAAAACCCCTTTATCGTTTGAAATCCCAAAATCATGGCATCATAATCAGAAATCAAGCATTTCTCATAAAACATGATGAAAACCGTAGCTTTCTCGTAAAACGTGCAATTATATAAAACAGTTATAACATATTCGATAATCATGAAATCACATGTAAAACCATAAAACAATTATAGAAAAACAATTATGCATGCCCAATTATATAGAAAGGGACCACTCACAGTTACCGGGCACGTCACTCGCGTCCCGTACGTTCTGTATGTTCCTCGTCCGCCTCGGAGATTCCCGAACCTGTCACAAGGCACCCCAAATACGTCACTAACACGTCCCCCAAAGGTTCTCCTAATTCCCCACGAACTTCCCCGGGTTCTAAACGTAACGAACCGAGACCCTAAACCTTCGATCCCGCAGAACTAACTCGAATCGACGTCCGCTTAACCCGAAACCTATCTCAAAAGATTCGTTACAACCTCTAGAACAAAAACCTAGTTGGAAGGTTCCCCAGAAAACACCCCACGTGCCCCCATGCGCCGCCCAAAGTGGCTACGCGTGGGCCTCACGCGCCTGAACATAAACATTGTTCATCTTCTTCTTCGATGGTCAGCCGGTCTGAACCGGCGTGACCGGTTCTCTGCCGTCCGTCCACCATTTTCCTTCCTTCCAAGCCCAAAAGCTTCGTCCTGTCCTAAGCAACCTATTCCTCTCAACCAAACACGACAACACGGCATCTAACCTGTCGTCCCTAGCTTGAACCCGTGACCAAAAAAAACCCTGTTCTTCAATCCAACCACCCGTGTCACCCCCCCATCATGGCTTCGACATCTACAGGTTCCTAAGGACCTAAGGAGTCGATTAGCACTCACCAACTACCTCGACTCGACCTCAGACTCCACGACTTAACGTATGAAACAAAATAGAAAAATAGAGCAAACAGAGGAAGAAGAGCAATTACCTACTGGCCGTCCGCCACCGTGCTCGCCGCCACATTCCCTGGAGTTCACAGAGCAGTCCCAGCTCCTCCTCGACTTTGATTGGATCAGAACACAGCAACACCACCACCAAACGCCCTCGACACCTCTCTGTTTTCCTGAGAACTCACCCTCGCCTCACACACAACCGTTCACTTCTCAATCGTCTCATCACAACCCTGCACGCTCAACCTCCCTCTGAGCACACTCACACACTCACAAGGATCACACCTCCCTGTGATTTGATCGATTCCTCCCTCAATCTCACTCTCTGTTTCTCTCTTGTGCGCGACTATACAAACACACACACGACCCCCTTTTTAATTTTGCACCGTGCACAAGCCTAGAACCCACTACACACACCACACGTGTCCACTATCCCCTGGCCCAACTCAAAATATCCCAATCAGCCCTGTACACTTGGCCTCATCCTATTTGCACAATTTCCAATGTGCAAAAAGACCAAATTGCCCCTATGAATCAAAATTACCATTTTGCCCTTCGCCGTTCCAGACCCGTATCTCACTCGTCCAATGTCCGATGAAGGCATGCCGCCTGTCGTTGAACTCAGGACGACGAGATCTACCTAACGGTCCTCGGTCTACGTACAAAAACCCTGTCGCAAGAAAATTCAACTTTTTCCCCTATTTTAATCAAATTACGAAAGTGCCCTCGACCTTCCGAGCATCATAAGTTCCGCCTCGGATGTCGGAATCGGGCGTGCCACCTGTCTACTGACTCGTGACGCACCAAACTACGTCACGGTCATCGGTCAATACCCAATTGACCGACCGAACTAAAAGTCCACAATTTACCCATATTAGGGGCAAAATCGTCATTGTACGCCCAAAGTCCAAAAGTAACCAACTAAACACCGATTAGGCTCACTAATCCGTTACTAATCACATCACTAATCCCGACTCCTGGGACGGGTCGTTACATGAAACCCTCGTTTGAGTCGTCTTCAACTCCTCTCCCAGTTTCATTTCAATTCACTATCGTCTCTCCCCAGTTCCCACTTAGAATTTTCTTTTCCTTTTCCTCTTTTTCTCTTTGATTCTTCCACTTTCTTTGAAATCAAATACAAACCTAAGGTTGCAAACATCTCGAAAAACTAAAAACCCAAACCCTTAAGTGCTCACTGCTCAGCCTAAGTAGTCATGAAGCCGCGAAGGGCCGTCACCGATCGACCAGTCGCATGATCGTATTTTCCTTACTCTTTCTCTCAATCTCAAGTTCAACTGACTCTCTCTCCCTCCCTCATTCGCTCACTGTAGTCTGTAAGTCCTTTTCTCTCTAGGATTATTTGATGGAAAAATGGTGGTTGGATGGAAAAATGGTCGCAACTGACTCTCTCTTTCCTCTCTCTCTCTCCCCCTAAGTGATCACTGCTCAGCTTAATTGTTGAAATTTTGATGTTTTGATGTGAATATTGGAAAATGGTGGTTACTTTTTTTTGTTGGTTTGGTCGTTTGGGTAAGAATTATTGAAGTTGATTTATTGTTAAATTTTGGATATGAATTGTTGAATTGTAGGATTTAATTGTTGAATGTGATAATAAACAAGCAAGAAATGAACAGACTGACTAAGAATGAGATTGTATAGGAGGATATATATATATATATATATATATATATGTATTTGTATCAATTTGTGATTGTAGTACATCAATTTCTTCTGTATGTAGTACATCAATTTCTCCAGCCCTTCTGCTCATTGGTCGTTCATCTGCATTAAATGGAAAATTTAAGGATTAGGGTTTTCTCATAAGCTAGCTAGTTTAAGTAACGAGAATAGGATTTGGATGTCTTACAAGGCTTGGAGAAGATATATTTTTGTTATCTGCAAGTATGAAAACATAGGAATCAGCAAGAAAGTTACAGTTAAAAATGCACATATATATATATATATACTCGATACATCTATTTTTATTTTGACTGTGGGATCTTGTGAGCAAGAAAAACTTGAGGTTGCACATAAGAACCAAGTTTCCTTCATATATTATGAGATGAGTTAATAAATAATAATTTGAAAAGAAATGGTGGGCTATGTTTGTTTACTCTTTAGTTTCTTAAAGATGATAATTTTTTACGCTTTTCAATAACGTCTTGTGTTTATGTTTACGTTTTTTTTTTTGTTATGGAAATGAATTAAAAATATTGGTTGTGATTCTGAAGAGTCATTTTTTCATAGGGATGAATAAATGGGAGATTATACTAACGTATGTTCAATGGCAGCATTTTCCTAAATAAAAAATGTAGTTATGTGAAGAGCTTTACGAAGTTCTTGTTTTGGTTTGGTTCATCTTTTCTTTTGGCAGTAGGGTTCTATAGAGAAACCTTCTCTAATGCATATATCTTCTTGCATGTAGAAGTTCATGAATGCATAAGCCATCCAAAGAACACCGATTTTCTTTTGATAGTTAGTCATTTATTAATGCATATATATTTTTGTCTTGATTGCTCTCTTCAAAAGTTATGTTGGCAATTATTAAGACTTCTTTGAGTTGCTGTTCTTGTGTGGTATGATCAATGTGTTTACTTGGGTTTATTTAATTCTTAACATTTTTATATCAAATTGCCTCTCGGTGTGGGATTCAAGCCAAGCTAGTTTTCTTTTCATCAAATATGCTGTGAAATTGCCAACAGAACTGCTTGTATACTTAATAGGCTGTAATGATCTGTCCCGAATGTCGAGATTAAATATTAATTAATTATGGATTTAGTATGATTAATCGGGGTTTAATCGAGAGAAATCGGAATGGACGGTGTAAGATGATCGTTTTGCCCCTAGACTTGGGCATAATATTGACTTTTGACTCGGGGAGTCAAACATACGAGGACCGATGACCGTTACGTAGATCGGGACGTTACGAGTACATAAACAGGCGGTACATCGAAATTGGACGTAGAACGGGGATGTTATGGTCACTGAATCGAGAACGGTTAAACTTACATTCCGGGAATTAGATTAAGGTAATAATAAAATAATGAGGGACTGATGAGTGACAAGTGGACCTTTGGATCCCATGGCCCAAATTCCACAAAAAGGGGATCTTGTCCCATTGGTTGTTTATATATATATATATATATATATATTATTTATCTCTCATCTCATTGTTCATCTCTCCCTCAATTCTCTCATTCCCACCCTCCATCTCCATCTCCATCATCTTTATCATCTTCTTCAGTTCTTTTCTTCAACCCGCGAGAAACCATTAACCGTGAAACTCACCCTATATGAGCCATCCATTTCACTTCGGTTGTGGTTAGTGTGTGAATGAGAGTGAGTGAGGAGCTTGAGTCGATGACGATGAGGCCATCGGGGTAGGCCATTGTGGACGGTGGCCAGGGAAAACCGAGACAATGAGCTTCAGTTTCAAAAATGTAAGGACGGATTTTGAGGGTTGTCGAACGTTTTGGAGGATGAGAGGATGCTACTAAGGTCGAGGTGAACGGCCACGGCGGTGCTCGCGACGGCGAGGTAAGTGAGAAACCCGAGAGTGCCCTGTTTTGATTCAAAAATGGTAACTTGTGATTTGGTGGTTAATGATCGATTCTAATGATTGGAAAACATTTATGGAGGTCACATAAGTCGATTGGGATCGGAAGTAAGGTTCGAGGTTTTCGGAATGGTGAGGAACAGAGGAGGAAAGTTTTGAAGCTTTGATCGAAAATCTGGAAGGTACTTTCTAGACCTGGTTTCTATGTTTTGAAGTCGTGAATCGATTAGGAATGAAAGGACGAAGGTGTAGGAATTAAAAAGGGTTGAAAACGGGTTAGGAATGGTGAGAACCAACTTCGTCGGTCCGGTTGAATCGGAATTGCAGAGAACCGATTCAGACCGGTTTAACCAAAGTTGAAGCTGAACAGTACACCAGCACATGGACCACACACGCAAGGCCTTTGGGGCACGTGGGGAACTTTTGAGACATGTAATCAACATATGAAATCATCCTTTCGAGGTAACGAACATTTTGTGACTAGTTTCATGTCGATCGGACACCGTTTCAGGGTAGTTTTCGGTGTCCGAAGGTTTAAAGTCTATGAAAAATACGTTTAAAAATCCCGAAAAATTAGGGAGCTTTAATGAGAGGTTATTGAAGTAGTTAGTAACCCTCTAGTATGATTTGGACATGTTTGGATATTCCGAGGACTGTGATTTAGCCTAAGAAGGCTTATGGCACGCATATTGAGGCGGTAGCCTAGGACGGTCTGAGTGGACATTGTTTTCTAAACTGTGATGCATGCATAACTGTTTTATATGTTTTACATATGTGATTTTTATGATGATGATTGTGGTATTGGTGATTTACATATTTGCACGTACTTTGAGATGATTTTCATATTTACATGTATATCGAGGTTTATGGCTTTATACAGTAGTTTTATGTGCTTGTG
Organism: Prinsepia uniflora; assembly: GCA_032719365.1. Lineage (NCBI taxonomy): Eukaryota > Viridiplantae > Streptophyta > Magnoliopsida > Rosales > Rosaceae > Prinsepia > Prinsepia uniflora. The sequence continues at coordinate 55,150,956 of CM064869.1, read as the reverse complement.
GTTTCGGTGATGGTTGATGAAATGGTTTTGGATTTGAAAAGGTGAAATCGGGCATGAGACTCATTTTTTTTTGGAAACCCTCGGACATGAAGTCCGTTTGAGTTATATCATCGGGCTAGGGGCCCAGTTGGTTTACGAAATCGGGCATGAGGCCCAATTGTGTTGTATGAATGTGATTTCGGGTCGGGGACCCATAAATGGATTTGGATAAATGAATTTGGATAAATTGATTTGGATTCAAGAAATCGGATTGGTGGATTACGATGGTTTTATGGAAATCTCGGGCATAGGCCCATTTGAACGGTTTGAGATGATTTATGAAATGTTTTCCACTATCTATGGATTGTCTCCTCCAATCGTCTGGGACGCTGGTCGTCTGGGACGCTGGAGTAGTCACGGCTCATTGCCTGCAAGGGGTCACTGCACGGAGCGACCAGACCGTATAGTGACTCAGGAGCAAGATTCCTAGACGTCTGGGACGTCAAACATCTGGGATGTCAGAGATTGACTCATGTTGAAACCTCGGGTAGGATGCATAGGTTGGACCGTGACATGACGTTTGGGACGTCAAGCGTCTGGGACCCCCAAGCATCTGAGATGCCGAGGATTGGTATATAATGGTATTGGATTGAATTGCGATTCATGGCTACACTGGATTATGTATGTGGATTTCAGATTTATTAGATTTATGAAATGGTATTTCAGTGTTGGTGGTTTTGGACAGTGGGCCCATATGATTGGATTTACAGTTTTGGGCTGAGTTCCACATACTTGGATTTATGGCTTTGGGCTAAGGTCCTAATGATTTAATTAAAGTAAATGGTTTGATTATTGGTTTTCAAATGCATGCATATTTTTTAGTGAAGGGTATAAATATCTTCTTATGAAATGTGTTTTTATTAAACTATTTATTTTCGTCCACTAGCAGATTTTAATGGTTTTAATGCCCTTCAGGTTGATCACGGATGCGGGCTGTAGCAGAGACCAAGACATCGCACTCCTCCACCGATCCTTGCGCGCTCTGGAAGCCCCGAACGAGCTGAGGTTTTGACTTATCCCTTGTCTGACACTTCGTGTCAGACGGGAGCATGGCACATCCCACGATAATCCCGAGGGGATTGAGATGGATTGTGTCATAGGCTTAGTATGGATAAGCTTTTTACAGTTTCTCTTCTTAATTGAAGTTTGGGGTAGAATGGCACGGGGTCAAAATTTATCTCAAAAGGTTGTGGAACCAATTTTCTCTATACGGAAAAATTAGAAGTTTTCTTCCTTATTAATGTCACTAGAAGTTTTAAACGGTTGAATTTGCCGATTTCTTTGCATTGTAGTCAAGCTGAATGCAAACTGGATGGTTGTTGGAAAACTTCGTGGGTTTGACCCATTTATGAATCTAGTGGTAGATAACATTGTAGAAATGAATGGCAATGACAAGAATGTAATTGGCATGGTGGTAGGTCTCAGTTTTCCACATGTTATTATTATAGTTTCACTTCCATTAACCCTGATGCTCCAATGATGAATCTATCATATGAAGAGCTTTACGAAGTTCTTGTTTTGGTTTTTGAGATTTTGGAATTCATATTCAGCACATTACTAAAGTTCATAAGCTCGGAGTTTAAAGTTGGATTTTCTTGTTTAAGTGCCACCTATAGAGTGCTAATCCTTAACCTCTTATATCCATAATAATAGTTGAGCCCTGGTTAAGGTGTAAGAAACTCTTAGGAAGGAAATATCCCATGACACATGGTTTATAGAATCCTACAATTGAAGGATAATGGTCCTAGAATCCTAAGTACAACAAGGTGGGAACAAATTGGGAATCAGTGACGTCTCAATGGTATGCATGGACATCCCTTAAAAACATCAATTATATGGTTATCACTACTCATTTTATTGACAGTGATTGGGTATTACATAAAAAGATTATCAACTTTTGTGATTCCAAACCATAAGGGAGAATCAATTGGGAGGTTTTTGGAGGAATGTTTAATTGGATGGGGTATTGAGAAGCTTCTAACTGTTACAATAGATAATGCTTCTTCGAATGATGTTGGGTTGTCTTTTTTGATGAAGAGAATGCCTAAATGGAAATGTCCAGTGGCGCTTTTGAATAATGGGGAAATTTTTCATGTGAGATGTATTTTTGAACTTGATTGTCAATGATGGCTTGAATGTGTTGAATGATTCTATTCAAAGTATTGGAAATGCCATCAGATATGTAAGATCTTCCCCTAGTACATTTGAAATATTTAAGAGGGGTGCGGAGAAGGCTATGGTTGATATCAAAGGGCTGGTGGTATTAGATGTTCCAACTATGTGGAATTCCACCTATTTGATGTTGGAATCAACTCTTAAGTTTCGGGGAGCATTTGATTTCCTAGTTGAGGATGATCCGAATTATGCTGCTTATTATTGAATGGTAAGATCACCGTTTGAGTATGATTGAGAAGTAGCAAGTTCATTTCCTGCTTATTTGAAACCCTTTTATGAAGCTGCAAGTTTTTTGCACTTCTACACCCACAATCCAATGTGCTTTACTTGATGTGTATAGGATTCTAACTCTTTTGCGTTGTGAACAGAATAGTGTTTTATTATCTAGCATTGCAAGCAATATGCAAGCCAAATTTGACAAGTATTGGGGGAAGTGGAGCGTATGAACCAATATTATTTCATAGCTCTTGTTCTTGATCCCCGTCATAAATTGGACACTGTGGAGGATTGTTATGGGGGAAAGGGGGGTATTTGAGGATGATGATGATAAGATTTCACATGCTATTTCTAGATTGAAAATTTTATTGACTAGTCTTCATAAACTCTATGAAGACGGTGAGAGTGGGGATTCTGCAAGAGAGGACAATGTTAGTGGCAGCTCCTCTGGAATAGAAAAGGACAAGATGGGTTTGAGTGACGATACAAATCTTATAGCAAGAAGGATGAGGAGGATGGAAAAGAAGGAAGTTATTTCTAATGATTTGGATAGATATCTATTAGATCCTATCGAAGCTATGAGGATTCAACGTTTGATATTTTGGGTTGGTGGAAAATGATTGGGGTATCCAAATATCCAATCTTGTTGCGAGTTGCACGGGATATTCTAGCTATACCCCCTTCAACAATAACTTCGGAGTCAAGCTTTTGCACGGGATATTTGGATACCCCTGAAGTTGTGGAGGCATTGATTTGTACTCAAAATTGGCTTATGAGTATTAATGTTGCATTACATTTGGAGCCGAATGTTGATGAAGTGGAATGTTATCATGCTCTTGCACAAGGTAATTGTTGTATCTTTTTATTATTTCTAATACATTTGTTTGTTATTAATTGTGAATTTATGTAGATAATTAACTTTGTTTGTGTCTCATATGTAGAAATGGCAAATGGTCGTGCCAAGGTGCCTCAATAGTCCACTCCTTGAGACTTCCTGCCTTGCTGATTTTTTCATGATATTTTCTACCATTTTGTTCACTTGGATGGTTTGGTTTTGCAATCTTGCTGTTTTTGTTGCTTGTAATGGACTTTTTTATTTGATTTTGATGCTTTGATGATTTTATTGTTTGTAATAGACATTCTATGTTGGATTTTGATGCCTAGGTGGATTTTGTTATTTGTAATGAACATTGATTAGTTGTAATGGATATTGATTAGTTGTAATAGACATTAATTAGGTAATAAATATTGATTATTGTACAAAAGTACAAAAAAACGATTTTTAAAGAAAACTGAACCGGTTTGCCACGAATTGAATCGAAAACAACCGGGTTTACCCAAAACCGAACCGAATATTTTGATTTTAGTCGGTTTTTGAGGAAAAAACCGAACTGAATCGAAATCAGTTCTCCAACCGGTTCGGTTTCGATTTCGGTAAAAAAATCGAGCCAAAAAAACCGATTAACAGGGCTACCCGAATGGACTGTTCAACTAAGAACGTTCTGATGTTTAGTCAATTTTACGAGTGAAATTGAAGAGAACTTTAGAAGCGAGGAATAAAGTATCTTGAAAGTTAAATGAGTTTCACTATTTATAGAGAAATCTTTGTAAGTCTCTGAGTATCTTGATTGGTCGATGTAATTTGTAATTAATAAATAATTCTTTTTTTTCTTAAAAGATTATTTAATAATCAATTATTAATAAAAATTAATTTCAAGGAGAATATTATTATTATTGAGATTTTAACTTGATTGAATAATATATTTGATTGGTAAATATATTATTTGATATGTGGATATTTGTAAATCGTTAGGGTGTGTTTGGTATGCCGTATTACACTCCGGATAGGCTAAATAATCTGAAATCTGTGTTTGATACCAGTCGTATTAATTAGTCACCGTATAAGTTAATACGATTGAATATTTTTATACGGTCAAGACACGCTAAGATAATACACTCGAAATTGTCCGTATTAAATAGTCGGATAACTAGTAATCTTGTAAAATATAATAATAATAATAATAATAATAATAATAATAATAATAATAATAATAATAATACTAATAATAATACTAAATAGTAATATAATAAAAATAAAATATTAATTTAGTAAATATTAATAATAAAAAGTAATAAAGTAATAAATACTAATAATAATAAATTAATAATTAATGATATTTTAATAAATAATAATGATAACATTAAAAATAATTAATTAATAAAAATGTAATAAATAGTAATAATTATTATTATTAAAATAAATAATAATAATAATGACATACATAATTAATATTTAAGATATAAGTATTTCGTCAATTACTATAATATAATCCGGTCAGTATAATATAGTCGGCATTCTAATTCGGAAAAGTACCAAACGCCCGATTAAATCATCACTCTATCCGGTGGACAGATTAATCTATCCGATTGAAATAGTCAGTACAGTACGGCATACCAAACGAAATCTTAATTTTATTATCATATGTGATTTGGATATTATATAAATTTTGAGGCTATATAATAATTCCATAATTTTTGAATGATTCTTGAGTTACATAGTTCCGGTAAAAACGAAGAGTTCGGTTGTGAAAGAGTATTGATTGGTTTGCCAGTGAAGTTTGCATTCGGTATTTGAAATGGGATTATGGGGCCACAATTTCCTAGTGACATTGGCATTTCTTCTTCAGTTCTTCTCACCATAATGATGTTTCACTGCATTGCTTGAATTTACTGTTAGGGCACAGTAAAAATAAAAAATTGGATGCCATCCATGTGACAATGTGAAAAGTGAGTGGAGGTCATTGCAATTAGGAAAAATATGCGACTTTTATAGCAGTTCCCATGATTCTGCCAAAGGCAGTCAAAATTGAATTGAATCTTCAAACTACCATTATGAGAGAGAGAGAGAGAGAGAGAGAGCATCTGCCCACTCTGAATGCTTTTCTCACTTTGGAAGAAATTCAGATTTTAATAAAAGCAAATAAAATGCTTCTTTCACACCATATTTAAAAGCACTTTTATGAAAAAGCAAACAGTGCTGTCGGAATATGAACAATTCTTCCCATATACCTCCAGGTTGGTACTTGGTGGTGATGATAAATCCTTATTCAAGAACAAATATTAACCAAAAAGACAGAAAAAAAATTTAGTAAGAAGCTTTTAAATGGTCAGAGTGTCAGACTATTATAGACACCCACCCAAATTGATATATTGATTTCCAACTGCCAGATTTTATGAGCTGCATTAGACAAAGAGAACTTGATTTGATTTGATGGTTAATGCTGAATAAAAGATCTTGTCGATAGTAAATCAAAAAAATTAAAAAATTAAAAAAATAAAAAATGATTCTGATTATAGGTTTTATTTATAAGAAAAAATATTAGACGACTTTAAGTTGCAATAAGAGCTCTAAAAAACATCAGTAAAATTGATAGTCCAACAAATGGATGTCTAATTTAATTAATTTTGACATGATTTTGTAAGATTATCTACTTCCATTTCCATGGTAGTACTAGTGTAGAAATAATCCCATTCCCAAATATTTTCGGCATAGTCCGTTGTCGTTGGAAAATTCGAAGATGCAAACCTGATAGGTCAAATCACCCTGTGAATACAGAACTAATGTGACGTATCTTTTTGAAAGATTTGAACCAGATTTTCTCATCTACTTATATTCAAAAGCAAGATGATGCTTGAGCGCAGAGAGAGAGCCACAGTTTTTCTGAGAACTCATACATATAATACTCAAAACCATAAAGATCCCAAATCACAGTTTTTCTCCAGTTTTTTCATCATCACTTTACAGACAACAACAAATGAACCTCTCTCTCTCTCTCTCCGCCCTTGGGTTCACTGGTCATCATACTTCGCATAAAATCTAAAAAATAACCCTGTTTTTCTTTCCCTTTGTTTTTACAGAAGCATACACCACGCAGAAAGGAACAGTCTTCATCATCATCATCAATTCATCATCACCAGCTCTGTTTTCCCGCGTTTCTTCTCTCAAAATTTGATGAGTTTAGATTCGAATTTCAGCTGCATAGCCTTCCTCAATGGAGCTTCGAGCTGATTTGTCGTGGGATTCATTTGCAAAACGCGATAGCAAAGAAGAATCTGCAAGATATGTGAACTTTTTGTTATAATCAAATCAAAATTTGGATTTTGAAATTGATACGTCCAAAGTGAATTTTTTTTCTTACCTGTAGAATAAGAGTGCATGGACGAAGAATCGCTGGTTGATCTTGACAATGACGAGATATCTGAAATCAAATTAAGAAACCCTTTCATTCGTGAACTTCACCAGATAAAAAAGTCAGCTTAAAAATAGAAAAATGAAATATCTACTTACTAATATAGTAATAAACAACAAAAGAGAGCAAAATTTCGTTTTTATTACCTCTGGAATTCAATGATCTCTTGCAATGTAGAATGGCACTCTGAATACCATCATTCTGCAGCAGCAGCGAATCATCCCTCCGTTTGAGCGGTGGCGCCGCCGTAGCCATCGAGGTAGCCGATTTGCTCTTCACCAAATTCTTACAAACAAGTCTAATCCCCGCCGGAATATTCCCTGGCTTGTCCTTCTTCGGTGAACACATCGATAGTATCGGCATAGCCGGAGAACACGCCGGCGATGACATTGTTACTTCTCCAGAAGGCTTCACCTTTTCACCGTGCCTCTTGGAAACCTTCGCATACAGAGGCTTGATTAAATTTAAGTACTTTTGAATCACCTCCTTTGACGATCGCTCTGTTTTGGAGCCTTCTGAGCTCTGGTTTTGCTGTCGGTTTCCGTTTTTCCTGGAGCTGTTTTCTCTGGTGAGCTTGGATGGGTTTTGACCATCTCCATTGAAAAATTTGGCAGCCGAGGAGTTGCCTTCTTTGATTTTCGGCTTGTGGGTCTCCTTCAAAATCTTGGGCCCTGCTTCCATTGTTTTCTCGGTTTTCTCGGTTTTCTTTGCTGCTGTTGATGCTTTGGATTTCTTGAACATGAAACCTCCAAACTTTGGAGCTGATTTAAGGAGAGCGATGGGAGACTGCGGCTTGGCAATGGGCTCGATTGGGAGAATTTTTCTTTTGGAAATCGGATCCGAAGGAGACAGAGAAAGGGTTGGGTTGGAATCACAATTGTCAGCTTTTTTGGACCAAGTGTTTACTTTTGAGATGGACTCTTGGCTGTTGCTTTCTTGGAGTGTTTTGGACTTGTCTTCTGCGCTGTGATCATCTATCGTCATGATGTCGAAGCTCAATTCCAAATCGAAGAAGGAATCTTCTTCTTCCTCAACCCCATTGTCTGCTAATGTTTGAAGTGAAGGAGGAGCTGTAATGGTGGAGGCATTAGGTTTCCAGAACTTGAGGAAATACAGAGTTTCCATGGCTCTGGATAAGCCAGAGAAAGAGAGAGAGACAAGAGTTATGAATTATGTATGGGGTTTGGTTTTAATGTAGGGGTTTTGGTAGGTTTTATACCAGAAAGAGGGCCAAGGGTAACGTGAAGAAATGAGTGAAATAAAGAAAGCTTAAATAAAATTTCGCTTCGTTTTAGGGTGGGTTGCGTTTGTAGCATCGAAAGTGGTGTTTGGAGAGGGAGAGGGAGAGGGAGAGAGAGAGGCAACAAAGCTTTTTTTTTTTTTTTTTTAATCTGTAGCGAGGCAACAAAGCTTTTCTTTTGCTCTTGTGTGAGAGAGATGAACTTGCTTTTTCTTTTGGTTTTGTTTTTGTTTTGTTTAGTAGGTTGGCTGTTTTGATTTACATGGCTTGATTACGTTGGTAGTTCTAAAAGTAACACAGGCCAATGCCATGGGATACTGGATGTCATGTTACCTACTTAATTCGGTATTCTAAACTAAATACGTATTTTTATTTTAAAAAATTAAAATTATAATGAGTGATTCGTTTGCAATATTATTATTAGGCTTATTAAAAGTACACACCATAGCTTATAGGCTAAGGGTAAAGGGATACCCTCCCTATGAACGTTTCAGATTTTAAGCTACGTTTGCAGATTCGATGATGAAAATGCAGAAGTTTTCTTTGAATAGCTGACTCGCGCTCTCAGCTTCCTCAAAATTTTTCTTTCGACTTTGAATTTCATAAGTTTTTCAATCAACCACAACGTGTTGTTTGCTACACACAAGTGGACCGCAAACTGCCTCCATACTTTCCTCGAGAACAAGTCTCAAGTCTTTTTGGCATATTCAAAACTACATTAATCAACTTGTTTCATTGTCAATCTTAAACAAAAAATTAGTTCAATTTCATATAAATTCAACGTAATTAATGGAAGATGAATTTCGGGTATTCTATCCGAAAATAAACATGAATTTAAGTTGATTTGAATTCTTCCTGGTTTTTATTAAAAGTGAATAATACCATAGGTAAAGTCGATTCGTCAATGATTTTTTTTTGGTGAAAGAAGTAAAGTAAATTAATTGATTAAACTATGTTCTCGGAACTTTTATGAAGGAGGTAGCGCGTGATAGCGAATAGAGTATATATGGTGATGGTGTACTTCCCAATCTAGCTAGTTCAACTTCTGCAACCATGGAGTGTAAGACTAGTAGTAAAAACAGAGAGGAATGGTGACGAGAAACTTCCAAAAATAAGAGATAAAGGGAATGAAAAACGAGAGAGAAAAGGCCAAAAAGAAAGAAAAGCAACCAAACGTAGGGTGATGACCCTTATTTTTTACGGAAGAAGAGCCTTTAAAAAAGGGAAAGTTATGATAAGTCAGAGAGAATAGAGAATTGGGTTCTTTACAAGGCAAGACAAGGCATTGGTGCAGCAGCTTGGGCACGCTTCATCTGCTCCTCAACGGGGACCCCTCCCTCCATCGCCAGTCATTCCCTACTCTAAACAGAGATAAAGAGAGAAAGAAAGAGAGAGAAAGAGAAAGGGAAAGCAGAGGAGGAGGAGGTCCAAAGGCCTTTATTTTTTTATGCATGAAAGCAATTAAAGGGCTTGGTTCTACCTTCAGTCTTTGCAGTAAAAGTTTTGACTTGTAAACTTGGACAAGTTGCTTTGTATGAGCGCTCTTTTGCCCTTCTTTCCACAACTACTTACCTAGTTCTATGCTCAAGGTAGTTAAGTGGATTCAATTGGATGGCAAAGTACCAATTCATACCATATTGTAGATCTACTAGGATTGGCCCGTTGGGATGTCCTTGTAGTCATACTCGATCATGTATTAGTAACTTGTGTACTAAGGCGTGTAAGTATAGAAAAGGACTCCTTGGTGAAATGAAAAAAAAAATGAATAATTGTAATAATACATACAATGTACTTGTAGCCATGTTAATCGGCTTTTCGATTCGGTTTTTTTTTTACCAAAATCGAAACCGAACTGGGTAAGAAGTCGGTTCCGATTCAGTCCGATTTTTACTCTCAAAACCGTTTAAACCGAAAACCAATTAAACTGGTTTGGTTTGATTTTGAACTGGTTTAACCAGTTTTCATCGAGGGAGGGATCGATGGATCAATTCGAGACCCGAGAGAGGGGCTAAGAAAGATCGAGGGAGATCGACGGCATTCGACCGATCGAGGGAGGGGGTGAGAGAGTTCGATGGAGATCGAGGGAGAAGGAGACGGAGACTGAAGTCACTGGAGAGATCGAGGCTGTGAGAAGTTTGCTCATATGGTGACAGATCGACAGTTCCTAAAGGAGATGGAGACTAGAGAGATCGAGGGGGCCATGAGGTGCAAACTCGCGAGGCCGTGAGAGGAGGCGTCAGGCGACGCCATGAGGGCAGTTGTCAGGAGAGGCCAATAGGCCACGAGACAGTCAGACAAAGATGAGAGATTGACAAAGACAGAGACTCAGATGGAGAGCATGACAGTCGGAGACTCAAGAGGACGAGGGAGAGCTGTGAATGAGATGAGCAGATGAAGGACTGGGAGTCTCAGGTCTACTGTCTAGGGAGACTGGGTGGGAGAGAAGACCTCAGTGAGGTGAGTGTGATTATGTGAGATGGGAGATTGAGAGGGGGATTAGGGATTAGGGTCCCTGTGGAGAGCAGAGTGGCATCTGGAATAGTGGGGTTAGGTAATGGGTTGGGCTTCCACCTATTTTCTTGGCCTGGGTTGAACTGTTGGATAATTGTTTCTGGGCCTGGGCTGGGCTTGTACCTTGTTTCTTGGGCTGGGCTTTCAAAAACAGAGGTTTCCACCTGGTTTCTTAGGCTGGGCTTCAAAAGACAGAAGCTCTTTTGCTGTTTGGTTCGATTTTGTTAAATAAAGAACCAAAACAGAACCAGTTTGGACTCAGTTTGGTTCGATTTTTACTATTCGATTTCGATTTTCTTTCGGTTCGATTTTTTAAGGTTTGGTTCCGATTCGATCCGGTTTTAGTCCTTTTTTTTAGAACCAATTAACAGGGCTATGTACATGTATAAACATTTTATACGGATTAACAACATATTAGTCTTACATATATCAAGATGTTAATACGATATTAATAATATGAATGACATATCGATATGTCATTTCATTTATAATAAAGGAAAATTCGATATAACAAGTTTTTTTGGAAGTTTTGAGTGTATACTATATTCTTGCCAAAAAAGCAAATAAGAAATAAATTCTAGTTGTGGTTCAAAGGAGGAGGATTGGGATGTTTTGAATCAGATTCGCCAAGTGCCATATTCTTTGTCATGTCGGTAAGCACATATTCTTGTCATGTTTAAAGGCTTGAATTGCCTGTTATTGTTGTGGTCCTCAGCCTCAGCTACAATTTCAGTGTCCTCAAATTTCTATCTTATTTCAAGTATGAACAAGACACGAGCCACACATACCATCACTGTGGCCCTAAAATTGAAACAATCTCCTTCTAACTGACAATCATTATGGACCTATAATTGAAACAATCTCCTTCTAGCTTATTCAAGTGTAACCCAATTTCATCTTATACCAACTTAAAAGAAATTGTCAATAATTATATTAAAATATCCGAGGTTCAATTAATAAAAATATTGATACATATATATATAATAATAAGTTCATATAAAATTAATAACAATAATTTATTTTATCTTCAAGAGTAAGAAAATATTAATAATTATTTATGGTTTGCGGTGGGCACGGCATAATTTAAAGACGTAGCAAATCCTAGGCTGACTCTTTGCGTTGCTTTGCTCTTTAACAAAAAGGCGTAAGCTGACTCTACGCATCACCATACAAATCACTCTCTAATCTGTACGTGCTAATTCATTACGAATCCTACATTTTTTGTCACTTACATGCCACATATCTTATTAAATCTCCAAGGAATATTTAAGTTCTGATCTAATCATGCTGCCTATACGTCCATAACTTGTGATATTCTGCTCCCCAATTCCCTGAAAGTGAAATCACTTGTTTTTCTTTTAATAAAAATAATATTTCACTTTGAAAATTAAATTACAAATTTACAACATAAAATAAAATCAACCTCTACATACGAAATTATATTTATTTAATTATTAAAATGATTATATTTTAGTATTTAAAATAAAAAAAAATATGCTGGTGAACCCCACGCACCATCCATATAATTTTATAATTATTTATTTTTTCTTGTTGTCATATCAGGTGGAGGATCAAACAAGTCCCCATCTGAATTCCTCCTTTATTTCCACCATGGCTTGTTCTTTTTTGTTGTACTAGTTGAGAGGTGAAGGCTCATCGTCTGGTAAAGAAATTGATGTGGAGTTGGGTGGTCAAATTATGCCTCTAAAGAAATTTTGTAGTTTGTGGGGTCTTCATGTTTAATTGAGTTTCCAAATTGCAAATGCTTCAGACATTGACTTCCACATAATACTTGTTTACTCCGTGACTCACCGACCTTGATCTTGACATAACATATGAAATAGGGCCCTTATATACTTTCATCATAACATGTCATCAACAAGTAATCAAATCATAATTGATATCTCATTATTCTTACAATATGTATGCTTGCCTAGAAATAATTATTAGACTTGCCCTCATTTTTCACTTTTTATTTTTATTTTTATTTTTATTTTTATACTATATATATATATTTGTTGTCAATACTACAATTTAATGGTTAAGTAATGGCATTATTTTTTACTATATGACAAGGAGTCTTAAATTCAATTTTTGTAAAAAAAAAAAAAATTGATATTCAAAATGTATAATATCATTTATCAACTATCAATAGGAATCCACTATAAATTAGGAGGTGTTGATTTTGTCGCTCGTAAAAAGTAAAGTTGATATCAAATGTGTATAATTCCTCTTTCATCCTTATATAAAAGAAAAAAAATAAAAAGAAAATCAAATCAAATACAAATGAGTTTTATAAATTAAAAAATATTCAAAGTTTAGTACTCAAATAAAAAATTTATAATTAGATCTCCTAATAAGCTAATGCAGATGCATGTATGGTCAAAGATGTAAATATTGTATTTTACAAAAATATCAATAGTTAAATTCATGTAAATATCGGTTCGGATATCATGATCGATATCGATATTCGTCACACATAAAAAAATGTTGGGTATTTAGTCCAAAACTTGAAAAAATTTAATAAAATTTTAGAAAATATTTAAGCACCTAATAATATTTATATAAAACTAATACCTATATCATGAAAATTAATGAGAGTTTTTCTTCCCACCCTATTAATACTGACATATTCACATAAATATCGAGAATATTTTTCCCTCATTTAATGTCGATACCTCAAAATATAGATATATCGACAAAATTTTTACGAATATTATGAATATTTTCATCTATATGTATGGCTCATTTTGGAGGAATGTTTCAAAATACTCGTTTAAATTTAATATTTGTTTCGGCTCCATTTTCTCTTAAGAAATATAATTAAAGAGAATCAGTTTCACTGTTTAATAATTATTTATGAAAATTTCATTTTGTTAGAAAAGCTAGGGGGTACCAGTGCTTTGACCAAAATGAATCACACCTCGAATTTACTTATGAGGGTGAGTTCAACGTTAAAATCCAAGGTCTTGCCGCCAAAATCTCCGAAGAACATTGCCAAAAGTTCTCATTAAATTGGGGAGAGAGGCCGAAGGTGACAGGACCCACCCCCAATCCCCCTAGATTAAAGGCTACGTCCTGCTCTCTTCTAACTTACGCATGACACGAAGGCTAAACCGACGTCCAACTTCCATGTGACACGTAAGTCGGACAAGAGATTTTTTCAAACACCGTTCCAATCTTCCATACTTCCCAGAGCGCGCAGAATCTACTGTGGTTCGCGTATGTGATGTCTCTGTCTCTCTCGAGCAACAGCCCACACCGCAACAACCTGCAGGGTATCGAAAACATGAAAAGACTGTGAGTGGACAAAAATAAAGTATAGGTTCAAAAATAGTTATCAGAAAGCATCATTTATACCCTCTACGCAAAAACCAATGTATGCATATCACATCCATGTTATGAAATCATTTCTTATCCAAAGCCATCAATGAAAACCAGAATCATTTCTTTTCTCAACCCGAAATTCAAATCCAGGGCCTCAGCCCAAAATCATAAATCACTCTTAAGTACGGGAACTCAGCCCCAAAACTCATCAAATCCAATACATCCGGGCCACTGCCCAAAAACATCTGAAAATCAGTGAAAAACCAGTGAAAAACTAGTGAAAAACATCAATCATGTGAGTTTGCTAGATCTCAAGTGCGCCCAAGTCTTTAAACTCAAAACCATGCGCAATAATAAGGCCTTCCCGGTATATCAACGAGTCTTTAAACTCAAAACACAATCAACAGGCCTCGGGGGGTATCATAACCGAGTCTTTAAACTCAAAACATATACCGAGTCTTTAAATTCAAAACATATCAATCCAGGGCCCCTTTAAACCCAAAACCATTTTTCAATCAAGTGAAAACCATAGAAAATCCTTAACCGAATTCGCAACAATGATTCCGTAAGCTATCATCCCGAACCCAAATCCAGACTTTCCCTTTCAAGTTTCAAACCGAATCCAAAAAATCATTTCCGAAAATTCAGTTCCAAAACCGAAATCTCATTTCCGAAATCACATAAACAGGGCTCCAAGCCTGAAATAAATTTTCCAAAATCCATTTCAAACCATTGAAATCAAATCATATTTCAAATCCCGAAATAAAATCATCAAAATCATGCTCAAATCACAATAGAAATCGAAACCTCATAAAACGCGCAAATACGTAATAATCTCGAAATACGTGTAAAATCGTAAATCATCAAGATCATAAATCAAATCATAGAATCACGTATAGAAAACATATAAAACATATATGCATGCATCGTAAGTTAGAAAGAAAAGTCCACTCATAGACCATTTCGCCGCTGCCTCGATACGCATGCACCTATGCCGTTCCTGACCAATCCACTATCATCGGCTTTCCCGAACCTGTCCAAATCCCATAATAAGGTCACTAACTACTTCATTAAGCTTCTAACTATTTTTAACCAAGCCCTAAAACCTTCGAAGACGATATCCGATTGACTCGAAACTAGTGCTAAAAATGTTCGTTACATCGAATACTTTAAAAGTCATATTGGAAACTTCCCCAAAAGGGGCCCTCACGCGCCCTCACGCGCTTCCCAAAGGGGTCCTGTAACGACCCGTCCGAAATTCCTATATTAGATTAGTGACTAATCACGATTAGTGGGGCTAATCCGTGATTAGTAGAGCGAAATCGGACGAACGGTGCGAAATGACCGTTTTGCCCCTGATGGTGGCAAAACGGTGACTTTTTAATCAGGCAGTCAAAGGGACTTTGACCGATGACCGTGACGTAGTTCGTGACGTCACGAGTTCATAGACAGGTGGCACGTTCAATTCCGACGTTCGTAGAAGAAGTTATGACGTTCGGAAGCCCAAGGGCATTTTGGTAATTTGGGTGAATAGGAGGTCAAAAGTTGACTTTTTGACCAGGAGGTCCGATGGCCGAGGGCCGAAGACCGTTACGTAGATAAGGACGATACGAATCCATAGGCAGGCGGCACACTGAAATCGGACTTCAAACGGGAGAGTTATGGGTCACGGAAGTTCGATTTCACTATGCACGAACTTCGAGACGGGGACGTTTCGGCGAAATCTGATTGGGTGGATATTTTGGTGGGCCCCATGGATGAGTGACAAGTGTCACTCATCCCATTGCTTTGATCCCCCAAAATGTGGATCTAAATAATTAAATATTATTATTTTAATTATTTTATAATTTAACCTAACAACTATTAATCCTAACCATCCATTTCAACCCTACCTTTTAATCCTCACCATCAATTCTCTCTTCTCTCATCTGATCACATCTCCTTCCCTCTTCTCTTCCACGGCACCACCATCATTTTCATTCATTTTCTTCCTTTTCCTCACAAACCCGAAAAACCCCATTAACCCATATTCTCCATTTTCTTCAACACACACAACACACATCCCCTCACCACCAGTGACTGAGACCAGGATGATAGTGTGAGTGAGACGAGGAAGGACAGGACGGAGGCGGCCAGAGCCACGGCGGCTCACGGCGGGAGGAAACCCGAAAAGGTAGGTTAGGGGTTTGAAATTCAAAACTTGGGTTTTATGGGTCTTGGATCGAAACTAATGATTTGGTTGGGTTTTTGGGGACTCGAGGAGGCTAATGGGATCAAAAGGAACGGTTGAGGACGGCGGTGCAGCCCAGACGGACGGCCGAAAGCTGGGCGACTGTTCTCGGCATCACAGGTAACTACCTCGACCCGTTTTCTAGTTTTTAAACCCATAGAACTCTAGGTTAGGTTGAGAGGAGTAAAATGGGACAAACGGGAGGAAAAATGGTGGCCGGAGCAGGGAGAACCGGCCGGGTCAAGCCGCGGGTCACGGCGACCCGGTTACTGGTATTCGGGTCGACCCGCGGGAGGACAGAGATGACAGGTGACGTCATCATGCTGACGTCATCATGTCAGCGATGACGTCAGCATTGTCAGATCTGACAATGTCAGCTGACATGTCAGACAGTGGGCCAATGGGAGCGTGACACGTGTCACTGTCAGGGGCTGTCAGTGATGACGTCATGCTGACGTCAGCGATGACGTCAGCGGGTACTGTAGCTGGCGCGTGAAGCCCACGCGCAGCCACTTCAGGCGGCGCGTGAGGACGCGTGGCAGGGAATCTGGGGAAGGTTCCAACATACGAAATCTTCTATTCGATGTAACGAACATCTTGGGACTGGTTTCGTGTCGATCGGACACCGTCTCGATATGTTTCGGGGCATCGGAAAGTTTAGGTTCGGTTTTAAAAATAGTTAAAAATATGAGAAAATTACGGGGCTTTAGTGGGAGGTTAATTAAGTAGTTAGTAACCTTCTATTACGATTTGGACAGGTTTGGGAATCCCGGTGACGGTGATCGGCTCGGGGAGCCGTATGGCACGCAAATCGAGGCGGTAGCTCGGACGGTCTGTGAGTGGACCTTGTTTTCTAAATTGGTGCATGCATAAATGTTTATTATATGTTTTATTACTTGTTTGATGATGCCATGGGTGCATTTGTATGTGGTTACGTATAAGCACGTATTTCGAGGTTTCGGCCTTATACGGTGCTTATACGGGTCTGTATGTCTTTATTGATTTAAATGAACTGGATTTGGATTTCAAAAGGATAAACTCGGGTATGAGACCCATTTGGTTTTGTCTCGGGCATATGACCTCAGATATCGGGCACGGTGCCCAACTGATGTCCTATGTTCGGGTACGAGACCCAATCACTTTACGGTTTTGATTTCAGGTCAGGGAACCTTAAATGGATTCCCAGGTTCATGACGGTTTATGGGAACCGGCATGAACCCTTGTTGGTTATTACGGTACATGACGGTTTATGGGAACCGGCATGTTACCTCGGTTATGTTATTACGGTACATGACGGTTTATGGGAACCGACATGTTACCTGATTATGGATATTATGGATTCATGACGGTTCAGGGGAACCGGTCATGAATGTTTATGTTATGTATATATATGTTCGTCTACCTTCCTTTACATGTTCTACTATTTCCTCCGGGGAGGGTCGTTGGCCTGGGTGGACCCCGGAGTAGTCACGGAGCACCGACTGAGTGGAGTCACCCCCCAGTTAGGTTCCTTACTCTCAGGAAGGCTATGGTTACTATTACCTCGGGTAGGGTCAGTGGTCTGCGGACATTGACCTTGACTTTGAGATGACTCGGATTGAGACCCGGGTAGCGCGCGCGTGGCTTTGGATACCGTGACAGGATTGGTTGTGTGACTTATATATATGTATGTGATGGATATATGATATATGATATGTGGTGTGTACAGGTGTGCACAGGATTTGGGCAGTGGCCCGTATGGTCGTTTTCATTGTGGTCCTTTCGACCTTGGTTTATATCTGCTTGGGCTTAGTCCCACATATGGTTTGTTTTGGATAAATGGTTTTCGAATGCATGCATGCTTTTTAGTGGAGGGTACAAATGTCTTCCTTATTAAATGTTTTTATAAACTCTTGTTTTGTCCACTCACAGTTTTTAATGTTTTGCCTGCCCTTCAGGTTGACATCGGATGTGGACTGTAGCAGAGACCGAGATATCACATGCCTCCTCCGGATCCTGGCGTACTCTGATAGCCCGGGAGGGCAAAGGACGAAAATATCCCTCGTGGGAGCAGGGTCATCCCGCACTACTCCCATTTGACCGCCCGAACGAAAAGTCAACATGTTTGCCCATTCTAGGGGCAAAATCGTCATTTCGCACCGTCCGTCTGAAATCAGCTAACTAATTTGTCATTAACCACTAATCTAATCCCAGTTTACGGAACGGGTCGTTACAGAAGGAATCTCTAGCCACTCCCTTAGTGGCCTTTAAGAGGCGAGATCCCATTATGATATATTAGGATGAGGTTCCAAAGTCCAAACCGAGGTATTTAGTTAACACTAGAAAGAAGTCAGCGCGATGCTGCGAGTCAAAAAATTATTTTCAAAGTAAATTTTCATAATAGATAAATTGAAAGTATATTTTTATGATTGATAGTTTACAATTGATAGTAAAAATAATACGATCTAAATTGTGTAAATTCAAAATAGGCTATTAGCAATCAGGAAAATTACCAAAACAATAGCAAAACAGCACCAGATAACCAACACAAATAATTTAATGTGGTTAAAGAAGCAACATCAGTTGACCAAAACGAAAACAAAATGAAAGCTAGTGTAAATAGGATATGCATTGTAACGACCCGTCCCAAATTCCTAGCTTAGATTAGTGACTAATCACGATTAGTGAGGCTAATCCGTGATTAGTAGAGCGAAATCGGACGAACGGTGCGAAATGACCGTTTAGCCCCTGATGGTGGCAAAACGTTGACTTTTTAATCGGGCGGTCAAATGGACTTTGACCGATGACCGTGACGTAGTTCGTGACGTCACGAGTTCATAGACAGGTGGCACATTCAATTCCGACATTCGAGGAGGAAGTTATGACGTTCGGAAGTTTAGGGGCATTTTGGTAATTTGGGTGAATAGGAGGTCAAATGTTGACTTTTTGACCGGGAGGTCCGATGGCCGAGGGTCAAAGACCATTACGTAGATGAGGACGATACGAATTCATAGGCAGGCGGCACACTGAAATCGGACTTCGAACGGGAGAGTTATGGGTCACGGAAGTTCGATTTCACTATGCACGAACTTCGAGACGGGGACGTTTCGGCGAAATCTGATTGGGTGGATATTTTGGTGGGCCCCATGGATGAGTGACAAGTGTCACTCATCCCATTGCTTTGATCCCCCAAAATGTGGATCTAAATAATTAAATATTATTATTTTAATTATTTTATAATTTAACCTAACAACTATTAATCCTAACCATCCATTTCAACCCTACCTTTTAATCCTCACCATCAATCTCTCCTTCTCTCATCAGCCATCTCCTTCATCTTTGTTCATCCTTCCACCCGAAACCCCATAACACCATTTTCTCCATTTTCTTCCTTTTCCTTCAAAAACCAAAACACACAATCACACTTCACCCTTCATCACTTGTATGAGCGGGGAATGACCGTGGGGGAAGAGTGAAGGGCTGAGGACGGAAAGGGTGGACGGTGGCCCACGGTGGAGGACACGGCGGAGGAGAACCCGTGAGGTAAGGAAATTTCAAAAATTCGAAATTGGGTTTTAATGGGTTTTACTCGATTCCATTAATTGGGTGAGGTTCCTAGGACACCCAGGAGATGAATGGGATTGGTTTCGAGGCGTTAGACGGCCTGGAACAGCCGTGAACGGCGGGAGAAGTCACGGCCGCCATGGCCAAGCTCGAAGGTTTGGGTTTTGACGTTTTCCTTCCATCTTAATGTCATAGGACTGTAGGTTAGGATTAGAGGATGAAAATGGGACAAACGGGAACGGTTTTGGTGGCCGGACGGCGGAGAACCGGCCGGGTCAAGCCGCGGGTCACGGCGACCCGGTTGCAGACATTCGGGTCGACCCGCGAGGAGGCAGGGATGACTGATGACGTCATCCTGATGACGTCATCATGTCAGGGATGACGTCATCATGTCAGATCTGACAATGTCAGACTGACATGTCAGACAGTGGGCCAATGGGAGCGTGACACGTGTCACTGTCAGGGGCTGTCAGTGATGACGTCATGCTGACGTCAGCGATGACGTCAGCAGGTACTGTAGCAGGCGCGTGAAGCACACGCGCAGCCACTTCAGGCGGCGCGTGAAGCACACGCGCAGCCACTTCAGGCGGCGCGTGAGGGCGCGTGGCAGGGAATCTGGGGAAGGTTCCAACATGTGAAATCATCTATTCGATGTAACGAACATTTTGGGACTGGTTTCGTATCGATCGGACACCGTCTCGATATGTTTCGGGGCATCGGAAGGTTTAGGTTCGGTTTTAAAAATAGTTAAAAATATGGGAAAATTACGGGGCTTTAGTGGGAGGTTAATTAAGTAGTTAGTAACCTTCTATTACGATTTGGACAGGTTTGGGAGTCCCGGTGATGGTGATCGGCTCGGGGAGCCGTATGGCACGCAAATCGAGGCGGCAGCTCGGACGGTCTGTGAGTGGACCTTGTTTTCTAAATTGGTGCATGCATAAATGTTTATTATATGTTTTATTACTTGTTTGATGATGCAATGGGTGCATTTGTATGTGGTTACGTATAAGCACGTATTTCGAGGTTTCGGCCTTATACGGTGCTTATACGGGTCTGTATTTCTTTATTGATTTAAATGAACTGAATTTGGATTTCAAAATGATAAACTCGGGTATGAGACCCATTTGGTTTTGTCTCGGGCATATGACCTCAGATTCCGGGCACGGTGCCCAGTTGGTGCCCTATGTTCGGGTACGAGACCCAGTCACTTTACGGTTTTGATTTCAGGTCAGGGAACCTTAAATGGATTTCCCGGTTCATGACGGTTTTGATTTCAGATCGAGATATCACATGCCTCCTCCGGATCCTGGCGTACTCTGATAGCCCGGGAGGGCAAAGGTCGGAAATATCCCTTGTCTGACACTTCGTGTCAGACGGGAGCAGGGTCATTCCGCACTAATCCCTGGGGGATTGGGATGGGTCCTGTCATGCATCATATGCAATATGCCTTACGTCGATTCGAAGGAGATTAACCATACATGTAAGGAACTCAATGTGGATGCCGTCCAGTTGGCTAGTACGCTCATTAACCCAAAGTATATGGGCAGAACAATCATGGTAAAGACTGGAAGTTGGATCCAACCTAATAAGGGACTACTCATGAGGCAAGAGCAAACGCTCATGGGAAGTCCAGAACTCGGTGGACTCATATTGTACCTGCTCAATAGTTTGGCGAGTTTGTGTTATTCGAGGTTCTCCTCACGTAGAATAATTCAATTATCACCTACTACATCTATGTCTCCATTTCTAACAACCTGCTCAATATTACCAAACCGAAATTTTAGTGCACATATGGAGAATAAAAATACTGAGACTTCAAACTAATCTTCAGCAGCTAAACCAAATAAGACCAATCATAAATTGGACAAAACAACAAAATTTCAACGAAAGGCAGTCATTTTAGTGCACATATGGATCATTTGCTGTTGCAATTGAGTACAAACAAATGTCAGTCATTTGAAGGCAGTGGCTGTTGGAGAACAGCAAATGATCCTGCAACAGCTCAATTGCAATAGTAAAGAGAATGATTACGGAAGGAAGTAAAGTCATTACAACAAAAAAGATATCATTCAATTTTTCGTACAAACAATTCTTCTCTACAATTATGGCATCAAGATATCAATAAGTTTTTCTAAAATTATAGCATCACTATATCATACAATTTCCTCCATCCTCATATCAATTAATTCGATCCATAACTACATTCGCAAAATTCTTACCTTGAGTGAGGAATGAAACAAAATTTACCAACAAAAGTAAAAAAGGAATCAAATAATAGCAGACCTAAAATCCTGTTCAGAAAGTTGCTGCATAAAGAATGAGAAAAATGAATGCCAAGAAAGTAACATTCAAAACAATGAACCCACAAAACCTATATATATATATATATATATATGGAATTTTTTGTTTCTTTAACACAATACTGAAGGCTTATTGAATGATCAAAATAAGAAGCTAAAGCTCTATGCATGAAGCCTAATGTTTATATGTTTCATTACATGGAATTAATAGAGAGACATTATTTGAGAAACAATTTACCAATGTGTCAACAAAATTAGAGTATCGAACCTATGAAATCAGAATCAAATGTCAGAGGATGATGAACAGTGTGGAGTATAAGATGAAATATGATGAACACAATCATCATGAATATGACATGAATTGAAAAATCAGCAAGCATTTAAACAATCCTATAACAGTGGGTTCAAAATTCAGAGGTAGAAGTGAGTGAGAAAAAACTTTACCTTGATGAGGACGATGAACAATGAGATAGAATATGCTGAGCTTTAGAAATTGATCGGACAAAAGTGGAAACGAAGCGAATAGAAATATCTGAAGTAAACAAACCAAATGAACGTAAATACGAATCAAATAATGGCAGACCAAAAATCCTGTTCATAAAGTTGTTGAATAAAGAATGAGAAAAATCAATGCCAATAAAATAACCTTCAAAACAATGAACCCACAAAACCTATATATATACATGAAATTTTTGGTTTCTTTAACACAATACAGAAGGCTTATCAAATGATCAAAATAAGAAGTCAAATCTCTATGCATGAAGCCTAATGTTTATATGTTTCATAACATGGAATTAACAGAGAATCAATATTTGAGAAACAATTTACCAATGTGTCAACAAAATTAGAGTATTAAACCTATGAAATCAGAATCAAATGTCAGAGGATGATGAACAATATGGAGGATGAGATGAAATATGATGAACATAATCACAAATATGACATGAATTGAATAACCAGCAAACATTTAAACAAATATACAATAGTGGGTTCAAAATTCAGAGGTAGAAGTGAGTGAGAAAACATACTTTGCTGATAGTGAAGGTCAGAGAGAGGGGGTCAAAATTTTGGAGTGACAGAGCAGCGATGTCCTGCATATAGAAATAGTGAAAGACATCAGGAAAGAAGAAGAAACCAACGTAAATATTAAATTGAAGGTATAGGAGATCTGAAACTGAATTCCAAACTAATAATGAAATGTATGAACGCAATTTCGACGTTAACTAACACAAATAATATCTAACGAAATCAAACATGAATGGGAAACTAACAACGAAATGCCAATCAAATCCAACAAATCACCCACGAAACAACAATATATAGTAATATGGTGAATTAAAATGAAACAGGAAACAAATTGATACATAAAATTGAAGGAGGAGTATGTAAAATTAACAAACCAAATTGACGAAAAGCGCATAAACTTTTTGAAAGGAAGCTGAAATATTCAGCTGTGGCTTTAAAAGAGCAATACCTGATGAGAGAGGAGAGAACGTGGCCATAAATGGAGATGCGACGCTGCTAGATGATGCATGGCAGAGCACTATTTATCAACATAAACCTCTACTTGATCCGTTTTGCTGCAACATGGTTGCCGGACCCGGCGACCCAGACCCAATTCTATCTCATCCATTTTTCAACCTTTTTCTTCCCTATTTCATCCAATATACTCTAATTTAGTTTAGGAAAGGATCTATGCCATCAAAATACCAAAAAACTTACTCAAAACGGTTTCTCAAACATCTCTTTCACGGTCGTGGTGTGTTCTTCGATCCTGAACAATTTCAACATCCAAAGCTTCCAACCAAGGGCCCGGTTAGGACCGCAGGGACTCCAGAGTGATGAGACTAGCCTTGTTTCCAAGGTTCTCGGTCGAAAACTGGGTTGGACACCCCAAACACAAAAATAACCTTCATGGTTTACCATCTTTCTCTCCCTCAAGGTTTAAGTCGAAAACTTCCATTCTTTCTTTCTTTTCTTCATCCTCCCACTCTCCTTTCCTCTCATCTTTTCTCTATTCTTTTCCCCTGGTCTTCCTCTCTTCGTTCTGTTTCTTTTACTTTCTCGACCGAAGAACACCCAAAACTCACACCACAACCATATAAACAAGCACACACACACACACACACACACACACACACACACACACACACACACACACACACACACACACAAGTTGATAACACCAAGACCAAAAAGATAAGGGACACTTGTCCCAATCCAATTCATCCACAACAAAAATCTCACAAGGCCAATTACCAAAATACTCTTCCTTACCAATTTTTAAAAATGCCTCTATGTAATTTAGACTAAGAACGAAACCAACTGAACTCCATCTTCAGCATGCCACCTGTCGACGTACTCGGGAAGGCGAGACCTTCATAATGATCTTCTCAAATTACCTAAATGAGGTCCCAATCAAAAGTCAGCACATCGAATTTTGGTAAAATAAAAAAGTCAACCCTTTGACTTTGAAGGCAACATGGTCAATTTCATTTGACTTTTTCAATTTTATCCTCGTTGAAAGTCCGGGTCATTACAACGGGTCCTCACAATCCACCCCCTTGAGGCCTAGCGTCATTGCTCGCACAATCTATTCTGGTCAGGTTTGGGCTAGGATACCAAAATTTCACGACCCGACCTCCTCCAATGGAATATTGTTCGCTTTGGGCTCACCCCCATTAGGCCCAGCCCACACGGGCCCACGCCTTCACAATTTTTCTTTTGGGAGTCTCACCCCCCAAAACGTGTTCCATTGGAAAAAGGGGCGCCCACGTATATAAAGCGCATTCCCAAAATCCCTCTGGATGATGTGGGATTACTAACCATGCCTCCAAGGAACGGGTCATCACAATCCATCCTCTTTGGGGCCCAGTGTCCTTGCTAGCACAATCCATTCCAGCCGAGGTTGGGCTCTGATACCAAAATGTCACGACCCGACCTCCTCCAATGGAATAGTGTTCACTTTGGGCCAACCCTGACAAGACCCGCCCCGATCCCACAGGGACCACAAAGGGTTGTGCCCTGCTCCCATCTGATACCCACTAATTCATACCAATTTTAACCTCAAAACATCAAATGCATAAATAATCAAATTTAAGTCATACAACAAATCCGAATTAAACAGATGTCAGACAAGGGATGAAATCCAAAATTACAAGTTGCGAGCACAACTCTAACATAAACCTGTGGGTAAACCACCCAGCAGGGGTTCAGGTACGCAGAAGTAGATCTATGCCTCAGCCTCAGGTTCCTCCTCTACCTCAGTATCACGACCTGGAGGGGTTACCAAAAACATTAAGGGTGAGTGGACCGAACTCAAGTTTATAAAATCATTTGAAAAGTAAAACATATAATTTAGCCCTCCGTTTTCCAAACATGCATGCAGCATCCTTTAAAATCATAAATAATATAATATGAATCATAAGGCATGTAATAAAACCATAACCATAATTTTAGCCACTGCACTATACACTCTAATCCGACATCCCTGATGTCTGACGTCCCTGACGTCCAATAAGGTCACAATCACAAGGCTACGCGTGCCACTCGGGTCTCAATTCCGAGTTAAATCCCCGAACCCTGTTCGGTTACAGCATCCCCGATGCTTAGCGTCATAGACGCTGGACGTTCTAGACGTCCGTGACCTCTCCGGGGTACCTCATCCGGAGGAGACAATATAATATGGAAGGATCTATACAGTGCAGCACCAAATACATTTTATTGATATCCACATGCAACATATATGTATACATAGGTAAAATCTGAACCGATTGTTACGTTTCATCAAACGGGTCTCATGCCCAAATACCGTGAAACGTGCCATAACCGAAATCTCAATATCATCAAAACCATTTATAGATTCCAGCATGTGAACATATAAGTAAATCAGAAAACATTTAAGCATGCAAGGGTTTAATGAAAACGGGCCCACTCATTGTACGATTCCGCTGCGAATCTGCGCGTACGGACCTGTACCGAGATTATCGTACAATTCCTGTCAGTTCAAATCACATGTAAGGGTCACTACAAGTCTTAAACGTTTAACCACAAAGTCCGAAATAGAAACCGGCCCGGGGAAACCGTACAACACGTTTCCCGAGGCAACCGGCCCTAAACTGACCCATCAAAGCTTATCTCAGATCAACATGGTTAAATCACCAAAAATGTTCAGAATGATGAGAGGAACAAAAGTCATGTTGATCGTGATCGGAGATAAGGTCCAACGCGCCCTCACGGGCCGTCCAGAGTGGCTGCGCGTGAAAGTCACGCGCCTGACACTGTAGCTACAGTGTCACCTCCTTCACCCGTTTGTCTGTAATACGGGTCTGCCACCCGCGGCTTGACCCGGTTTAATACCCATCAATTCCTACTCGATTTCAATCCAATTTGATCCTAACATGTTCATTAACTATCCAATTTAGGTTCTGTGACAAAAATCAACCTCGACACATCCCCAAACGACCCATCGACCCGCGATCAACCAATCGGGTCAATCACCAGAACTTCCTGGTTTCAAACCCATTGTCCAATTAACTTCACAGGAAGCATAACAGGATCAAAACGAACCAAAATGAACAATCAATTGTGTCTGAAAGTACCTGTAGGTTGTCGTCCCAAGCTCTGCAACTTCCCTGAAAATAGCAGCCTCCGTCCTAGCTCAACCGTGACTGTTAGCCTTCAATTTCGATGTGGTTGAGTTCCAAATACTCCCAGAAGACTAAACCAGGCCTTGGTTTGGTCCATCAAGCACCATAAATTAAACTCCGAAATTCCCTCCAATTTTCCAGAAACTGAATTCTCTGGTTTTCCTCTCCAATTCTCAGCCCTCACTGCAACAGAGTGAAGCACACTTAAATCCCACTCAGTTTAAACAATCCTTGCCAGCCAACAGCTCGTGGAAGCCTCACTGTCCACTGAGAAATGTTTCCCGCAAAGGTTCGAATCTTGAATTAACAAATGGTGTCCATGATCAGCCACGTTCTGATGTTTATAAGGCTTTAAACAATCCCAACTTTCCAACTCACACACTGATTTAACAATTGAGACTCAGAACCACCGTACACGGTGGTGCAGCAATTGCTCCCCCGCGGTTGCTACAGTGACCATGGGTGAAATGACCAAAATGCCCCTAGTTCAGAAATTACCAAAATGCCCTTCACTTCCTAGGCCCGTAACTCAGCCATACGAAGTCCGATTTTGGCGTGCCGCCTGTCTACGGACTCAGGACGTCGAGACCTACCCAACGGTCCTGGAGTCGTGTGAAACTTAATTGTTAAACGAAAAGTCAACATTTTCGCCCGTGAAGTCCAACTTACGGTAATGCCCCTGAACTTCCGATAGTCATAACTTTTTCCCTGATCGTCCGAAATGGACGTGCCACCTGTCTATGAACTCGTGACGTCCCGTACTACGTCACGGTCATTGGTCAAAGTCCATTTAACTCATCAATCAAAAAGTCAACCATTTGGCCATACCAATCACAAGGGTAAAAGCGTCAATTCACACATTAAATTGAAATATTAAAATCCCCGAATGTCTGAGGTGTTACAACCTCCCCCCTTTAAGAAGTTTCGTCCCGAAATTTCAAAGGAACAAATGAGGAAATTGTTCTCGCATCTGAGCCTCAGGCTCCCATGTGGCTTCTTCCACATTCTGGTTTCTCCAGAGAATCTTCACGAGAGGGATCGTCTTCCGACGTAGTACCTTGTCCTTCCGATCCAAGATCTGTACTGGTTGTTCCTCAAAGCTCAAATCCCCCCGTAGTTCGGCAGGTTGTTCCCCAAGTACATGAGAAGCATCACGTACGTACTTCCGCAGCATCGATATGTGGAAAACATTGTGAACTCTAGATAGTTCTGGAGGTAGCGCCAATCTGTAAGTAACTCTGCCAATCCTCTCCACGATCTCATAAGGTCCGATAAAACGCAGACTCAGTTTCCCCCGTCGACCGAATCGGATAATCCCCTTCCACGGTGATAACTTCAGGAAGACAAAATCTCCCACTTCAAATTCCAAGTCTCGAATCCGTCGATCGTCATAACTCTTCTGGTGATCCTGTGCCGCCTTTAATCTCTCCTTGATAACACGAACAGTTTCCATGGTCAAGTCCATCAATTCCGGCCCTACTGCCGCTCGCTCTCCTATCTCCGTCCAGCAGATAGGTGTCCTGCACTGTCGACCATACAGTGCCTCATAGGGTGCCATCCCGATGCTTGTCTGATAGCTGTTGTTGTAGGCGAATTCCATCAATGGCAAATGAGTATCCCAAGAGTCCTGAAACTGTAGTACACATGACCTCATCATGTCCTCTAGGGTCTGAATGGTTCTTTCAGACTGTCCATCGGTCTGTGGATGGAAAGCAGTACTGAAACGTAGGGTTGTTCCCAGAGTAGCTTGCAAACTCCGCCAGAACCTAGAAGTGAAATGCGGATCACGATCGGACACGATCGATGCTGGCGTACCATGCAATCGTATGATTTCCTTCACAAACAACTGAGCCAGTCGATTAGGTTTATAGGTCTCCTGAACTGGCAGAAAATGGGCTGATTTGGTTAACCGATCCACGATCACCCATACTCTGTCCACTCCGCTCTGAGTTCTCGGTAACTTAAAGACGAAGTCCATGGTGATGTGATCCCACTTCCACTCGGGAATCGGAAGTGGCTGCATAGCCCCATAAGGTCTCTGCCGTTCCGCCTTAACCTGCTGACAGGTTAAGCATTTGCTTACGAACTCGGCAATATCCTTCTTCATTCCTGGCCACCAATAATGGTTCCGGAGGGTACGGTACATCTTTGTACCTCCCGGATGCATAGCATAGGCCGAACTATGGGCCTCCTCTAGAATCTCGGCCCGTAACTCTGCCACTGCAGGTACACACAAACGGCCCAACTTCACAAGTGCTCCATCGTCCCGGATGGTAAAATCCTGTCTCCCATCCGCATCGACCTCAATTCTTTAAATACAGAGTATCGGATCCTGAAGTTGTGCTTCGATAATCCGATCAATCAGTACGGGTCGTACATGGAAGCTGGCCAACAAAGCTCCATGCGCATCCGTACCCAAAATATCTCCCGCCTTCCGGAGTTCCACTAGCAAAGGAAGATACACCATCCCTAGGTGTGCAACGGATCCTGCTGACTTCCTGCTGAGTGCATCAGCCACCACATTGGCCTTACCCGGATGGTACTCGATCCTACAGTCATAGTCCTTCAGCAGCTCCAACCATCTTCGTTGCCTCATGTTAAGCTCCTTCTGAGTGAATAAGTATTTAAGACTCTGGTGGTCGGTGTATATCCGACACGTTGCGCCGAATAGATAATGTCTCCAGATTTTCAGGGCATGAACCACCGCTGCCAACTCCAAATCATGGGTAGGGTGGTTCAACTCGTGGGTCTTCAGCTGCCGGGATGCATAGGCGATAACCTTGCCCGTTTGCATCAACACGCAACGGACATATCCCCCTGCCGGGATGCAGCGAACCGGGATAGTTTTCCGAAAGTTTGTTCATAGTCCGCAACGGACATATCCCCCTGCTCCAACCGCAGGAACTCGGCCTCCCGTGCCGCGCGAAACGATCGCGGGTAGTACTGGTCCAGAAATCTGGAACGGAAAGCTTCCCAAGTAGTGGTATGGACAGACCACCCAGACATTTCGAGTCTGTGCCACCACTGGTAGGCTCCTCCTTCCTGCAAGAAGGCCGCCAAGGTTACCCGTTCGCCCGGAGGGTAGTGCATCAACGAGAAGATCCTCTCCCACTTGGTGATCCAATCATGAGCATCCTCGGGGTTTGATCCCCCGCAGAAAGGAGTGGCTCCCAAACGTTGAGCCCTTTCAATGCTCGCGCATTCCATCTCCCTTTCCAGATCCTCGTCAGTTCGTGTATGAGGAATTCTCCTAGGAGGCATAACCAACTGTCAAGAGGCATAGATCAGATAACAATATTCTTAAAAGTCGAAAAGTAACTAGTACCAATCGCTAGTCTAGCATGCTGACCATACCCTAGTACTGACCATAACCTAGTGCTCTGATACCAAGCTGACAAGACCCGCCCCGATCCCACAGGGACCACAAGGGGACGTGCCCTGCTCCCGTCTGACACCCACTAATTCATACCAATTTTAACCTCAAAACATCAAATGCATAAATAATCAAATTTAACTCATACAAAAAATCCGAATTAAACAGATGTCAGACAAGGGATGAAATGCAAAATTACAAGTTGCGAGCACGACTCTAACATAAACCTGCGGGTAAACCACCCAGCAGGGGTTCAGGTACGCAGAAGTAGATCTATGCCTCAGCCTCAGGTTCCTCCTCTACCTCAGTATCACGACCTGGAGGGGTTACCAAAAACATTAAGGGTGAGTGGACCGAACTCAAGATTATAAAATCATTTGAAAAGTAAAACATATAATTTACCCCTCCGTTTTCCAAACATGCATGCAGCATCCTTTAAAATCATAAATAATATAATATGAATCATAAGGCATGTAATAAAACCATAACCATAATTTTAGCCACTGCACTATACACTCCAATCTGACATCCCTGATGTCCAATAAGGTCACAATCACAAGGCTACGCGTGCCACTCGGGTCTCAATTCCGAGTTAAATCCCCGAACCCTGTTCGGTTACAGCATCCCCGATGCTTAGCGTCATAGACGCTGGACGTTCTAGACGTCCGTGACCTCTCCGGGGTACCTCATCCGGAGGAGACAATATAATATGGAAGGATCTATACAGTGCAGCACCAAATACATTTTATTGATATCCACATGCAACATATATGTATACATAGGTAAAATCTGAACCGATTGTTACGTTTCATCAAACGGGTCTCATGCCCAAATACCGTGAAACGTGCCATAACCGAAATCTCAATATCATCAAAACCATTTATAGATTCCAGCATGTGAACATATAAGTAAATCAGAAAACATTTAAGCATGCAAGGGTTTAATGAAAACGGGCCCACTCACTGTACGATTCCGCTGCGAATCTACGCGTACGGACCTGTACCGAGATTATCGTACAATTCCTGTCAGTTCAAATCACATGTAAGGGTCACTACAAGTCTTAAACGTTTAACCACAAAGTCCGAAATAGAAACCGGCCCGGGGAAACCGTACAACACGTTTCTCGAGGCAACCGGCCCTAAACTGACCCATCAAAGCTTATCTCAGATCAACATGGTTAAATCACCAAAAATGTTCAGAATGATGAGAGGAACAAAAGTCATGTTGATCGTGATCGGAGATAAGGTCCAACCCACACGCCGCCCAAAGTGGCTGCGCGTGAAAGTCACGCGCCTGACACTGTAGCTACAGTGTCACCTCCTTCACCCGTTTGTCTGTAATACGGGTCTGCCACCCGCGGATTGACCCGGTTTAATACCCATCAATTCCTACTCGATTTCAATCCAATTTGATCCTAACATGTTCATTAACTATCCAATTTAGGTTCTGTGACAAAAATCAACCTCGACACATCCCCAAACGACCCATCGACCCGCGATCAACCAATCGGGTCAATCACCAGAACTTCCTGGTTTCAAACCCATTGTCCAATTAACTTCACAGGAAGCATAACAGGATCAAAACGAACCAAAATGAACAATCAATTGTGTCTGAAAGTACCTGTAGGTTGTCGTCCCAAGCTCTGCAACTTCCCTGAAAATAGCAGCCTCCGTCCTAGCTCAACCGTGACTGTTAGCCTTCAATTTCGATGTGGTTGAGTTCCAAACACTCCCAGAAGACTAAACCAGGCCTTGGTTTGGTCCATCAAGCACCATAAATTAAACTCCGAAATTCCCTCCAATTTTCCAGAAACTGAATTCTCTGGTTTTCCTCTCCAATTCTCAGCCCTCACTGCAACAGAGTGAAGCACACTTAAATCCCACTCAGTTTAAACAATCCTTGCCAGCCAACAGCTCGTGGAAGCCTCACTGTCCACTGAGAAATGTTTCCCGCAAAGGTTCGAATCTTGAATTAACAAATGGTGTCCATGATCAGCCACGTTCTGATGTTTATAAGGCTTTAAACAATCCCAACTTTCCAACTCACACACTGATTTAACAATTGAGACTCAGAACCACTGTACACGGTGGTGCAGCAATTGCTCCCCCGCGGTTGCTACAGTGACCATGGGTGAAATGACCAAAATGCCCCTAGTTCAAAAATTACCAAAATGCCCTTCACTTCCTAGGCCCGTAACTCAGCCATACGAAGTCCGATTTTGGCGTGCCGCCTGTCTACGGACTCAGGACGTCGAGACCTACCCAACGGTCCTGGAGTCGTGTGAAACTTAATTGTTAAACGAAAAGTCAACATTTTCGCCCGTGAAGTCCAACTTACGGTAATGCCCCTGAACTTCCGATAGTCATAACTTTTTCCCTGATCGTCCGAAATGGACGTGCCACCTGTCTATGAACTCGTGACGTCCCGTACTACGTCACGGTCATTGGTCAAAGTCCATTTAACTCATCAATCAAAAAGTCAACCATTTGGCCATACCAATCACAAGGGTAAAAGCGTCAATTCACACATTAAATTGAAATATTAAAATCCCCGAATGTCCGGGGTGTTACAAACCCCATTAGGCCTAGCTCACACTAGTCCATGCCCTCACAGTTTTGCTTTTAGGGGTCCCACCCCCAAATCGCATTCCATTAGATAGAGGTGCGCCCACACATATAGTGTGACATGTGCCTTGGAGGCATAGTTAGCAATCTCACATTGTTCGGGGGGATTTAGGGGATGCGCTTTATATATGTAGGAGCACATCTATCCAATGGAATGTGTTTTGGGGGTGGGACCCCCAAAAGACAAACTGTGAGAGCGTGGACCCATTTGGGCTGGGCCCCAAGGGGGTGGATTGTGGGTACTTGTGCCTTGGAGGCATGATTAGCAATCCCATATCGCCTAGGGGGATTGCGCCTTATATGACAAGACCAGTCCTTGAACTTCGAAATCCGGATCGGTCCTGCTCCCGTTTGACAAACTTTTATCAGACAAGGAATTTTACAAATTTTAACTCGATTCCAATCCTTATTAAATAACCCAAATTAATTCCATCTTGTGAGGTTACCACCCACATCTAACTCACTAATTCCATCAAGAGGATATTTTATTAATTTGCCCCTAAATGGGGTTTTAAATCACATTAGTAGAAATTACTAACATTATCCATGTTTGCCCTTACCTAAATTATCGGGAAGTGTAAACCCATCACATATGAATAAAACCCTTCCGCGTTTCCACGATTCCTAGCCTTGATTGCCAATATTAACCTCTTAAGCTTAATGATACTATTAGCCTTATTATATATCCATGTTCACATCAACACTATATAACAATTATACACGATAATGTACATCTCATCTAACATCATAGATTTAACTACCTAAGGTCATATTCTTAACATGCCTATTAATTCAATCACGACCTAACAGACAAGCTCAATATGTCCATCAGTACATTCACACCAAATTGGTAGTAAAATCAATTCCCAAAATTTATATAATTTACCTTGAATTTACAATATAACCATATAAACTTTACTTCGATACTATAACAATATGATGTCCAATTTGTCCGAAAATCATACCGTTGAACTCATAAAGTTATATGCTAAATGATTCATGTTGATTGGACGACCAACAGACACCGCACGAGCCGCCACGTGCTGGGGAAGCTCTCTGCGAGTGGTGGCCTCGTGCCTGCATTAGTACTCATCGTCCAGCTCTAGCTGAGTCCTAATTTCGGTTCGTTTGACCTGCGACTTCGACCCGATTCTAAAACACAATTTTCACGTCTGATTTTCATAGGTTAATATTCTAAACTCACCTACTACATCTCAGGATTTGATCTATGACTTCAGAAGTAGAAAATCATACCTGAAAATCACTCTCTAAACTTCCCAACTTTTCGACCATGGAGTCCCAACTTGGTTTAATAGCTCTGTCACGCCCAAACCCATTCCTTTTTGCCTCTAAGGGACCATACGACCTTCAGGAGCATACTAGTATAGGCGTTGGCTCGTTTCCTATTCCTAATCTGCAAACCCGTCATGGGGACCTCACGGGTCCCTCCTCGTTTTCATCATTTTTCCATGTTTTCCCTAGTATCCCTTCTCTTTACCACTACGTTTTCCTTCCCAGAGCACTTCTTTATCTTCCTGCCCCTCTGGTTCTCACTCTCCCTCACGATAAGCTAATTCCATGACTTTTTAATGGTTTTGGTTCCTCCCCACTGAATCCAACCAAAATCATTTTTCTCTGTTTCTTTTTTTATATGTCTGAGTATATATAAGCATAGGGATGGGACAGTGGTAGGAAAATAAGAGGAAGGTCTTAGAACTTTCTAGGGTACTCTAAACCCCTACAAAATGACCAAAGTGCCCTTGGTGGCAAAATTACCATTTTTCCCTTCACTAATTTTGACCCATAACTACATCAACTGAACTCTGATTTCGACGTGTCGCCTGAGTATTCTCTTAGGATCTCTAGAATATCGTAACAACCTTTTTGAAATACCCAAAAGACGTCCCGATCAAAACGTCAACATTTTTACTTTTTCAAGGGCATAATCTTCATTTGCCTAATTTTTACCTTTTTCTAGTGGTCCAGGCCGTTACATTATATGTGTGGACGAACTTCTATCCAATGGAACGCGTTTTGGGGGTGGGACCCCCAAAAGTAAAACTGTGAGGGAGTGGACCTGTTAGGCTCAAAGTGGACAACATTCCATTGGAAAAGGTCGGGTCGTGACATTTTGGTATCAAAGTCCAACCCCGCCTGGAATGGATTGTACTAGCGAGGTTGCTGGGCCCCAAAGGGTGGATAGTGAGACCTGTGCCTTGGAGGCATGATTAGCAATCCCACATTGCCGGGGGGGGGGGGGGGGGGGGGGGGATTTGGGGTATGAGCCTTATATATGTAGACACACCTTTATCCATTGGAACGTGTTTTGGGGGTGGGACCCCCAAAAGCAAAACCGTGAGGACGTGGGCCCATTAGGATCAAAGCGGAAAATATTCCATTGGAGGAGGTCTAGTCGTGACATTTTGGTATAAGAGTCCAACCCCGCCTGGAATGGATTGTGCTAGTAGGACGCTGGGCTCCAAAGGGGTGGATTTTGAGGACTCGTGCCTTGGAGGTATGGTTAGCAATCCCACATCGCTTGGGGGGATTTGGGAGATGCGCCTTATATGTGTGGGTGTACCTCTATCCAATGGAACACATTTTGGGGTGGGACCCCCAAAAGCAAAACTGTTCGATACAGGTTGAATTTTCTAAAATTAGAAAGAAAACCCATTCAAACCAAACCGTTTCTAAAATTAGTAACGGTTTGATTTAGATCGATACATATGGTTTATGTATGATAAAAAGTAAAGCAAAGAGAAGGGTTTAGAGAACCCATGAAATAGTCATGGACGAATGAAGCAATGAATTCAAGCTAGTAGCAGAAAAAGCAAGGAAAACTGTAATATGAAGAAAGATGGTTGTTTTGAAGGTTATAAACAAAAGATATGGAATTTGTGAAAGATTGAAAATAATAAATGGAAGCCCAATGAGCCAGCTTAATAGTTGGTTTGAGTGAAGAGCTCTAAGTTTCTCTTAGTATTTGATTAGTCTTGTTTAGATTTGTTCCCCTTCGTGGGATGTTTGCTGATGTTACCTCGTGGTTCTCCCACATGCATTGTATCATATATGTATAGAGATCTGTTGATGCAAAAATTGTTCGGACTTATAGAATTCCTTCTTGATCCCTACACACAATAACACTTCGTTGCCAAAGTTAGTTTAATTGAGAGAAAATAAATCGACAGAGTTTCGGTATCAGTTTTTAGTTACCTTTAGAGGTGAGTGAGACTCTATATTTATAGTGGAGTCTCGTTGATCACAAGAGTATCTGATTGGTTGAAAAATATAGTGTTTAATAGGTGATTCTACCGAGAGAAATCACTATTATTAACTATATAAATAATAATAAATAACTCGCAGAGAGATTATTTATTATTGAAATTGATCTGACTAATTAATATATTTAATTGATAAACATATTAAATTAATGTGAAGATCGTGTAATGTCGTTGTCGTCTATATCAAGGGTAATATCGACATTATGAGAGTTATGGGTCACGTGACAGCCCCATGATTTTATGGTGATTTATGGTTCCACAAGATCAATGTGACATATTGATCTATATGAATTATGAAGTTAGCTAGGGTATAGTATAAATTTAATTAATATAGGAAATTGAATGAAAATGGTACTCCTCTTTATTTTTTGTCCACAATCAATCAATTTATGAGATTATTTAGTTACTTTATTCAAATGGAGGGACACATACCGTTTCGATAATACTACTCTATAATTGTATTTGAATTTGTTTTCAAGTAGTATCATTAATGGTCTGGTTTGAATTTTAACATGAAAATCCAAAACAAAACTCTCTTATTAACGAGTGGCTTATATTCTCAAATTTTTGATCGGTATATAGCCAAAATCAAACTGTTTGATAAATAATAGTTGATTTTAACGAATTTATACTCACTCCTACATTTTTCACTTGGATTAATGAAATTATTCATTCATTAACCCAAAAAAGAAAAGAAAAAAAGATTTCAATCATTAATACACATCAATTGAGGTCGTCTTTATACAGATAATTACATAAGTGATTGAGTTTTACTGATTTATTAATTTTTATAAAATTTTACAGAGTTAACAACGGAATTATATAGAGTTACATGACAGAGTTTTGTAAAATCATATTGAGTTTTATATAATATTATTGAATTTTTCAGAGAATGATATATAATTTGATACCTTTTTTATGAGTTATATAATCAAATTATAATTAATTTTTTACTAAATTTCTCTCACTAAATTAAAATAAAATAATATATATAATATTAAATTATTATTTTTTGGCAATATATACTATTATAAGTACAAAAATATAAAAACTTTTAACGACCAATGACAATGAGAGGTTAGGATTGCCATGAATCATGCATGCTTTTGAATTTTTTTTTTCTATTTGAAACAATAAATATATTCATGTAAAGTTTATATTATTTAATTACTTATAATTATTATAGAAAGTAATATATGATAATAGATATCGGTAAGACATATGAATTTTTTGAGTCTATTGAAATCTATAATAATCATTGATATTTTGAATACACCAAATTTTTATGAAGATATGAAATGCTATGATTGAATACGCCTCAATTTTTAATAACTTTATAAATTTCTTTAAAAGTATAGATTGAATACCTTAAATTTTTACTCACTCTTTAAGAATTCTAATCGAATACATCTGAATTTTTAGAGATATTTAAACTCTATAAAAGTCTCAATTGAATACACCCCTACATATTTTGATACAACTGATATTAATTGGGTATCTATATAAAGCCAATACTTCAATTTGGTTAAATTTTCAAAAAATCCTAAAATACCCTTACTTAAAAATTTATTTGAAGAACAAGTCAATTTATTAAATGAGGGTAAATTAGTAATACCCAAAATTTCATTCCTAAAACACACTTATTAAATAAGCAAATATCAACTACAAAAAAATTTTAATCAAGGATATAATAGTCAAAAGCATACCTATCTTTTTAATTGGCTCGGGATAATAACTACCCAACCTACCGTTTTAGGATTCACACAAATGAAAACTCAGTGAGGATTACAGGGAAGAATCCTTGCCCGGATCTTCGTGGATTAGCTTGCCTGGCTCTTCATGGATTCACATAAATAAGAAACGCTTCAGGTGGTGCCCTTTACGGCGGGAGGGATCGTGACACGGGCAAGGTTGGCTGAAACTGCCTCATCTACATCACAGAGGGTGAGACTTTCTATCTTCGTTGTTTCTTAGTTTCAGTAATGGGTGGGGAAATTTTTTATTTTCCTTTATTTCAATTCGAAAATCAATGATCAAAGTTTCACTAGAAACTCTATTTGGTCCTTCTTTCCCTCACCCTTCAAACTCCAGACGCCCAAACCGTTCTGTCTCATCTCCTTGCTTTCTGTTCTCTTTTCGTCCCGGAGGTTCGATTCAATTGCTGATCTTTTGCAGCAATTTCAGATTCCGTGTAACGACCCGTCCCTGATTTTAGGGATTAATTAAGGTTAATTATGGATTAGCAAGGCTAATCGAGGATTATCGGACGTTCAGGGCGAAATTACGATTTTACCCCTAAACGAGGATAAAAAGTTGACTTTTGACCTGGGAGATCCGATGCCAGAGGGCCGATAACCGTGACGTAGATCGAGACATTACGAGTCCATGGACAGGCGGC
Organism: Prinsepia uniflora; assembly: GCA_032719365.1. Taxonomy (NCBI): domain Eukaryota; kingdom Viridiplantae; phylum Streptophyta; class Magnoliopsida; order Rosales; family Rosaceae; genus Prinsepia; species Prinsepia uniflora. The sequence goes on along the minus strand of CM064869.1, from coordinate 55,112,800 downwards.
ACGTCGAAATCGGACATTCGACGGGAAAGTTACGGTTCACGGAAGTTTGAGGTAACTATTGCATGTTTTACGAGACAGAGGACTTTTGTCATTCAGTGGGCCCAGATATTTAGGGGTAGGCCCAATGGATCCATTGCCCATCATTTCCCATACATGCATATTCGTCCCTTTGTCTGTGTTCATCCAACCAAACCCGATGAACCCAAAATCGACCCCTTCCCCTTGAATCTGTGTGAGGCCAAGAGATTGAGGCTCCACCAATTCCCATACATGCATATCCGTCCCTTTGTCTGTGTTCATCCAACCAAACCCGATGAACCCAAAATCGACCCCTTCCCCTTGAATCTGTGTGAGGCCAAGAGAGTGAGGCTGAGAGTGGGGGGGGGGGGGAAGATGATGGTGGCTGGTCGATGGAAGGACCGCCATAGGCGGTGGTGGAACCCACGGGCAACAGGTAAACCCGTAACCCCGTTTAATTCGAATTTTGGATTTTGTGATTTGAACGTTAAGAGGGTTATCTGTTGTTTAGGTTGTGTTTAGGGGGTTGGTAGGATGATTAGGGAATGGTTTTGAGCGACGGAATTTGGTTTCCGGCTAGGTAAGCTCAAATCGATCCTCTAACCATGTTTTTTAAGGTTTCTAGAAAATAAATGGGATCATTAGGAGGAAGTTTTGGCCCTTGGTTATGCCTAGAACATGGATAGGAAATTTTGGGTTTAAATTGATTATTGAACCAATAGGTTTTAGGATTGTTTTCTTGGATTTAATCACATAGATAGGTTGGAATTGTGGAGTAGAAGCTATAGAAATTGGAATGGATGAAAAAGGATGAAAAATGAGGGAGTTAGAGGACCGAACCAGTCACGCCAGTTCAGTTGGACCGACCGAACCGGAAAGCCAGGCGGACCAGGTTCGCTGGAGGTTAAGGATGACAGTGCCAGGCGCATGAAGCCCATCCGCAGCCCCTTTGGGCGACGCGTGAGGGCGGGTGGGCCATTCTTTGGGGAAGTGTCCAACATGTGAAATCATCTATTCGATGTAACAAACATTTAGGGACTGGTTTCGAGTCGATCGAACATCATTCCGATATAGTTCGGGATGTTTGAAGGTTTAGGATCGAGTTTAAAAATAATTAAAAATTCAGGAAAAATTACGAGACTTCAATGAGAGGTTATTAAGGTAGTTAGTAACCCTCTAGTATGATTTGGACAGGTTTGGGAATCCCGGAGATGGTGATTGGCCCCGGGAAGGCGTATGGTGCCCGTATCGAGGTGCAGCATAGGACGGTCTGTGAGTGGACCTTGTTTTCTAAATTGATGCATGCATAACTATTTTATATGCTTTAATAAACATGTTTTGAGATTCCTTGAGTGCATTTGTTTGTGGTATTTAGTATTTACGTATTTGCACGTATTTCGAGGTTTATGCTTTTATACCGTGTCTATACGTGCTAGTAGTTCTATGATGGTTTAATGGAAATGTTTTGAATTTGGAAATATGGAATCGGGCATGTGACCCATTTGATTGGAAACTCTCATTCAATATCTGTCTTTTCGCAGAGTATAATGTTCCAGATTTTTCAAGGTACAAACGTATTATTAATATTGTAATTCGTTAACTGGATTGAATTAAAAAAAAAAAAAACCAAAATTCCTCCTTTTTAGTTGGGTATTTATTTTCCTGATAATGAATTTGTGGGTCTGTTCAATTTTGTTTTGCTAGCACATTGATAATTTTGGTGTGTCTGTATTCTAGGCATCCGGGTTGAGCAAAGAAGATGAGGGTTATATTAGTTGCTACTCCACAGCCTCTGTCGTCACCAGCGAGGAACTGAATTCTTTACTTATTATGCAATTGAATTAATTTAATCAAGAACTCTATCAATGAGCGTGAATAACGAAGATTGAAGATAATGGGAATGTTGGACAGATTTAAACAGGTTGAGATAATGCAGTTCATATTGGTCATATTTGTGGGTAATTGGTCCATTCTTTTCAAGGAATAATATGATGTTAATGATTTGAATTTCAAATATCAATATCTATTAAGCAATAATTTGATGTTTGGGTTTCCATTTCAATTTTGAAATTGGGTTTCAATTTCGATTTTGAAATTGGGTTTCAATTTCGATTTTGAAATTGGGTTTTCGATTTTGATTTCAATTTTGAAATGGAGCTTAATAAATGATTGTGTTCGTCTGATGTTAGTATAGTCAAAGTTCGAACTTCTGACGATTTTTTTTTCTGAGATGGATTTTGTGCATTGATTCAAAAAAAAATTATTATGAAATATGAATTCTGATGAAGGGAAGTGGAGGCAAGCTCAACACTCACAAACAGTGCATTTATGACCAAGGGAGACCTAGCTTTGGCAATTGAGAATTCACAATTGGTCCCACTATCTCTAATTCCACAACGAAGAAACCAATGACATATTTCTAGCCTCATGAATTCACATAAATCAGTAGTATAAGAAACCAATTTCATTTTGTTTGAATTGTACTGCTGCATTTGTTGCTATTACCATTATTTCCTGCTTCATATGATGTTTGAATTCGCTTCATATGATGTTTGAATGCCAACTTCATCATCTTAGTAATCTATCCATGTGATTGTTCTATTTTTACTCAATGGAGTAGCGTTTTATTTGTGTTTTTACAGACTGACTTGAATTTCCATGTATTTTGTGCTTCCTTAATACCAGCTGTTAGTATTCTTTCTTCCCTTTAAAAGGTTCCTAAATTATTGTACACTAGAGTAGTAGCACATAGGGATGTAATTCTGGATTTGACAGGAAGGTTGTTCAGACCCAAAAGTTGCCAACTCGCTTCACAAAATTGTGTCCGTTATTGTCCTCGGCAATGCCCTGTACTTGAGGCCTCAACAGGTTACTTTTTTTTTTCTCAATCCTAATTAGAATTCGTCCATCAATTCATTCAATTTCTCTGTCACTTTCACAAGGTCTATTTTTTTTCACTGTGTTGATATAGATGATAACGAGTTGGCATATTTTGAATGCATTCATCTATTCATGCAGATTTTGGATCATGTTGTCGGCAACCTTTTCTTGCTTATTTTTTTTTTCTTAGTGGTGCACATGATAACTTTGAAGATATTCTTTTGGTAAAATGATTCAGAGATACTGGTTTCTGTAGTTACTTTATGTAGGTTGCCTAATTTGTTTGTCTATTGCAACTGTGTGTTTAGGTATCCGAGTCCACCCTTTGATTTTTTTAGTCAAAGGAGTGACATCAATTTCAGCAAATGTGCATATATATGGGCTGGTTCCAAGAGGAACGAGTATAGTTTTGTACATAAACCATGACATTAGAAAGGTTTTTATTGATATTGGTCAGGTTTTCAAAAAGCTTTGGAAGCTGATCGAAAGGGTATAAGATCCGAATACCATGGCCTCAAAGAAAAAATGAGGTAATTTGGATTGAAAATGTGTGGTTCTTATATCTATTTTCGGTGGAAGTTTATTCATTTTTTCTTTGTTTGAATTGGTTTTAGTTTTTGTGTTAGTTCACTTTTTTTTTTCTTTCTTTCATGCAAGTGAAAGTGCTACAATTTATTTCGCTGTTAATTAACTTAACCTTAATCTACTAAAGTTAATTTAGAAGTGCACTGGTGTAATTGTTAGTGGAAGGTTTAATTCTTGCAGTGAAGAACGACGAACCTCGAAGAGACGATGAGTTTGATGGTTCTTATGATGATGGTGAAGGACGACGAACCTCGAAGAGACAATGTAGTTGATGTGTTTATCTTCGAGCCGTTGAGGAGATTGCTCAAATCACCCAATTTGATTGCGGGAGTCAGAAAGAGCACCAAGCAAGCAGTGAAGAAAATGAAGCTGAATTGGAATCTATGGTTTAATCACAAGCACAAAAAACGGTGGTGATGTGGCTGAGATCCTCTTGATTGGTATTGCATTTCATCTTTTTCTCTCAATTTTCGTTGGGTTTTCTTAGGGTTCGGCATTGGGCCGGGTCGGGCAAGCCCGGCCCAAATTTTTTGGGCTTGGGCTGGGCCGGGCCGGGCTTATTAAATAATTTTTAAATTTACGGGCCGTGCCAGGCCGGCTTAATGACATAAAAAAGAGCCCACGGGCTTTTATCGGGCCGGGTTTATATCGGGCTTTTCGGGTCGGGCCTATTAAGCCCACTTGGATCGGACTTAAGTCAGCTTTTGTAATAAACTATGTCTCAAATTTTAAAATTACAAAAAATATATATGCATTAAAAAATATTAATAATGAAAAAAAATACTCAAGGGTGCAAAAACGTGGCCTCGTTAAAATAAAATACTCAAATATGCAAAAACGTTGGGCCTATTAAGTAGGTGGAGGGGTGATTAGGGTTTGTATTAGGTATTGGGTATTGCATATTGAGCTTTTTAAAATAAATTAGGTAGGCTTGGGGCTGAGATTTGGGTTTGGATTGAAATATTAGTATTAAGAATGGGTTGAGTATTAATTTTTAAATAATGAGTATTTTATATTTTCAGGCTTATGGGTCGGGTTTATTACGGGCGGGTCAGGTTGGGCTTATCGGACTTTATCGGGCTTTATCGAGCTCGGGCCTATCGGGTTTGAACACCATAAGCCCAAGCCCAGCCCGCTAACTCTCAGGCCGGGCCGGCCCACGGCCCATAGCGGGTCGGGCCGGGCTTTTGTCCATCGGGCTTATCGGGCCCCCATAAACCCATGGGCTTTTGGGCTAAATAGAGGTTTTCTTCCCCAAGAATTGACAACCCTTTTCTTGAGAAAACTGTGGCTTCGAAGCGGCCAATCTCTCTACAAGTTCCATTGGATGAATTCATACTTTTATTGTGGAAAACAAAATAGTTGCAACAACTTTTTAATATTTAAATTATTTACTTTTTTTCTCTGGGTTGCATTTTTTTTTAAATGATTGATGAAATGTCTTAAAAATGTTTCTTCGTATGAACATAACCACAAGAATAAGGGAAGTTGTTCACTGGATCTAGATTTGGGTCCTTTTGCTTCATATTGTTTTTGCGAATGGTAAGGGAGGGAGTTGAACTACTATGGACATTATAATTAGGGTTTTCTTCTGAGTGTTCCTAAATAGTTGCAACAACTCCTATGGGAATTACGATTATGTTTTTATTCGGATTGGTAATAAAATTTAGCATGTTTAGGTACAAATTCTGAGTGTCCCTTTTTTGTTTGAAATTTTTGTGGAGCTGGAGAAGGGTAGGGGAGAATAGAGCTATTAGTTTGTACATCAGTTTTTTTATGCTTAATGTTGTGCAAGTGGACTAAGTGCGGTGCATCAAAATATGTTGAAAGGAAACTTAAAAACGGGAGATGGCGTCCATGAAATCTTCTTGAGACTAGCCTCACTCCGGGCGGCTCCGCGCCCACGCGCTATTTTTTCGTTACCCGAGATTACGTTATTTCCTATTTACAATTCTCAAATATAAAAATAACTAAATTATATAATAAAATTGGATCATGTACAAACTAAATTTACATAACAAATATGTCTAGCAAGGGAGCTTTTGAATTTTCATTTTTGATGTAGACACTTTTTTTATGTAAAGGAAAATTCAAAATCTCCCACACTAGACATATTTATTATGTAAATTTAGTTTGTACATGATCCAATTTTATTATATGATTTAGTCATTTTTATACTTGAAAATTGTAAATAGAAAATAACGTAATCTCGGGTAACGAAAAAATGGCACGTAAAGCGCCGAAGAGTCTTGAGCTAGCGCGGAGCCGCCCTCAATGAGACTAGTATAATATGATCCAAATTTAAATATATATAAATAAATATTCTTAATCGCGTTATTATTTTCTCATTAAAAAATTCAAAAAAACTAATTTTTGTTTAAACTCATCCTCCTAATTAAGAAGGGGACATAATTTACCAAAAATAAATAAACAAAGGGACATGTGAGATGAGCAATTGGGGAGCAAAGCAGATTCTTACATGAGATCCTATTATTCTATTGACAATTATAGAATATTCTCTGGTTCTCTTCCACCCTAGAGTTGTAGCACAAAATGAATCGTCCCATATTTGTTCCTTTGGGAACCAAGAAGCCACGGCCATGGAGTGCAGAAGCTTCAACAATCGTGGTCGTCTGTCTTTGTCAAAGCTAAATTCGGTACATAATTCTCAACTCTCTTGCTCTACTCTTGCTCTACTTTTGCAGTGTATCTTCTCAACTCTCTGCATTTTTTTTTTGTATACTTGCTATGAATATGTCAATCGATCTTCCTTCATCTCTGGATACATAGGTGGTGTTTTACGGCGTAGAACAAAAACAAATAAAACAACAATATTTTTAAAAATAAAGCGTATTTGTGCATAAGACATCTTTATTTAGGCCAAAAATTTTAAATTTCATTGATTGCCGTTATTTTCTTCTAAAACCACTCGTTTCGTAGCCATCCGAACTGCCTCGGTCTCATCGCCATCATCAACGGCTCAGATCTCATTTCCCTCACTTCTCGCGTTAAAAATCCCAACTAACATTTCATTTCAACACACACACTTTCTCTGATATCAACGCTCTCAAAACTCAATCAACATCTCTTTCTCTATCTCTATATTCGATCTAAGCAACGATGGCGGAGCCAACACCAACGCCCGAAACGCTGATGGAGAAGATCTACGCCCACCACTCCTCCTCCTCGTCATCGGAATCCGACGACGACAAGAAGAAGTCCAAACACGATGCCGTCAAACCCAAGCTTGAAGACGACAAGCCTTCTGCGCACGGTTCCGTCAAATCCAAGATTTTCAGGCTCTTCGGCCGAGAGAAGCCCGTTCACAAGGTCTTGGGCGGTGGCAAACGTACTCTACTTCACCCTCTTTTTCCCCACACATACATTTTAACGTTGATTCTTGCATGGATTTGTTTTGTTTGGTTGATCGGAAAATTGAGGAATTCTTAAGAAACTGAAATTATAAAGGCTAGTTTTTGGGATCTGATTGAATAATTACTTTGGTAAATGCCTTTAACTTTGTTGCTCGTGTTAATTGCATTCAATTTTTTTCCTGAAATTATTGGCTTGAAATGTACGACTATCTTCGTATGAGCGAGCCGATTATCTTTTTTAATTGCATTTTGTTCGTATCATCGTATATTTGACTGAATAAAGAGTGCAGTGAGCTAGTGACGTTAAAAATTGATAGGCAAAGCAAAGTTAGATACCGGAATAATTTGGGGTTGGAGAAGAAATTGTTGGCATTTTTCAGATTGCTGATCTGACATTCTATGTATTTTTTTTCTGTGGTTTCCGATTTTTCTATACATTTCATTGCCAATGATGTAACGAGCACATGTTGTTACATACTAGTTATTATTTTTGTGCTTTCTGATTTTTATATACATTTCAATACCGAATGATGTAACGAAGTAGTTAGTATTCTCCTGGTTTTATATGCCCTCTGAATGTTTCAAGTGTCTATAGTATGCGTTTGCCTCTCCTTTCTTTCGTTTATTATGTCTTGTTGTGTAGCCTGTCAACGTGGTTCGGATTGAATTTTGAAAGTGATGATTTTGTTTTAGAACAATGCTTTTGGAAAAGAGAGATTGTAAGCTGCGTTGGTATGAAAATTTTGGTAGAAGTTTATCCATTTGGTCATTTCTGAACTATGCCTCACGAAGAAAGATGGAAGGAAATTCTTTCAATTATGATCCAATGTCAATCTTTCATTGCAGCTGCTGATGTCCTCCTATGGAGGAACAAGAAAATATCTGCAAGTGTGCTTGGTGGTGCCACTGTATTATGGATTTTCTTTGAGTTGCTTGAATACCATTTTATCACATTGGTGTGTCATTTGTTGATACTTTCTCTGGCTGTGTTCTTCCTGTGGTCCAATGCATCAAGCTTTATCAACAAGTAAGCTGTCAGCGTCTTCATTCCAGTTTTTTGCATATCTGATCTTTGATGCGACGTCCTATGTTATTGACTTTACAACCTGTCTTAATCAGGTCTCCACCCCAAATCCCCAAAGTTCAAATTCCTGAGCAGACTGTCCTTAATCTTGCCTCTGCCCTGAGAATTGAGCTGAACAGTGGGTTTCATGTTTTGCGGGATATTGCATCTGGAAGAGATTTGAAGACATTCCTTGGTGTAAGTTGATCTTTCCTTTATAGTTGTGCTGCAAGTGTAGTCTGCAGTTTGGATTGCAGGCTTATTAAGGTTTGCTCTTCCGGTTATCAGGTTATTGCTATCTTGTGGATTCTGTCAGTGGTCGGGAAATGGTTCAACTTTCTGACCTTGTTCTACATAAGTAAGGATTCCTTCCGTCATTTTCAATTTATTCAGCTTTTTTCCGAGTTCAGATTCCAGAAACTTTCCTGTCTATTACTGACACCATCTTGAACGTTGAATTTTTGAATGGCAGTTTTTGTGTTGCTGCATACGTTGCCAGTGATTTACGAGAAATATGATGTCCAGATTGATGGCTATTCTGAGAAGGCTTTGATCGAGCTTAAGAAGCAGTATGCCTTGTTTGATGAGAAGGTTTTGAGTAAAATCCCCAAGGGTGCAGTGAAGGAGAAGAAGAAGGATTAGAGAACCTTGCTTTTGTGTCGAGTGTTTACTCTAGGAGAGGCTTCATGTTTAGTTACTGTGTTCTGTAGTGAAGGTGGTCTTGAATCATTTTTTTTCCCTAAAATTAGCGTATAATAACTTTATATGACTAATGTTTTAGTACCTGTTGGGACTTGGGAGCACACAGCTTAATGAATATATGCGCATTTAGATCTATATATTCCTCCATAGCTTTTCTTATTAGACTCAATGATGTCACATTTCCCCCGTTGGATTAATCTTAAATCAATTCAATGGCTGGAAAGGGAGGGAAATCAGCCAATCAAACAGTTCTTTAGAATTAATTGAAGTGAATTTGGGTTGGAGTGTACCTCTCGGCTCATTTCAACTTCGATTAACATTTGAAATGATCAAATTACGATTTTAGTTCATATAAAAGAAATACTATGAAATGTTGGCAAAAGTAACACGAATTATGATACGAGATGATTCAGCAATCTTTAAAAAAAAAAAAAAATCCGTATAAAATACAAATACAAATCAGCTATAGCCTATAGATTATTAGATATAACCATCAGCATTGAGGAGCTCTATACATGTATGAAATTGATCTCAAATTTGAGTTATTTACTGGCTTCAGCTCAAGGGTTTTTGGTAGGCCCACAACCTAGAAAACGGCCCCTCCATCAGAATCACTATCACTGTCTGAAGAAGAAACCGTTGATATAGTAGAATCATCCAACAGATACTCAACCACCTGAAAGAATATGAAAATATGGTGTAAGCTCACTGATCACCAGTCTATTAATCTGCCAATATAAACAACATTTCACATCATTTGGCACGGTAATTAACTTTAACTCAACCACTACAGCAACCAGTCAGCAAATCCCTACCCGTTTCAGAATAATTAAGACCAAAAACTAGAGCAAAGAGGGTAAGATCAAGCAAATACCTGACTAGGTAACAGAGGCTTAATTTTCTGATTTTCAGAATTTAGTCCTGTGTGTTCATTTGAACATTTCATGTTATCGAGCCAAACAATCATGTTGCAGTCTCTACAATATCCCCTGCTGGATTTCAATTTCTCCGACGAACTCCCTGAAACTCAAGCCAACCCAAAAATGGTAATCATTCATGAGTTTGAGCTTAGATAGGAATCTGCTTTACGCATATGCTTGCACATACATGTCTGCATTTTTGTGACTCAGTATGTTCTCGGAAGGCAAAAAGGATTCTGAGAAGACCTATTATCTGAAAATTATAGTTTCTAGTGACAAAATACCTAAATATGCTTTTTTGAAGGCGTCTCTCCAAAAGGGTATATACCGTTCTACGTCTCCTACCAGTCTATTAACTTGCATCCTCTTAATCATCAGATCATCATCAGAATTCCCAAAGAACGTAGTGTACTGTGTCTGCCATAGACGGTTGTCACTTGCTGCTATATTCCACAACCTTCATCGAAGCAATCAACCACTTTTAGAAGGGGGAGCAGTGGAAATGCAGTTTTATAGGTTTCACTTTCATAATAAAAAGGCATAAAAATCGAAACTTTACCAGCAGACTAGTCCAACGGAGACTAAAGATTGCATGTCGAGGTAGCTGAATATGTGAACAAGAACATCTTGTGGCAGCTGAGTCGAGCCTGGAACTACAACAAGATGAAAGAAAATAAAAAAGTTAAACCAGACAATCTAGCAAATTTGACATGATCTCTGGCTGTCAAACAAATCGGAAAAAAAGTCAAGTATGAGCAAACCTAAAGCAAAATCATGTTACCCTTTTGTCCCTGGCAGACTTTAGTGCGTCTCTTATGAGCTATCATTGCATTCTTATACTCTGTAACAGCCGAGTTCTTCTTCTGCTTTGGCAACGTGGCCTCGGCGCTCTGAAGAAGAAGATGGGCGGCCAAAACAGCATTGCGCGCCTGCATTCTAGTTTTCCAATAGCCATATTCTTTCAGAAGTGCGTAGTATTAAACAGAAGACTAAACAACTTTAAAGAATCAGCAGTTCAAAATGCATATTTCACCTCACAAATTGTAAAATTGACGAACTTTTAATCCAATTCACGTCGTCATCAAAAAGTTCTCCTCTTATGGAAAATAAAACAAACATCTTAAATTTTGATCCCAACTTGGGTTGTGAAGTTTCCATTAGTAAAATCTCAGATTTTATGTCTCAGAATTCGAATTACAGAAACAACCCAGAAACCAGAAAATAATTGTTCCGTAAACATAAAATCTGAGAAATTGGAAGAAAAAAAAAACTTACTCGGGAAGGAGACGGAAGGCGGTGAGGATGTCTTGGAAGATGAGAGATTGGAGATTCTTGGGAATATTCTTGTAAGCGCCTCTGAGGATTAAGCTCAACTCTTTACAGGCCAATGGGTACCTGTGAATTTTGGGCAAAGACTCGTTCAGGCCAAGTTTTTGGTATCTCTCCAGTGTTTTTGACATGCTTAATTTCTTCTGCGATTCGAAGGCAAAAATGCACAAAGAAACACAGATTCAGAGAATTCCTCCAGACATTTCAAAGTACAAATTTTACAATAATTCTAATGGGCCATGAAGCTAGTTGGGCCTTTTAGTTATTACAGATAAATTTGCCTCTGAATTTGTACTCCCTTACACTTTTATTTGTGTAAATTTTTCTCTCGAATTCGTATTAACGATTAATTTTCCCCTTTAATCATATTTGTTTCAAATCATTAAATTTATCATATCTCAAACAAGTAAGTTGTGTTATATGCTATCAATAAATAAAATAATTAATGATAACATATTACATTTAATAACCAACATGTGACTCGAATAAATTGATTAATGATTTATCACATTTCAAACAAGTAAATCGTGCTATATAATATCAATAAAGAAAATAATAAATGATAACTTATCATATTTAATAATGAACATGTGACTCAGAATAAATTGTGAGTATATATGATGGCATAAGGTAAATTAGCCATTAAAAGGAGTTCATGGAAAATTGGCTAAAATAAAAGTTCAAAGAGATGGAAAAGATACAAATTCAGGAGTCAAATTGAAAAATTACTTTAAAAATATGACATCTATTTTTTAATAATTTTTATATTTTAATATGGAAAATACTAGGTGGATCACATGATTTGCAAACCACACACTAATACAAGGGGTTTTCTTATGCCGGTACGTCTTACCTGTATTAGTTTATGAGTTGCAAATTATGTAGTCTCTCTAGTATTAGTGTGTCCTGGATAATCCAAATTGAAGCAATTATAAATTAACAATCCAAATTGAAGCAATTATAAATTAACTTTCAAAAGTCATAACTTTGAGCTTGGATGTTGGTTGGGGACAATATTTTTTTTTATTTTTTTATTAATGTACAATTTTTAGATTTGTATGGTGTTTAAAGTGCTGAAAGTAATTTACTAACTTTACGTAATGACCCGTCCCGAATTTTGGGATTAGTTTAGTGAGTAATTGCTGATTAATGTGACTAATCGGGGATTAGTCATGAGATTTCGGAGGGACGATGTAAAATGACGATTTTACCCTTGGGTTTGGGCAAAATGCTGACTTTTGACTGCCCGAGTCAAATGGACTTTGACCGATAACCGTGACGTAGATCGAGACGGCACGAGTCCGTAGACAGGTGGCACGCGCGAAATCGGATGTTCGACGGGAAAATTACGAGTCTAGGAAGGTTTACGACATTATTCATGCAAATCGAGGATTTTGACACGTGGTAGGATTTGATTTGGGAAATATCTATGGAGGACCCACCAGATGAGTGACAAGTGTCACCCATCTGATAGGCCCAGACCCCAATATTTTGGGTCCTTATCCTCATCAGTCATCTTCATCTTTCATTTTCTCCCAAACCCCGTGAAACCCAAAACCGTGCAACCCAACCCACACAAACACCCCCTAACCTTCATTTGATGCTACTGGGCCGTGAACGAAACTGGAAGGGGACGTCGAGACGATCACAGCGGAGCAACTACGGCATAGGTGAGGAAATCGAAATTGTAGTATGTTTTTAGTTCAAAAATGGAGTTTCGAGTTTGGGCTGTTATTGATCGATTTGGTCGTTTGGATGAGGTCCTAGAAGTTGAGGCGAGCTAAGAGGGCTTGGAATTGCGGACAGAGGTGACCAGAATCGAGAGAACTCGACGGAGGAAACTTGGCCAGATTGTTCATCGATTTAAGGGTAAGTTTTAGGTTTGATTTCACGTTTTTGAGTCCATAGATCGATTAAGGGAGGTTGGACTATCAGATAGGAAAAAAGGGGATTCAAAATGGGTTGAAATTGAGGGTTTTAGGACTGGGTCAGGGTCGCGAGTCTGCACGACCCGGTTGTAGACGAACGGGTAGACTCGCCCAAGGTCAGGGATGACGTGACGTCAGCGATGATATCATGAGGATGACGTCATCATGTCAGTTCTGACAATGTCAAACTAACATGTCAGACAGGGATCAATAGGAGCTTGACACATGGCACTATCAGATCTGACAAGTGTTAGAGTTGTCAGCGTTGACCGTTGACCACTGACGTCAGCATTGACTTTACTGACGTCAGCAACGTTGACCGTACATTGACCACACGCGTGGGGGCGCGTGAGTGTGAATTTCGAGGTGGGACCAATGTCATTCAAAGGGTTTCAACGATCTAGATCCAATGGTAGTGGTTTCAGGTCGATCAGAGATCGTTAGATTGGTCAAATCGAGATTTTTCACTTCGGGAAACGTGTCTGGGACACATTGACTTTTTAGGGAGTTTTGGAGTTTTATCCTATAGACTTGAATAGATAGTTAGTGACTTTTGGGTGTGATTTGGACAAGATTGGAAGTCCCGGAGATGACGGATTAGCCTCGGGGAGACTTATGACACGCATATCGTGGTGGCAGCTAGGACGGCCTGTGAGTGGACTTTTGTTTTCAAAATATGATGCATGCATAACTGTTTTATATGTTTTATATATTTTATTTCTATGATTATGATTATGGTATTTATGATTTACGTATTTGCACGTATTTCAAGGTTTATAGTTTTATACTATGTTTATACATGCTTGAGTTTTTATGATGGTTTGATAAAATGGTTTTGGATTTGGAAATATGGAAATCGGGCATGAGACCCATTTAATTGGAAACTATCAAACTTGTAGTCCATTTGATTTAACGAGATATCGGGTTGGAGGCCCATTTGGTTACATGATCGGGCTAAAGACCCAGTTGATTATGATATCGGGGAATGAGTCCCAATTATGGTTTATAATTGTGATTTCGGGTTCGGAGACCCTAAAACGGATTTGGATTTGAGTACTTGGATTTTTGGATTTATGATGATTTTATGGAAATTCCGGGCATGACCCCTTTGAGATGTTTTGAAATGATTTTATAAAGATGTTTTCCATTTACCATCATTATATGAGGATATGTGGATGGTCTCCTCCAGATATCTGGGACACTGGGGAAGTCACGGCGCATTGCCTGCGAGGGGTCATTGCACGGAGCGACCGAGTCGTATAGTGACTCAGGAACATGATTGCTATGATTAGACGTCTAGGACGTCAAACATCTGGCATATCAGAGATTGACCTGAAAAGACCCCAGGCAACATGCGTTACTTAGACCATGATATGACCTCTAGGATATCAAGCGCCTGGGACGTTAGGCATTTGGGATGCCGAGGATAGATATTTAGTAAACATGATTTATTAGATTTATGAAATGGTATTTCTGTGTTTATGGATTTGGGCAGTGGCCCACATGATTGATTTTACGGTTTTGGGCTGAGTCTCATACTTGGAGATTTTATGGTTTTGAGCTAAGTCCCCAAGGTTTTTGAAGGAAATGATTTTGGCTTTATAAACGGTTTTAATTATATTTGAATTAATTGGTTTTAGTATGCATGCATGGTTTTAAGTAAAGGGCATAAATGTCTTCTTCTGTGAAATGAGTTTTAATTAAATTATTTTTTTTCGTCCACTCACAGCTTTTATGGTTTTTAATGTCATTGAGGTTGATTGCGAATGCGAGCTGTAGTAGAGACCGAGGCACCACACTCCTCCATTGATCCTGACGCGCTCTGGAAGCCCGTTTGGGCTGTTAACTTGGGTATCCCTTGTCTGGCCTTCGTGTTACACACGATTTAGACGGGTGTCTGGCCTTCGTGTCACACATGGGTTGGACGGAAGTATGACACATCCCGCATTAATCTCGGGGGGATTGGGATGGGTCGTGTCACTTTACCCCCTAAGAAACATGGTTTTTGTCAAAATTGAAGATTTCATAATAATGTTCACTTATTGCTATGATCTAATGATACTCATCTACAAACATTATGTGGAATGTCTTGAGTTCGACTCTCGTAAAGAACAATGTTGATATCCAATATATATAATGTGATCCTCTTTCATCAATATAATTGTATCAAAGCATTTAACTTCGCAATTCACGCATTGGCCTAGGGTTTCTAATAATGAACAAGTTCAAGATATGTACACCATTAAAAATTTTGGAAGTCATCTTTGTAGAGAATTCTACGGTTTGTAATTTCTAATTACATAGAGTAATTTATGAAATACCGATTAATATTACAATCTAATGATATTCCTCTCCGCGCGTTATGCGTGAGATCTAATGTTCGACTCTCGTAATACACGAGATCGATACCTAATGTGTATAATATAATTCATTCTCCTCATATCATTGTATAAAAAATTACAACAGTCATATTATCGATTGTTTAGAGCAAACAATTTTATTGGGGTAAATAGTCGGATAAAGAAATTTACATTTGTGCATCATAAACTTTTTCTAAATTTCAGGATTGAAATACAAGATTACGATATAATCACTTCACGTCATCAAAAGGCGTAAAAATGAGTGCATAATTTTTTGAGCACACAAGGTATGTGCTATTTGGCAAACAATAACAAGAAAAAATTGTTTCCCCAAAGTTGCAATATGCAAAAGATGAAATTTCAATTCATATATAGATGAACCAAACTCTATATGTAAAGAGAGTAATGTGTACTCTGAAGAATTACAGAACTGAAGAATAATTTACAAATGCCCTTATGACTGATTCACATATCAGACAAATTCAGTCCAAGTTTCCTCTCGCCAATCTGAAATCCCACAATGCAATGTCCAAATACCGTCCACATTCACAGAACATCAACGCAAATCCAATCCAAGAACATAAACCTGTGGTGGCATTTGGCATGCAAGACCGCTTAATCAAACACCGATATCTCTTACATACGCTTGTGTCAACAAATGCCAAACCCCTTTCTCTTACATTTGGTATATTGCTTATATATTGTACAATGGTATATACCTTCATCGGGTTGTGAGGTTTTCTTTCACATCGTCAGAGGATCAGAGCTAGAGCTTCTTCTAATTGATTGTCACGTCCTCGCGAGTCATCAAACATTTGTGCTTCTGGTGGAGTTTCCAGCTCCCTCAAAACCTTTCACTTTCTGTGTCAAAGAATGAAGCTGATGAGACTACTGTTGTCTCTTCCCCGTATATGTACGTACAAGTTAGAGGAAATATGTCAGCTGTTGCTTCTTTCTTGATCCACCTTCTCCGTACAGCTCATTCCACTGCTTTAGCTCACTCATTACTGATCCCTCCGCAGCAAAACTCGCAGCAACCTGCATAATGCCATAGACATACGTATATAAGCATACATGCAAAGTAAACCCAGAAAATGATGGTTTCTGCAGGGAAAATGTAGATAATCAGGTGAAGTGATTTACTTGATTCTTTGCTTGCCTCATGTCTTCCATATTTAAAGACCTTAAGGTAATTACTCGTTCGTCTTTCTCTTCTTTTGAATCCGAAGCATCTTCTGCACTCTTGCCTTCTGAACTCTTGCCTTCTGCATCTTTCTTCTTCTTTTCCTGTAATTTCAAGGTTTTGGAAATCATTAAGAGTCGAGGAAAATAAGAATATGTTAAGGCAGAGGACGAGCTTAAGAGATAGTTACCATATCTTTTTGTCTCTCCTGCTGTATAAGCTCCCTCACGGGTCGATAAGCTGCTGTTATGCACAAATTCTGTTGTTTTTTTCATGTAGTTAGATTCATGAGCTCATCATAGTGAATTTAACTGATTAAAATTTGATGTTATAATATTGCCGACACGAACACCCACCTTAAGATCACTTCCACTGTATCCTTCTGTCATAGTTGCAAGTTCCTTAAAGTCTAGATTTTCAACCTTTTCTTTTGAAAGAAGAGTTTTCAAGATCATTTCCCTATTCTCCACGGAGGGAAGACCAACCATGACTCTGTTCAACACAGGAGTGTTCAAGTTAGTAGAAGACCATAAAGTCAAAAACTGATAGAAGAATGATGAAAATTCTGAGTATAAACAACTATGGATATATACCTCCTCTCGAACCTTCTGATGATGGCTTCATCAAGGTCAAATGGCCTGTTGGTTGCAGCGAGGACAAGAATTTTCTCTCCAGATTTTGTCAAGAGCCCATCCCAGTGTGTCATGAACTCATTTTTAATCTTCCTCATGGCCTCATGCTCCCCAACTCTCGTCCGCTGCCCAAGCATGCTGTCAACCTCATCCACAAAGATTATAGTTGGGGAGACCTTTGCTGCAAGAGTGAACAGAGCTCGAACGTTCTTTTCATCTTCTCCAAACCATTTTGAAGTGATGGTGGACATTGAGACATTGATAAAACTTGCTCCGGCTTCATTTGCAATGGCCTTTGCCAGCATTGTCTTTCCAGTGCCGGGAGGACCAAAAAGTAAAATGCCTCTGCAAGGCTTAAGAAGCCCGCCCTTGAAAAGGTCAGGTCTTCGCAGAGGGAGCATGACCAACTCTTGAAGTGACTCTTTAATGTCATCCAGTGCACCAATATCTGCAAACGTGACTCCAATCTCGTTTGGAGGGATAACCTCTGGCCTTATGCGCTTTTCAAATTCATTGTCAGGCGCAACTTCCTGCACAAACACAACGAAACTTCAATAAGACATTGAAGATATGAATAGGTCAACCAGGTGGATATTATTTACAGTATTTATGAACTTGAACTCACTACTTTTGGTGGAGTTGGAGTTTCAGGGTCCTTCTTCACCGCTGGAGCAGATTTCTCTGGTTCACTTTTGTTTTCAGGTGCTGAAGTTTCAGGCTTTGGTTCAGTCTTTGCACCGATAGGCTCTTCCCCTTCAGTTTCCTAAAATTAAGACATCAGAAGTTAATAGCATTTCCATTTAATCAACTTGCAGTGTAAAACATCAATAAGTGAAAATGAAAATAGAAAAAAAAAAACCTTATTGGAATCAGCATTGATCTCCAATTTCAGAGAATCTTTCCCGCTACCTTTTCCCTCCTGGAATATACTCAATCCATGCGACAAACTGTTTCATATCCAGAATGTTAATTATATACATAAAACAAGCTGATTTGCAATGTGATATAACAAAAAACTATCAAACTGAGAAATCAAGCATACAGAAAGAAACATGGTATCTACCTTTTTGATGATATAACAAGCTTTCCATTTCTATATTCTGGATCCTTGTTTTCCATCAAATAGTAAGATATTGCCGATACCACAATTTCTTCTATGTAGTTGCTGAGGACCATTGTGTCTGCATGGCAGATGGAACCTAGATCATCACATTCAAGATCATTTGCGGCAAGCACCTCGGCAATATGGTTTTTGTTATCTTGAAATTGGATCATCTTCATGTCTTCTTCCAGTTGGGCTTTCCAGCTGACAAGATGAGTCTCATCGTCCGGAGGGCTGATCTCAATATTGTACGGGAATAAAGCAGCAAGCCTCTCATCAACTTCTTTGCCATCATCTTCGGTGTCTAACATCCGGGAACCAAGGATTAACACCGACCCAGAAAGTGTCTTCAACATATTATTGAACAAATTGTATAACCTCCGTGAATGGAGGAAAAGCTTCTCAACGTCCCTGAGATATAAAATGATCGAACCATTTTCTGATAGGGAAGATAAGACCTATACAAAAAATAATATTCATGCCTATCAGCAATATACTACCAATTTTAGATATACTGAAAATTCGTAATTATGTAGTCTATACTGACTTAAGTTTTGCATTCACAAAGAATTTTTTTTTTTTTTATAATATGTGATAACATACATTGCCTTGCATCTGACCAAAAAGAAAGTGGAGAGATTACCTTGTAAAGTGACAGTAGAAAAAGTTTCTCATCAAAACACCAGCTGCTTATGCGCTTGAGAGGAGCTGAAAGAACAAAAGAATCACAGAGCAATTAGTATCATCATAAAGCAATTCCCTGCAAAGATAAGAAATCAAATTTAGATACTTAAACAGCCAGTATTTTGTGGTAACAAACCTGAACTTGCAGGCGCAGATTTGGAACTAAGGTTACTCATATCAGATGCAGAAGAGGCATTTCTTTGAAGTGTTGCTATTGAACCTTCAGACCCCCTGCATGTATATAGTGATGCTTTAGAAATGAAACATTGCATATAATCACCATGGCACTGGAAATTTCGATTCAAGAATCATCGACCCATTACCATACCTTGATCTAAGATCCGATGTACTGCTTTGCCGACCTAATGATAATGTGCCTATAAGAAAAAGATACAAGCTTTTACCAAACTGAGGACAAGAACAAGAGATAAGATTCAAATCATAGGAGCTTTAACAAAAAGATATAAGCTTTATTTCCTTTCATACCTCTTGTGTCCCCACTTGAAGGGAGCATTGAAAAGGACCCAAGAAAACTGGACATTCTCTCAATCGTCACCTCCGATATGGACCGCTTAAGATACTACAAAAAGAATCCAATGAATCAGCTCAATAGAATTTCAATAGAATATACATTTAAGTGCAGAAATACAGAACATTGGGTCCAAACAACAAGCCAACCCACTAAGAACTCAGAAAAGAAAGAAAAAAAAAATTTAGTTCCTTGTTATTAAGGAGAGAAAGCTTACAGGTTCTCTTTTGGCACACCCGTATTTACTCTGCATCTGTAAAAATGTAACATAACAGGTTTAAGTAATAATGAAATACCAGCCAAATTCAAGGAAAATTAAAGTTGCGCACCGTTACCTTGATGGAAAAGTCAGTAATATCTAACAACAGCAACCTTGACTCAAAGTAATGCGCTAAAGCCTTGGCGAGCATTTGATGATAAAGTTCTTTGGAGAAGGAAGGCACGTAATTAGATTAGCTCAATGAACATGTTCAGGCAGAAGCATATCAATAGAAAATCACACAAGCAGATTACATTTTCTAAATAGCATACCGGCTGGTCCTGAGAGCAAAATAGCTCTACTTGCAGGTGACAGGTTCCGGGTGTGCTTGGATAAGTCAGAGTGTTTCAGATGAACAAATGCAGCACTTGTTAACAACATCCGAGTTCTTTCTCTGTCATTGAAACATAAATTTTTTTTAACTTTAGAATCCAAATTAACACCATAAATTCATCTTAATTTTGTGGTTATGTTAAACCTGTTTTGTTACCATTACAAAATTTGTTGGTTTTTGAAAAGAAATTAAAATTTAACCACAAGGCTAATAATCGGATTCAATAAAAACTAATTTTATAATTTAACATAGCTGAAAGAGCTCATTGCTGAAAAAAAAGGTTGAAAAAAATTATACCTGTCGGCCAAGTCAAATAATTAAGACAAGACAAGAAAACCCAGAAAAATTTGCATATCCATTATATCCAAAGGCAGAAATAAACAAAAAATTAATCTACTGCTAGCAGATAAAGAAAGGCAAAAAACAAAAAGTTGTGCAGAAGATCTCAACACACTTAATTTCTTAATTTGTTCATGAATTGTATTGTTATAGAATTGTATAAAATTCTAAACCTTAAAAACATTTTACCTGGAAAACATTTATTCCAGGAAAAAAATATGCTATTTGAGTAAAAAAAAATAAAAATTGCTTAATTACCTTAAGTAATAAGGAAAGTCCTCAAATGTAACTTTACTGTCTCTGCCATCGACCACCTGCCTCATCAACTCCTGCTCAATCTGCTCCGCCGTGACCTCATCGGCGGAGCAATTACCATTTACCCATTTGCTGAAAGCCTGGCCAGAACTCAACCCCAGCCCCACCCCAACCCCAACCCCAACACTCAGAGCAGACAGAAAAATGTGCTTCTGTTCCATGAGCTCCACCACCCTGTAAACGATCTTGAAGAGCCACCAACTCAAAACAATCTGCAAATCCAACTCTGAGAAGAAAAACCGATGAAAGGTGACGCCTTTATTTACAATTTCGATGAACCAGATGCAAATTGAGATTGGATTAAAGCACGAAGATGACGAGTTGGTGGGATTTCTTTCGGACAATGAGGAAAGCTGGGAAAGGGAGAGTTTTGGTTTGGGTGCGTATGCGTTTTGTTTTACACACGTCCGAATACAGCGTTGGTGTATGAATTGCTTATGTTCTTGAAGGTCTGCAGCTATTTATAGCATGCCATACATTCTAATGGACGTTAAATGCTCCCCCAAGAAAAGAAAACACTTTTGAAAACGATAGATTCTTTCTTTTTTTTACCTCTCGTAGCTCTCTTTTTAAACTCACCGGTGACCTCCAAATCTGGTGGCTTGCCTTGCCTTTTCCACTTTTCTTTTCACTTTGCCTTTTTCTTATTTCATTTATATATTTCTATTTTCCAAAAATAAATGTATAATAATAAAATAAGGGTTTTCAAGCTGTGTCCGTTATCATGCGTGATGGGACCTGGGAGGGATTGGGACTACTGACCACTGCAGATTGAGTTGTATTTTGGTTGGATTCAACAAATATAGAAGCATGTTGTATTATTTTCTTCTTGGTAAATGCTCTGTTATGTTGTTGGCCTCATACAAAAATACAAGTGTACCTACCTACCTTGGTGGGCTCAACCCACATGTTCTAAAGGTTTTAGCTTCTTCTTCTGTTTTTGATAAGTATTCAAGGTTTTAGTTGTTTCATCGACATGTGTGATTTCTACATCAATGACCACCAATGCATGTTTCATATTTTCAATCATATGCTAAATCCATAGGACCATAGTTCAATTGCTAAAAAAATTCGAAAAACGCTATTGATTGACTATATTATTGTTATATATCTAATATAGGTAGATCTCATATACATGATAAGCTTCTTTTTTTTTTTTTTCAATCAAAGGGGTTCTCAATAAAGTGTATTAGAATTTTATTCATGATTTTGAATATGAATCAATTGTGTTTTGGTGTTCACATATTAACTATATTAAACAATTTTCTACGACAAATCTAGTAATATTTTTATCCATTATGTTAATATCTAGTATTTTATCCATAATAAGGAAAATAATAATATTTTGTATGGTAAGATTATTAGAACTAACTATATTTCTTCCCAAGATAAAAACCCTCAAGTATAATAGGCATTTTAGGACTCTTCTGCCTATGGTGAGTCATTTATATAGAGTTTTACTTTGACACGAATTGGCATGCTACAAGGTAACTTTTTATTTTTATTTTTATAAGAAGTGGAATTCATTTAAAGAGGAGCCATAACGGTACTTATATATGAAGGAAGCAAGAACAGAGAGCAGCAAAGCAAATAACAGCATACAAACTAAACTAGAATGGGAAATACTAAAGCACACCCGACGCAACGCAAAGTAAATATGTCGTAGAACCCCTTCCATAATTAAGACGGGGTTCGGAGAAGACATGGTAAGCCATCTCGGTATAGAACATGAACCAAGATGATGGGGGTTGATTCAACCAAACTTCACTGCACATTCTCTTACTAGCAAGAGAAGCAGCAAGATCCGCTGCAGAATTTGCAATTATATAAGGTAACTAAGTTGTTAGAATGCCATCTGTCATGGCCTTTGGACTAATCAGTTGTTAGTTAGCCTTCTGTTAAGAAGTTGTGTAGCTGTCCACATTGTTAGGAGTTAGTTAGGACAGTTAGGAGTAGAGTACGGTCAAGCTACAACAGATCAGAGTATAAAGACTCTTGTAATGCATATACTATTGTAATGTTGCATTGAATCATTGTAATACACTCCTATTCTCTTTCTCTTTTCTTCACTCTGATTTTCTCCTTCTCTTCATCTGATATGGTATCAGAGCCGTGCTAGACGGCCTGGTTGTTCCTTCTTCTTCTTCTACCTTCCGCTGCTACAAATCAAAAGGTCTTCACTAAGAGTCTAAATCAGCAGACAAAGCTGATGCACAACTTAGTGCCTTCTTGGAACAAAGACTCGGTGAATCGGTGATTCTTGAAATCAGTATCCAAGCTGATACACAACGAGTTTGTGTCAAAAGGATTTAGAGATCAGCAAACAAACTGGTGCACTCCAAGTGAGTCAGAAATCAGCAAACAAGCTGGTGCACTCCAAGTGCTTGATTTAACGTTTCAAAGAATTCAAGGAAAAAAAAACCAACAAGAAACCTTCAAAGGAAAATGGTGACTTCTTCTCAACTTCAGATCTTGCAATCTCCTATTGCAAGTTTGATTTCCACTGTTGGAAGTTCGGTTAATGTGAAGCTCGATGATCACAATTTTCTTACTTGGAACTTCCAAATGGAATTGCTGCTAAGTGTTCATGGCTTGATGGGGTTTGTCAACGGTTCAAGTCCCTGTCCCTCTTTAGTTGGTGATGATTCAGATGGTGCAAACATAACCAGATTGGAAGCTGCTCAAGTGTGGGGAATGCACAATCAGGCATTGATGCAGTTGATCACAACCACACTATCTACTTCAGCAATGTCTTGTGTAATCGGGTGCAAGACTGCTCAAGAAATGTGGGTAAGTCTCAAAGAACGTTTTGCTTCTGTTACCAAAGCTTCAATCTTTCAAATGAAAACTGAGTTACAGAACATCAAGAAAGGATCTGAAACAATGACTCAGTATATGCAAAGGATTAAAAATGCTAGAGATACTCTAGAGTCTTGTGGTGTCCATTTTGGTGATGATGATGTGGTAATTTTGGCCTTAAGGGGTTTACCTAGTGAATACAACACCTTTAGGTGTGTGATCAGAGGAAGGGAAAGTGCTATTTCCCTTAAGGAATTCAGATCTCAGCTCCTTGCTGAGGAAAGTGTAATAGAACAGGCCAGTGACCTTCCTTTTCTATCTGCTTTAGTTGCCACTAAGAGTGCAGGATCTGGTCCTTCTGTTGACCATGGTTCGACTGATACTTCCTCACTTTCAAATCAGCAGTTTGGTTGTCCTGGTGGTGTGATTAATCAAGCTTCTAGGAATCAGGTTCCACAGTCACAAAACAATCCTCAACAGTTCAGTGGTAACCCTCAGCAGTTCAGTGGGAATTTCCAACATTTTGGGTACACTGGAGGCTATACCACTGCACCAAGCAATGCACCTAATGCATACTTTTACAAAAATAATGGCTACAATGGTGGCAAGAACAAGAAAGGAAGAGGCAATGGTGGAGGGAGATATCAGAACCAAAATGAAAACTGGAACCAGAATCAAAACTGGAACCAGAATCAAAATTGGGGGTACCAGAATCAAAGACCCTTTGCTGGTCCTGATCTCTCACAAACCCAAAGTGGTCCTAATCAATCCTTTCAAGGGACTTGGCAACAACAGCCTCCTCCAAAGTGACAGATATGTGCTAAGAAGGGTCATTGGGCTGCAGATTGCTACTACAGACATCCAGATCAGGCCTCCCAAGAATCTGAAGCTTGTCAAATCTGTTGGAAGGTTGGTCACACGGCTGTCAATTGCTATCAAAGGGGGAATTATTCTTACCAGGGTGCCCCTCCATCACCAGTGCTCAGTGCTATGATTGCCACAACTCCTCTTATGACACCTCATCAACATCAGGAGTATTGGGTTGCTGATAGTGGAGCCTCAGCACATATGACTGCAGATCTGTCTAACTTGACAGGCATTGTTTCTTCTGCTCCTTCTGACTCAGTGACTACTGCAGGTGGTTCAGGTTTGCAAGTTGCACATATTGGCACTTCTACACTTACTACAAATACTCCTGTTGCTCACTCTTTTAAGATGAACCAAGTCTTGCATGTTCCCAGAATCTCTCAAAATCTGCTTTCCATACACAGTTTCTGCAAAGATAATAACTGTCAGTTTATTCTTGATGATTTATGTTTTGCCATACAGGACAGAATCACAGACAGGACACTATACAAAGGTCTGAGCAATGAAGGACTCTATCTCATTCCCTTTCAAATTTCCAATCCTCCCTCTTCGGATATCTGTCCTACTGTCAAAACTGCCTTCCTGTGCAAGAAAGTGAACTCACAGGTCTGGCATCACAGGTTAGGGCATCCCTCAAATGAAGTGGTCTCCACTAGTTTGAACAAGTCTAAAATCCCCATTTCATCAGATCCCAACACCAATATCTGTGAATTTTGCCTGCAGGGCAAATTTACAAAATTGCCATATCAGATGAAGAGAAGGAGAAAATCAGAGTGAAGAAAAGAGAAAGAGAATAGGAGTGTATTACAATGATTCAATGCAACATTACAATAGTATATGCATTACAAGAGTCTTTATACTCTGATCTGTTGTAGCTTGACCGTACTCTACTCCTAACTGTCCTAACTAACTCCTAACAATGTGGACAGCTACACAACTTCTTAACAGAAGGCTAACTAACAACTGATTAGTCCAAAGGCCATGACAGATGGCATTCTAACACCCTCCCTCAATTTGATGGTTCCAAATCAAATTGGACGAGTGAACCTTGAAGCAAGTAGTAAACCTGAAACAAAGTTTAACAAGTGACTTGAAGCCACGGGTGAAGGACCTGCAAACGAGTTCTCAGTGAGAAAACAAGCTTTCTGTGAGAAACTGTGTAAGTGAACCAAGTTTTCAGCAAGTACAAGTAACTTTCAGCAGAAACCAAGTTTAGTAACTTTCAGCAGGAACCATTTACAAGCAACTGCCAAGTTTAGTAACTTTCAGCAGGAATCAAGTTTACAAGCAACTGCTTTGGTGAACACCCTCCCTCAATTTGATGGTTCCAAAGTCAAATTGAAAGAATGAACCTGAAACAAGTTTTCAGCAAGTGCTTTGGTGAAAATGTCTGCTAGTTGATCAGCCGATTTCACATGCTCCACATTGAGGTCTCCTTTGACAACCCGTTCTCGCACAAAATGATAATCGATTTCAATATGCTTAGCTCGAGAATGAAAGGTTGGATTTGCAGAAAGGCTGGCAGCTGAGGTACTATCACAGTAGATTAGGGGTGCCTTGAGAAGAGGAATGTGAAGAGCACATAACAACTGACGAATCCAAGCAAGTTCAGCTGCTGTGATGGCTAATGCTCGATATTCTGCTTCAGTACTAGATCGAGAGACTGTGTTTTGCTTCTTAGAGGTCCAGGAGATTGGGTTAGAACCCAAGAAGACTGCCATTCCAGTTGTACTACGTCTGTCATTTGGGTCTCCTGCCCAATCTGCATCTGTGAATGCTTGCAGATCAAGAGAACCAGGTTGGTACATCAGACCATGGCTCACTGTCCCTTTTAGAAAACGAAGTATCCGTTTCACAGCCATAAAGTGGTTTTCACAGGGGGAGTGCATGTATTGACAGACCTGATTTACAACAAAGGAAATATCAGGTCGAGTGAATGTCAAGTACTGCAATGCTCCCACGATGCTCCTATAGTTTGCAGGATTATCATAGGCAGGCCCATCAATTTTCCTTAGTCTGGAACCAGGAAGAGAAGGAGTATCCGCAGGACTGCTTTGTAACATTTCTGTCTTGATTAGCAGCTCAGTGATGTACTTAGACTGAGATAAAAACATACCAGAATCAGTATAGGAAATTTGAATGCCTAAGAAGTAGCTTAACTCTCCAAGATCAGTCATAGAAAATTCATCTGTGAGAGCATCAACCATATCCTGGATGGCAGAAGAGGAACTCCCAGTGAGAATGATGTCGTCCACATAGAGGAGAAGAATGACAATGTCATCAGCAGTCTGTTTAACAAATAGAGAGGCATCAGCCCAGGTAGTGTTGAAACCCAAACCGGGAAGAAAGCTTGTGAACTTCTCATTCCAAGCCCTTGGGGCTTGTTTAAGACCATAAAGGGACTTCTTTAGGAGACACACATAATCCTTAGGAACTTGACCAGCAAATCCAGGAGGTTGCTTCATATATACCTCTTCTTTGAGGTCTCCATGCAAGAAGGCATTCTTCACATCCATTTGCTTAAGTTTCCATTTGAATTGAGTTGCCAGGGCTAGAACAAGTCGAACTGTTGTAGGTTTTACCACAGGGCTGAAAGTTTCTCCATAGTCCAAACCAGCCTCCTGACTGAAGCCTTGAGCAACAAGACGAGCCTTATATCTAGAAATACTGCCATCTGAGTTTTTCTTAATCCTGTAAACCCACTTAGAACCAACCAAGTTTTTGTTAGGTGGCAAGGGGACCAAATCCCAGGTGTGCTGGTCCAAGAGAGCATCAATCTCCTCCTTCATGGCCTGCTGCCAAACTGGAACAGAAACGGCCTGAGTGAAGGATGAAGGCTCAACCTTAGTGAAATCAGAACCTGCCTGAGTACAAAAGGCCTTTCGTTTGGAGATGCCATTCTTTGATCTGGTCTGCATATGATGCATATTCACTCCAGTAATAGGCAATACAACCGGTAGGAACTGAGGTTGAAAGCTGGAGGACCCTGGAACATCTTCCTGATCAGTCTCAGAAGGATCAAAATTGGAAACTGCATCAGCCTCAGAAAGTTTCAGATATTATGTAACCCTCATTGATGAATGTACTAGATACACTTGGCTCTTTCCTATGAAAAACAAATCTGATTTTAGCTCTATTTTTATGCATTTCTATGCTTTTGTCTCTACTGCTTTTTCTGCTAAGATCAAAACTATTCAAACAGATAATGGTGGTGAGTATATAGGTTTCAATTTTCAGCAGTTTTTACTCTCAAAGGGAATTTTACACCAGAAATCCTGTCCCTATACCCCTGAGCAAAATGGCCTTGCAGAAAGAAAACATAGGCATATTGTTGAAACTGCCATTACCCTTTTGCAAACTGCTTCCTTACCTCCACAACATCAATCGTATGCCTTGTGCTCTGCTTCATATGCAATCTCCTTTTGAGAAGCTTTTTCAATCCTTTCCACCACTGTCACACCTCAGGATTTTTGGCAGTGCTTGTTTTCCTCTTCTCAAGCCTTATAATCATCACAAACTACAACCAAAAACAACTAAGTGTATATTTCTTGGTTATGCACATATGCATAAGGGCTATATCTGCTATGATCCAATCTCTGCGAAGTTCTTTGTCTCTAGGCATGTCTTGTTTAATGAGTCTGACTTTCCCTATAAGTCCCTCCTCTCTCAAATTAGTTCTTCACATACTTCAACCTCTGTGTTTTCTTCTTCCGTTATGTCAAACCCTTTTCCCTTATTTCCAACATTCTCTTCTGATCCTTCACCTGCTCAGATCAATGATAGTCCTGTGGTATCTGTCTCAGCACACTCAGACCACTCCACTTCCTCATCACGGTTGTCTGGTCCTTCAGCTGGTCATACTCACTTATCATAAGCTGGTCAGGTCTTGGCTCCCTCTATTTCCTCTTCAAGGTCCTCTGATCACTCATCTGCTTCCCACTCGTTAGAGGCTGATGCAGTTTCCAATTTTGATCCTTCTGAGACTGATCAGGAAGATGTTCCAGGGTCCTCCAGCTTTCAACCTCAGTTCCTACCGGTTGTATTGCCTATTACTGGAGTGAATATGCATCATATGCAGACCAGATCAAAGAATGGCATCTCCAAACGAAAGGCCTTTTGTACTCAGGCAGGTTCTGATTTCACTAAGGTTGAGCCTTCATCCTTCACTCAGGCCGTTTCTGTTCCAGTTTGGCAGCAGGCCATGAAGGAGGAGATTGATGCTCTCTTGGACCAGCACACCTGGGATTTGGTCCCCTTGCCACCTAACAAAAACTTGGTTGGTTCTAAGTGGGTTTACAGGATTAAGAAAAACTCAGATGGCAGTATTTCTAGATATAAGGCTCGACTTGTTGCTCAAGGCTTCAGTCAGGAGGCTGGTTTGGACTATGGAGAAACTTTCAGCCCTGTGGTAAAACCTACAACAGTTCGACTTGTTCTAGCCCTGGCAACTCAATTCAAATGGAAACTTAAGCAAATGGATGTGAAGAATGCCTTCTTGCATGGAGACCTCAAAGAAGAGGTATATATGAAGCAACCTCCTGGATTTGCTGGTCAAGTTCCTAAGGATTATGTGTGTCTCCTAAAGAAGTCCCTTTATGGTCTTAAACAAGCCCCAAGGGCTTGGAATGAGAAGTTCACAAGCTTTCTTCCCGGTTTGGGTTTCAACACTACCTGGGCTGATGCCTCTCTATTTGTTAAACAGACTGCTGATGACATTGTCATTCTTCTCCTCTATGTGGACGACATCATTCTCACTGGGAGTTCCTCTTCTGCCATCCAGGATGTGGTTGATGCTCTCACAGATGAATTTGCTATGACTGATCTTGGAGAGTTAAGCTACTTCTTAGGCATTCAAATTTCCTATACTGATTCTGGTATGTTTTTATCTCAGTCTAAGTACATCACTGAGCTGCTAATCAAGACAGAAATGTTACAAAGCAGTCCTGCGGATACTCCTTCTCTTCCTGGTTCCAGACTAAGGAAAATTGATGGGCCTGCCTATGATAATCCTGCAAACTATAGGAGCATCGTGGGAGCATTGCAGTACTTGACATTCACTCGACCTGATATTTCCTTTGCTGTAAATCAGGTCTGTCAATACATGCACTCCCCCTGTGAAAACCACTTTATGGCTGTGAAACGGATACTTCGTTTTCTAAAAGGGACAGTGAGCCATGGTCTGATGTACCAACCTGGTTCTCTTGATCTGCAAGCATTCACAGATGCAGATTGGGCAGGAGACCCAAATGACAGACGTAGTACAACTGGAATGGCAGTCTTCTTGGGTTCTAACCCAATCTCCTGGACCTCTAAGAAGCAAAACACAGTCTCTCGATCTAGTACTGAAGCAGAATATCAAGCATTAGCCATCACAGCAGCTGAACTTGCTTGGATTCGTCAGTTGTTATGTGCTCTTCACATTCCTCTTCTCAAGGCACCCCTAATCTACTGTGATAGTACCTCAGCTGCCAGCCTTTCTGCAAATCCAACCTTTCATTCTCGAGCTAAGCATATTGAAATCGATTATCATTTTGTGCGAGAACGGGTTGTCAAAGGAGACCTCAATGTGGAGCATGTGAAATCGGCTGATCAACTAGTAGACATTTTCACCAAAGCACTTGCTGAAAACTTGTTTCAGGTTCATTCTTTCAATTTGACTTTGGAACCATCAAATTGAGGGAGGGTGTTCACCAAAGCAGTTGCTTGTAAACTTGATTCCTGCTGAAAGTTACTAAACTTGGCAGTTGCTTGTAAATGGTTCCTGCTGAAAGTTACTAAACTTGGTTTCTGCTGAAAGTTACTTGTACTTGCTGAAAACTTGGTTCACTTACACAGTTTCTCACAGAAAGCTTGTTTTCTCACTGAGAACTCGTTTGCAGGTCCTTCACCCGTGGCTTCAAGTCACTTGTTAAACTTTGTTTCAGGTTTACTACTTGCTTCAAGGTTCACTCGTCCAATTTGATTTGGAACCATCAAATTGAGGGAGGGTGTTAGAATGCCATCTGTCATGGCCTTTGGACTAATCAGTTGTTAGTTAGCCTTCTGTTAAGAAGTTGTGTAGCTGTCCACATTGTTAGGAGTTAGTTAGGACAGTTAGGAGTAGAGTACGGTCAAGCTACAACAGATCAGAGTATAAAGACTCTTGTAATGCATATACTATTGTAATGTTGCATTGAATCATTGTAATACACTCCTATTCTCTTTCTCTTTTCTTCACTCTGATTTTCTCCTTCTCTTCATCTGATATAAGTAAATATTCTACAACTAGGTCAAAAAAAAAACGAGAAATTTGATACAGATTGTATGCCATAGAATTTCGCAATGTTTCTACGTTTACCTAACAATGAGTTTGAATCAAAACACTATCGCATGCATATTATGTATATTAATGATTATTTTGTTAAATTAATATCAATTAATGAACAATCAAATAGAAAAATCTTGAACATTCAAAAATATGAAATGTGTGTTTAAAAACACTAAAAGGATAAGATTTTGTGATTTTGCATGCTCGCAATGTATAGAATTTAAATGACATACTTATAATATTTTTTTTGTACTTATAATTTTTTTTTTAAACAATCGACTAAAACTAATGATACAGATTTAAAAAAATCAAATTACTATGTGGTTTAAAAATTACTATTCTTATTTACTATAATTAATTATTTGTTGTAAATAACATTAAGGGGTGTGTCTATTTATGTAAATGAGTACGAGGGGTAGATAGGTAATTGTACTTATATATTAACTTTATCCTTATATAAATGGGTTAATTAGTTTTGTATTAATTATTCTCATTATTTAGAAAGAATGTATTATTAGATACAAATAACGTTTCTTCTCTCTGTCTCCTTCTCTAAAATCTCTCCCTCCTAAATTCACAACAGGTTATCAGCACGATCGTCTCCAAATCGGGAATTGTTCAAGAGAAGGATAATTCCAATCAAGTATGTTTTCTAAATCCAAATTTTTATTAAATCCAAAACCCTAGAATTCATGTTCATAGTTTTTTTTTTTATTGGAATCAATTGTGAGAATCAATCATTTTGAATCCCTTTAATTTCATGAATTATTGATAATTAGTGTGTGATAATGATTGTGAATTAATAGTTGGTAATTGAAAAAAATTCATAGTTGGCCGTTGGATTAATGAATTTATATGTGATAATTACTCATGGGCGAAATTATTCGTAGTTTGATTATTTATATGTTGACAATTGCTCCTTCAAAATTTAATTTATTTTATTATTAAATTCAAAACCCTAGAAGCATGTAATTTCTAGGATTATTTGATTATTTTGATAATTGATGAATTGATGATAGGCAAACATGAATTTGATTGCATGATGGTGATTGTATGTAATTGATATATTATTTTTGTTGATTGATGAAATATCATGACAATTCAATTGATATTTGAGTTGATATTTGATAATGATAATTGATTTGTTGATTTGATAATTGTTTGAGTGGTAATTGGCCCCCCACATGGCACCACTTGCCAAGATAATAGGGTTGACTCCCACCCGAAAAGGTTGTGAGCGGTTGAGAAAAAAAAGAAGGGAAAAGGTTGTGAATTTTTTTTAATCCCATACTTGGGTCTCTTATCCATCAGCCCAACCGAAAAGAAAAGGCCCGAAGAAAAAGAAGAGGCCTAGATGGCCCATCAAAACCCGAAAAAAAAAAAAACAAGGCCAAGAAGGCCTCACAAAAAAAATAAGAGACAAACGGGCCTGCAGCCCAGTCGGCACCAGCACATACATCACGACCCAGAAGGCCTATTAGCCCAGCATGCCAATTTATTGGGCAGCCCAGAAGGCCTTTGACTTAGATCGGCCCACAAAACCAAAGCATAGGCCCAGCGACGCGGCTTGGCTCGCCTGTGCAGCTTGGCTCGCCTATACAGCTTGGCTCGGCTAGCTAAACCCAGCTCGGCTCGGCTCCGACAAAAAAAAAGCATTTCCTTCTACACTCTTCGGGCTTTAAAACATATTCTCATGCATGCCTGAAACATTGCATTACACCTAAATTAAAAACGTTAACGTAACATTTGTTCCTACTATTTATGCATGTTCCATTGTTTAATTGTCTGTATATATTTTAATTGTTTACATTAATTGTATACCTTTTACTTACATGTTATTTTTAAATATAATAGACTACTTGTAAATAAAAGGAACCTGAAGTTTCTTTCATTGATATCCTAGATTATCATACCATGTTATACAACCTGAAATTCTTATTAGTTACTTATGGATGTGTTTTTTTTTCCCAAAACACTAATATTATTAATTCCTCTTTGTAGAGAATGACACATCTCAACAAGCTGGATTTTGACGCACTCGAAGTTTCCGGAAGAAACTATTACCATTGGACTGAAGATGTGAAACTTCATCTCACTACAAAGAGAATCCTGTCAACCATCCAGGAAGATAATGTGGTTTCTGAGCATTAGAAGGCGGATGCTATGATCCTCATTTGGAGGCACATGGATATAGCACTGCAATGTGAATACCTGGGTCAAGAAGACTAGAGAGCTTTGTGGGTTTCACTAGCTGATCATTTCGATCACCAGAAGAATATATTCTTGCTTGAAGCAAGACATGATTGGCATAACCTTCGTTTCCAGGATTTTAAATCCGTAAACGAATATAATTCTGAGATATTTCGTATCCGGTCTCTTCTCAAGTATTGTGGGGAGGAGCACACTGAAAATGACCTACTTGAGAAGACTTACTCCACATTTCCTGCCTCGTGTATTGTCCTACAACAACAATACAGAGAGCGAAAGTTTACCAGGTTCGCGGAGTTGATCACTGAACAGAACAACATTTTGTTAATGAAGAATGATCAATCCCGACACGTGGGTACTAGTGCAGCACCTTTGCCTGAAGAAAACGCTGTTGCACCTCGCGATGCCAACCGTGAATGGCGAAACAGGGGTCGTGGTAAAGGTGGAGGACATAACCGTCCAACACATGGTGCACACCCTTATGACCGGGTCCATGGTTACCATGCCCTACGTGGCCGTGGTAATCGTGGTCTAGGCTCACGTGGTGGACACCCCTATGACCGAGCCCAAGATTACCATGCCCCACGTGGACGTGGTAACTGTGGTCTAGGTCCACGTGGTGAATCTTACGCTCCTCCTGGTCCGCGTGCTCAAAACGAGAGAAATCCTGGTCCGACCCGTCGCCACGAGAATCAAAATCCACCTGACTTATGTTATAAATGTGGAGGTCACGATCACTGGTCCCGCACCTGTCGTGCATCAGCCCAAGTTATTCCCTAGTACCATGCTAGACGTGGTACTCGAGAGACTAATTTTGCTACAAGACCAGTCCTCGCTAATACCACCCTTGTCATTGCTGATTTTCCAGACTGTAGCTGGACATGATGAGGATTGAATTATTTGCATAAACATGGATATGATCGGCGTTTGTGCCATTTTTGTATGGATATTGTTTTTTTTTTTATTACTATTTCTGGATATTGTTTGGTGATTCATATTTATTTTGGACTTATTTTGTTATCTGTTCGAATCTTGTTTAATCTATTTATTCATTTTTCATAAATGTGGTTATTGATTACTTTAGTTATATTGATGGTTAGGCATGTCAAATGGTGAAGTTTGTTGTCTAGCCGACAGTGCTACTACGCATATTATCCTCCGTGATAGGATATTTTTTACAAACTTAATACCTAACCACACCCCTATGACAACTATATCTGGCCAATCAAATTTGATTGAAGGCTCCGAAAGAGCCCACTTAATGTTGTCCAATGGTACTGTATTTACCATTGTTGAAGCCTTATACTCCCCACGTTCCAGCAGAACGTTATTGAGTTTTAAGGATATTCGAGCCAATAATTATCATGTTGAAACCACAAAAAAAAAAAGAATGTGGAATATCTTTGCATAACCTCCAACTTGTATGGCCGGAAGCGTACATTGGAGAAATTGGAATGCCTAAGGAGTAGACTAAACATGACCACTAATAGAACCATTGAGGAAAATCACATGGTTAGCTGAAAGCTACCTAACCCTAGCAACTACTTATTATGGCATGACCGATTGGGACACCCAAGTCAAGGTATGATGCGATGTATCCTCAATACATCACACGGGCATCCCCTTACAAATAAGGACCTTGTGTTTAGTGAAATAATATGCCATGCTTGCTCAATGGAAAAAGAATCTGTCCCTTTCTTGTACAGAATACAAGGGGATATTTGTGGACCCATCCAACCACCATGTGGACCATTTAAATATTTCATGGTTTTGGTTGATGTATCGACGAGGTGGTCTCATGTGACCTTATTGTCCCCACATAATGTTGCTTTTTCTAAACTCCTTACCCAAATCATTAAATTAAGGGCCAACCATTTAGATTATCCTATAAAGTCCATCAGACTTGATAATGTTGGTGAGTTTACATCGAAATCTTTCGATGATTATTGCATATCACTTGGGATTGATGTTGAACATCCAGTTGCACATGTTCACACCTAGAATGGTCTCGCAGAAGCATTCATTAAACGATTATAAATGATTGCATGGACCTTGGTTATGCGCACCAAGCTCCCACTTTTTGCGCGGGGCTATGCAATTTTGCATGCAGCTATGTTGGTTCGATTGAGGCCCACTATAACGACCCGTCCCAAATTTCTAGATTATATTAGTGACTAATCACGATTAGTGAGGCTAATCCGTGATTAGTTGAGCGAAATCGGACGAACGATGCGAAATGACTGTTTTGCCCCTAATCGTGGCAAAATGTTGACTTTTCATTCTGGTTGTCAAATGGACTTTGACCGATGACCGTGATGTATTTCATGACGTCACGAGTTCATAGACAGGTGGCACGTTCAATTCCGACGTCTGAGGAGGAAGTTATGACGTTCAGAAGTTTAGGGGCATTTTGGTAATTTTGGTTAAAGAGGGGTCAAATGTTGACTTTTTGATCGGGAGGTCCGATGGCCGAGGGCCGAAGATCGTTATGTAGATAAGGACGATACGAATACATAGACAAGCGGCACGTCGAATTCGTACGTTCGACGACGAAGTTAAGGTTCACGGAAGTTCGAGTGCACTATTGCACAAATTACGAGGCGGGTTCACTTTTGGACTCTAGTGGGCCCAGATATTTGTCCTGATGCCCAATGGATGAGTGACAAGTGCCACCCATCCAATGGACACCATATTTCCTTCATGCACCGTGCAAACCATTCTATTTTCTCCATTTCAAACACACACCCCAAACCCACCCGATCTCACCATTTCTCTCCATCTCTGTGCAACCCAAAACCCATCCATTTCAACCAGGAGTGAGACCAGAGAGTGGGGAGGCTGTTGGATGTGGTGGCCGGCCCAGGAAGGCGCCGCCGTGGGCGGTGGAGCCACGAACCCGTGCGGGTGCACGGTAAGGCCCAATCTTTCCTATTTTTCAATTTCTACATTATGCTTGTTTTTGGGTGCCTAGGAAGTGATTATTAGGTTGCTAGGGATTCAATATGAAGCTTTTTAAGGGGTTTAACGGCTGAGAAGCCATGGGAGGGAAAATGGAAAACTTTGACCGTGAGTTCCATTTTGGAACCATGGGTTTATACGGGTTTTTAGGTTGTTTTAAGGATTAGAATAGATAGGAAACATGAAAATAGGAATTATAGGATTGATTGGGGTTGAAATCGAACCAAAACAAAGAGGGGAAAGCACTAAACTGGTCACGCCAGTTCAGCACAGTAACCGGACCGGAAAACCAGAAAAAAACCGATTTTCCAAGGTTGATGGTGATAAATAGTATTTTGACCTTCTAGGAGCACGTGAGGGCACGTGGGCCATCATTTGGGAAAGTGTTCAACAAGGGAAATATTCTATTCGATGTAACGAAGATTTTGGGACTGGTCTCGCATCAATCGGACATCGTTTCGATAGTTTTTGGGGTGTCAGAAGGTTTAGGGTCGGTTAAAAAATAGTTAAAAGTTCGGGAAAATTACGAGGCTTTAATGGGAGGTTAATTAAGTAGTTATTAACCTTATATTAAAATTTGGACAGGTTCGGGAGTCCCGGTGATGGTGATTGGCTCGGGGAGCCGTATGACACACAAATCGAGGCGGCAGCTCGGACGGTCTGTGAATGGACCTTGTTTTCTAAATTGGTGCATGCATAAATGTTTATTATATGTTTTATTACATGTTTGATGATGCCATGGGTGCATTTGTATGTGGTTACGTATAAGCACATATTTCGAGGTTTCGGCCTTATACGATGCTTATACAGGTCTGTATTTCTTTATTGATTTAAATGATTTGGTTTCGGATTTCTAAAAGAATAAACTCGGGTATAAGACCCATTTGGTTTGGTCTCGGGCATATGACACTATTTACGACCTTCGGGTCTAAATCGTGGTCGCGACGGGTGTTATGTGCACGGCGATCGACGATACGACGCTCGCCTCCGGTTTGGGATGTGTTCCTTCTGGAGAGGTCACGATGCACGATTCATGGTCGGGCAGCCTGGGGAGGCTCGAATTCGAAGTGATGACGGTTCAGGATAGCGATCGGTGATGAGTGCACCATGACCTTGTGATGGTCGCGTCGGTTGATACGTTCACGGTGACATACCAGGATTGAGGGCGGTCCTGGATGGATGGTTGCACGCATCACTATGATCGGAGTTGTGACTGACCCTTAGATATCGGGCACGGTGCCCAGTTGAGTCATATGTTCGGGTATGAGACCCAATTACTTTACGGTTTATGATTTTGTGTCAGGGACCCTAGATAGATTTCCGAGTTCATGGCGATTTATGGGAACCGGCATGAACTCTAGAAAGGTCATTGGGGTTCATGACGGTTTATGGGAATCAGCATGAACCTTTGTCAGGTCATTATGGTACATGACGGTTTATGGGAACCGGCATGAACCCTGGTTAATGGATATTATGGATCATGACGGTTCAAGGGAACCGGGCATGAATGTTTATGTTATGTATATATATGTATTCATATACCTTCCTTTACTTGTTCTATTATCTCCTCTGGGGAGGATCGTTGGCCTGGGTGGACCCCGGAGTAGTCACGGAGCACCGACTGAGTGGAGTCACCCCCCAGTTGGGTTCCTTACTCTCAGGAAGGCTATGATTACTATTACCTCGGGTAGGGTCAGTGGTCTGCGGACATTGATCTTGACTTTGAGAAGACTCGGATTGAGACCTGGGTAGCACGCGCGTAGCTTAGGAAACCGTGACAGGATTGGTTGTGTGAATTATATATATATATATGATGTATGCTTTATGAGATATATGATATGATATATGATGTGTGTTTACACAGGTTTTGGGCAGTGGCCCGTATGGTTGGTTTCTTATGGGTTGGGCCGAGTCCCTTGTGGATTTGGGCAGTGGCCCGTATGGTTGTTTTCATGATGGTTCTTTCAACCTTGGTTTTGGGCTTAGTTCCCGCATATGATTTCTGGATAAATGGTTTTCGAATGCATGCATGATTTTTAGTGAAGGGTACAAATGTCTTTCTTATAAACTGTTTTTATAAACTCTTGTTTTGTCCACTCACAGCTTTTAATGTTTTGACTGCCCTTCAGGTTGACAGCGGATGTGGACTGTAGCAGAGACCGAGATATCACATACCTCCTCCGGATCCTAGCGTACTCTGATAGCCAGGGAGGGCAAATGTCAGAAATATCCCTTGTCTGACACCAGCTGTCAGACGGGAGCAGGGTCATCCCGCGTTAATCCCGAGGGGATTGGGATGGGTCCTGTCAACCACTGCCACCCAACCCTATTCCGCTTTACAGCTGGTAACTGGGTACGAAGCCGACGTTTTGCACTTACGCGTTTTTGGGTGTGCCATTTACGTGCCAATTGCGCCGCCACAATGTACAAAAATGGGACCTCAATGCCGGAGGGGCATATATGTCGGCTATGAATCCCCCTCCATTATACTCTATTTAGAGCCCTTGACAGGCAATCTCTTTACCGCTCAATTTGCGGATTGTCATTTCGATGAGACAGTCTTCCCGCCGTTAGGGGGAGATAAGAACATCAACGTTCCTGAAGAACGACATGAATTGACTTGAAATGTCTCCACTATGTCTCATCTTGATCCCCGAAACGCACAAAGTGAGAATGAAGTGCGGAGAATTCTAGATTTACAGAGTTTAGCTAATAATATGTCAGATGCTTTCTCTGATCTTGCTAAAGTGACAAGATCACATATACCTACTGTAAACGTGCCTGCAAGGATAGACGTCCTCGTAGGACGCACCGTCCCAGATGGACGGGTCGTCCCAGATGGACGAAGTACGACCATGGCAGCTAACCAGTCATATGTCCATGCCTAGAAGCGAGGTAGACCAATAGGTTCGAAGGATTCTCATCCCCGGAAGAGGACAAGTTTGGCACAATCGAATCCATTGGATATCACTATATCATCTTATCTATCTTATGAGATAATTTCGTATTATGGGTCTGTCTTAGAAGAGACGACGTTGGGGGACGCCTCAACCTCTGAACCCACTCTCGAGATTAGAGAGATCTCGGTAAACTATGCATGCTTAAATGAGATATAGAATCAGAATGATATTATCATCGATGATATATTTTTATTCGCAGTAGCTACTGAAATAATAACTAGTGATGATATCGAACCCCACTCCGTTGATGAATGCCAACGTAGAGAAAATTGGCCAAAGTGGAAAGAAGCAATCCAGGTTGAACTTGATTCCTTGACAAAAAGAAAGGTGTTTGGAACTGTAGCTCCCACACCCTCCCCCTCCCATGTTAACTCTGTAGGCTTTAAATGGGTATTTGTAAGGAAACGTAATGAGAAAAACAAGATTGTAAGATACAAAGCTCGTCTAGTGGCGCAAGGATTTTCTCAACGCCCTGGAATTGATTACGAGGAGACGTATTCTCCCGTAATGGACATTATAACGTTCCGCTACCTTATTAGTTTGGTAGTTTCCGAAAAAATGAGTATGCAGCTTTTGGATGTGGTCACAGCTTATCTCTACGGGGACCTAGATACAGATATATATATATATATGTGTGTGTGTGTATATATATATATATATATATATAAATTCCTGAAGGACTTAAAATATCTGATGCAAATAGTTCCAGACCACGGAACACGATCTCCATTCGTTTGAGGCGTTCACTTTATGGATTGAAACAATCCAGACAGATGTGGCATAACCGTCTAAGTGAATATTTGATCAGATTGGGATATGTTAATAATGAATTATGCCCATGCGTGTTTATTAAGAAAACAAGTTCCGGGTTCGCTATAGTGGTAATTCATGTCGATGACATGAATCTGATTGGTACTCATGAAGAGATCCAAGAAACCGCTAAGCACCTGAAGTTAGAATTTGAAATGAAGGATCTTGGGAGAACACACTTCTGTCTCGGCCTGGAGCTCGAGCACCGTGCAGATGGAACTTTGGTCCATCAATCGAATTACATCCAGAAGACGTTGAGACGCTTTAATGAGGATAAAGCGAAACCTTCAAGCAAGCCTATGATCTCTAGATCCTAAAAAGGACCCGTTTTGCCCAGCAGATGATAACGAAGAGATATTGACACCAGAAGTGCCATATCTAAGTGCAATAGGCGCATTATTGTACTTAGCTCAATGCACTAGACCAGACATTTCATTCGCTGTGAACTTTCTAGCAAGATTTAGCTCTGCGCCAACACACTGCCACTGGAATGGCATAAAAGACATCTTCCGATACCTTAGAGGTACAATGGATATGGGCTTATTCTATCCCTATGCATTGAGGAATGAATTAAACCCTCTTAGTCCTCAGAATGATGCACGCCTCGTTGGGTATGCTGATGCAGGTTACCTATCAGACCCACACAAGGCACGTTCCCAATCCGGTTATTTCTTTACCATTAGGAATACAGCAATATCTTGGAGGTCTACGAAACAAATCCTTCTTGCTACATCTTTGAATCATGCAAAGATTCTAGCCCTACACGAAGCAGTTCGTGAATGCATATGGTTAAGAGCCAATACTGGGCTTATTCGAAGTATTTGTGGACTGAATTCCGTTCATAATGAACCGACAGTTATCTATGAAGCTAATGCTACCTGCATAGAGCAGATGACGACCGATTTCATTAAGGGAGACAACACCAAGCATATTGCACCGAAGTTCTTTTTTAACCAACAACATCAAGTGTAACGACCCGTCCCGAATTATTTGGATTAATTAAGACTTAATGGTGGATTAGTGAGACTAATTGGGGATTAGACGAGGATTAACGGACGTTCAGGGTGAAATGACGATTTTGCCCCTAGACTGGACGAAACGTTGACATTTCGTTCAGGCAGTCAAATAGACTTTAGCTAATGACTGTGACGTAGGTCGGGACGTCACGAGTTCATAGACAGGTGGCACGTCCGATTCCGACATTCGAGGAAGAAGTTATGATGTTTGGAAGTTCGGGGGTATTTTGGTAATTTGGTTGAAAATGGGCGAACAATTGACTTTTGAACCGGGAGGTTCGAGGGCCAAGGACCATTACGTAGATTGGGACGATACGAATCCGTAGACAGGCGGCACGTCTAATTCGGACGTTCGACGGAGAAGTTACGGTTCACGGAAATTCGAACGTACTATTGCACGTTTGTCGAGACGGGAACTATTTGGCAGCAAGTGGGGCCCAGATATTTTGGATAGGCCCAATGGATGAGTGACAAGTGTCACTCATCCATTGCCCAGCCCAAAAAATTCATGCATATCCTCCCCTTCCTTTGTGTTCGACCATTTCACCAAACCCAAAACCCGATCACCCTTCATCCCATCCAAACCCTTCCCTTCCTAATCATGACTGAGAGACCAAGAGAATAAAGTGAGGACTTGAAGAAGGTGGTGGCTGGCCAGGACGACGGAGGCAAAACTCAAACAAAGGTATCAGTTTTGTCCAATTTGTATTTTCTTTGGATTCAATCATTATGGGCCTTTTTAGTGATTAGAATGGGCTTATTGGGTTGTTAGGAAGATAATAGGATGGTTTTGGTGAAGGTTGGGGGCTGAGGAAGCCCTGGGGAGTTTTTGGAATTTTTGAACCGTGAGGAAAAAATCAAACCGATGGGTTTTAGTAGGTTTTAGGTGTTTTAATTTATATATTTAGGTTCCTAGGATCAAATAGGAAGAATAGGATCGATTAGGAAAAGAAATGATGAAAAATGAACCGCCTAGAGGCCTGAATCGGCCACGCCGGTTCGGCTAGACCGCTATTTCAGAAAAAAAATCGGGCCAGCCGGTTTGGATCGGCCTGACAAAGGAAGAAGAAGATCCATAGTACTGGCGCGTGGCTCCCATGCGCAGCCACTTCAGGCGGCGTGCGGGCGCGTGGGGGGAGATTTTGGGGGTGGTTCCAACATGTGAAATCATCTATTCGATGTAACGAACATTTTGGGACTGGTTTCGAGTCGATCGGACATCGTCTCGATATAGTTCGGGCTGTCTAAAGGTTTGGGAGCGCGTTTAAAAATATTTAAAAATCCCAAAAAATGAGGGGGCTTTAGTGAGGGGTTAATTAAGTAGTTAGTAACCCTCTAAAGTCATTTGGACAGGTTTGAGAACCCCGAAGACGATGATTAGCCCGGGAAGGTGTATGGTGCGCGTATCGAGGCGACAGCGCGAACGGTATGTGAGTGGACATTCTTTCTGAAATCAATGCATGCATAAATGTTTTATAAGTGTTTTAATATGTGTTTTGGGATGCCTTGAGTGCATTTTTGTGTGTGTTTACGTATTGGCACATATTTCGAGGTTTTTGGGTTTTATACGTGCTTATACGCGCTTATGCTTTCGGTTTTAATGAAATGGTTTTGAAAAGGTAAATTCGGGCATGAGACCCACTTAGATTTGGTTTTGACTCGGGCATGAGGCCCTATTGATGACCTACGGGTCTAAGTCGTGGTCGCGATGGGTGCTGTGTGCACGGCGACGGACTACGCGACACTCGCCTTTGGATTGGGATGGGCTCCCTCCGGAGAGGTCACGATGCACGTTTCGTTGTCGAGCAGCCACTGGAGGCTCGACTTCGGAGTGCTGACGGTTTAGAAGATCGATCGGCGACGCGTGCACCATGGTCTCGAGATGGTCGCGGCAGTGATGTGTTCACGGCGACATACCAGGATTGAGAGCGGTCCTGGATTGATGGTTGCACGCATCGCTATGATCGAAATCGTGCTTGACCCTGAGATATCGAGCTCGATACCCAGTTGATTTGTCAGGACCGGTCCCAAATCCCCCGGGATTAACGTGGGACCCGCCTGATCCCATCTGACACCACTTGTCAGATCAGGGAAAATTCCATCTCTGCCCTCGCCGGGGCTATCAGAGTGCATCAGGATCGTAGGAGGAGGGGAGTGATGTCTCGTCTCTGCTACAGCCCACATCCGCGATCAACCTGAAGGGCATTAAAACATTAAAAGTCGTGAGTGGACAAAATAGTATTTTATTAAAAACATTTTCGCATAAAGACATTTATGCCCTTCATAAAAACATACGCATGCATTCCAAAAATCGTTTAGTAAAACATTCATAAAATCATTCAATTTATCAAACATATTCTTGAAATCATTCAAGGGTTCATGCCCGGTTCCCATAAGCCGTCATGACCCACAAACACCTATCAAAGGTTCATGCCGGTTCCCATAAACCGTCATGAACCATAAATCCATTTGGGTCCTCGACCCAAAATCACAACTCAAAAACCATCAATCAAAACATGGGAACTCAGCCCCAAATCATGTCACGTGGGTCTCAGCCCAAAACCTTTCTCAGAGAAATACCAACACATACCACACGGGGTCTCCGCCCCAAACCATTTCCAAAACATCGTTTATGGGGTTGCCGCCCAAATCACTTTCTAACTCATAAAACACGGGGCCTCTGTCCCCAATTCACTTTATAAAATCTCATACATATCGTCATACGTATAACCCATCCTAGGCACTTCCGGAGAAGATGCCAACTCGGGGCACACAGCCCCTAGGGAACACATCCCCGATATAGTCACGATTAATCATATCTATCTAGTGTGCACACTACTCGGGGTCTCACTCCGAGTCTTCTCCCAGGAATCTCCATCTGGGAGGCTCAATCACTGGATCTAGTCCGAGCTCTCTCTCTGGATCTAGTCCACACATCTCTCCTGAATCTGGTCTGGGACCACAACAATATAAGTAACCACCACTCCTGGAACGGGATCCCTATGGGGATACCCACTCTGGTCTGTGGATCGTGACTCTCCAGGTCGACGTCTGGAGAAGACCATATAATCATACGGAGGGTTCATATTCATTTTCAAAACTCTTTCTTTCTTTCTCAAAACTCATTTCTCAACTAGGTCTCATACCCGATTCATTCCAACATGATTCCACGAATCCGATTCAAATCACTTTCACAGGCCTCGGCCTAAATCCTCAGCTCAATAGGGCCACATGCCCGGATACTCATTTCATAAATCGAACTGGGACTCAAGCCCGATGTTACAATCAACTAGGCCCTAGGCCCGATCCATGACTTAATGGGACCTCACGTCTGATTTCACAACCAACGGGGCCTTAAGCCCGATATCTCAACTAAATGGGTCTCAGGCCCGACATCATCAAGTAACGGGGCATCGAGCCCGATAGTATAGCTAACTGGGTCATCAAACCCGAATCGTAAACCAACTGGACCCTCGGTCCAATCGTATAGCTCAAATGGACCCTCGGTCCGATTTCTCGTCAAATCAAATGGACTCCAAGTGCGAGAGTTGTAAATCAAATGGGTCTCATGCCCGATTTCATATTTATAAATCCAAAATCTGTTTATTAAACCCTCATAAAAAATATGGTACGCGAAGGTACGACATAAAGCCGAAAACCTCGAAAAACGTGCAATTATGTCGATCCTAAGCTACCACAATCAAATGCACTCATGGCATCATAAAATATATTCTAAAACAATTATAAAACATTTATGTATGCATCGAATTCATAAAACAAGTCCACTCACAGACCGTCCGAAGCCGCACCTCGATACGCATGTCATAATCGTCTCCCGGGCTAATCATCGCCTCCGGGATTCCCAAACCTATCCAAATCGTAATAGAAGGTTATTAACCACTTAAATAA
This sequence comes from Prinsepia uniflora, assembly GCA_032719365.1. NCBI lineage: Eukaryota > Viridiplantae > Streptophyta > Magnoliopsida > Rosales > Rosaceae > Prinsepia > Prinsepia uniflora. The sequence continues at coordinate 55,068,430 of CM064869.1, read as the reverse complement.
CCCCTCACTAAAGTCCCATAATTTTCCGGAACTTTTAACTATTTTTAAACCTATCCTAAACCTTCCGACATCCCGAAACCTATCGAAACGATGTCTGATTGACGCGAGACCAGTCCCAAAATCTTCGTTACATCGAATAGAAGATTTCACATGTTAAACACTTTCCCAAATTATTGCCCACGCGCCTTCACGTGCTCCTAGAAGGCCTTGGGTACTATTTATCATCACCTACATCTGAAAACTGGTTTTTTTCCTGGTTTTGGACCGGTTACTGTGCTGAACCGGCGTGACCGGTTCAGCGTTCCTACTCCCTCAAATCTCGTCTGTTTGCCTCCATTTTAATTCCATTAATCCTATTTTCAAGTTTCCTATCTAAACTAATAAACAAAACTAATCAAAACCTTCTAAATCGATCCGTAAAAATTACCCCCCACGGTCCCTGTTTTTCCGATCGGCCCCCCACGGTGTCTCAACCGCTAAACCACACCAAAACATTCCCAAAATGTCCCCCGCAACTTATTGAACACTTCCTAAACACCAACAAGCAACCATAACGGAAAACACGAATTAAAAATGGAAATTGGGCAAACCGAGTACCTCTCGGTTTTGTCTCCTCCAGCCGCCGTCCACAGCGGTTCTGGCCGTCCAGCCACCTCCATCTGGTCCTCTTCTGCCTCTCTTCCTCTCAGTCTTGGTCCTAGGGTCATGGGTTTAGATTTTGGGTGAAGGGTGGATCGGGTTTGGTGGGATGATATGAATGTATGTGGAAGGGTAGCCAGTGGATGAGTGACACTTGTCACTCATCCATTGGTTGCTGAAAAGTAACTGGGCCCACTAAAGTCCAAACGTTCCTTGTAAAATGCGTCACTGTGAATAGTAATTGGGAACTTCCGTGAACCGTAACTTCGTCGTCGAGCGTCCGAATTGGACGTGAAGCCTGTCTATGCATTCGTATCATTCCGATCTACGTAACGGTCTTCGGTCCTCAGCCATCGGACCTCTCGGGTCAAAAGTCAACTTTTTGCCCAAATTACCAAAATGCCCTTGAACTTCCGAACGTCATAACTTCCTCCTCGAACTTTGGAATCGAGCGTACCATCTGTCTATGAACTCGTGACGTCACAAACTACGTCACAGTCATTGGCTAAAGTCCATTTGACCGCCTGAACGAAAAGTCAACGATTTGCCCATTCCAAGGGCAAAATCGTCATTTCTCTCGAACGTCCGCTAATCCTCGTCTAATCTCCTATTAGTCTCACTAATCCGTCATTAATTCTTAATTAATCCCGCTAATTCGGGACGGGTCATCATATGATTTGTAACGACCCGTCCCAAATTCCAGGATTAGATTAGTGACTAATCACGATTAGTGAGATTAATCCGTGATTAGTTAGGCTAAATCGGACGAACGATGCGAAATGACCGTTTTGCCCCTAATGGTGGCAAAACGTTGTCTTTTCAATCGGGTGGTCAAATGGACTTTGACCGATGCCCGTGACATAGTTCGTGACGTCACGAGTTCATAGACAGGTGGCACGTTCAATTCCGACGTTCGAGGAGGAAGTTATGACGTTCGGAAGTTTAGGGGCATTTTGGTAATTTTGGTTAAAATGGTCAAAATGTTGACTTTTTGACCAAGAGGTCCGATGGCCGAGGGCCGAAGACCGTTACGTAGATAAGGACGATACGAATCCGTAGACAGGCGGCACGTCGAATTTGGACGTTCGACGACGAAGTTACGGTTCACGAAAATTTCGGGATACTATTCCCAGCAACACGTTTTACGAGATAAAAAAGGGAGTTTTGTCTCTAGTGGGCCCAGTTACTTTCAGCAACCAATGGATGAGTGACAAGTGTCACCCATCCACTGGCTACCATTTTCCCATTCATGCATCTCCCGTTCATCTACATCGATCATTTTCTTCATTTCCTTCAACCAAACCCGATCCCATTTCTCACCCAAACCCATTCAACCCTTTCCAATGATCATATAGGAGAGACCAGAGAGTGTGGATGGACCGGTGGACGCTGGTGGCCGGCCCAGGACGCACCGCCGTGGACGGCGGAGGAGGAGGAGATCGAGGTAATCGGTTTTACCCGATTTTGTCCATTTTCAATATTAATTGTTATGGGCCGATTTGGATGGTTTCACTGAACTAAATAGGTTGCTAGGATAGTTTTAGGAAGGTTTGAAGGCTGGTTCACGACGGAGGAGGTCGTGGGAACGACGAGGAAAAACTGGACCGAGAGGTCAATTTCGAACAAGGGGTTTCGGGTGGGTTTTTCTTAGATTTAGGGATTGGGTTAGATAGGAAACTTGAAAATAGGAATTTAGAAATTGGAATGGAAGCAATCAGACCGAAAATGAGGGAGTAGGGACGCTAAACTGGTTACGCCGGTTCAGCACAGTAACCAGACCGGTTCGCACAAGTCGCGGAGGTTGAAGACGGGTACTGTAGTGGCGCGTGAGGCCCACGTGCAGCCACTTCAGGCGGCGCGTGCGGGCGCGTGGAGGAGAATTTGGGGAAGGTTCCAACATACGAAATCATCTATTCAATGTAACGAACATTTTGGGACTGGTTTCGTGTCAATCGGACATCGTCTCGATATGTTTCGGGGTGTCGGAAGGTTTAGGGTCGGTTTAAAAATAGTTTAAAGTTCGGGAAAATTTCGGGGCTTTGGTAGGAGGTTAATTAAGTAGTTATTAACCTTCTATTAAAATTTGGACAGGTTTGGGAGTCCCGGTGACGGTGATCGGCTCGGGGAGCCGTATGGCACGCAAATCGAGGCGGCAGCTCGGACGGTCTGTGAGTGGACCTTGTTTTCTAAATTGGTGCATGCATAAATGTTTATTATATGTTTTTAATACTTATTTGTGATGCCATGAGTGCATTTTGATGTGTGGTTACATATAGGCACGTATTTTGAGGTTTCGGCCCTATACGGTGCCTATACGGGTCTGTATGTCTTTATTGGTCTAAATGAAATGGTTTTGGATTCCAAAAGAATAAACTCGGGTATGAGACCCATTTGGTTTTGTCTCGGGCATATGACACTATTTACGACCTTCGGGTCTAAATCGTGGTCGCGACGGGTGCTATGTGCACGGCGATCGACGATACGACGCTCGCCTTCGGATTGGGATGTGTTCCTTCCAGAGAGGTCACGATGCACGATTCGTGGTCGGGCAGCCTGGGGAGGCTCGACTTCGGAGTGCTGACGGTTGAGGATAGCGATCGGTGATGAGTGCACCATGATCTTACGATGGTCGCGTCGGTTGATTCGTTCACGACGACATACCAGGATTGAGAGCGGTTCTGGGTGGATGGTTGCACGCATCACTATGATCGGAGTCGTGACTGACCCTTAGATATCGGGCACGGTGCCCAGTTGAGTCATATGTTCGGGGACGAGACCCAGTTATTTTACACTGATGCTTTCGGGTCAGGGACCCTAGATGGATTTCCAAGTTCATGACGGTTTATGGGAACCGGCATGAACTCTGGAAAGGTCATTGTGGTTCATGACGGTTTATGGGAACCGGCATGAACCTTTGTAAGGTCATTATGGTACATGACGGTTTATGGGAACCGGTATGAAACCTGGTTAATGGATGTTATGGATCATGACGGTTCAAGGGAACCGGGCATGAACGTTTATGTTATGTATATATATGTATTCATATACCTTCCTTTACTTCTATTATCTCCTCCGGGGAGGGTCGTTGGCCTGGGTGGACCCCGGAGTAGTCACGGAGCACCGACTGAGTGGAGTCACCCCCCAGTTGGGTTCCTTACTCTCAGGAAGGCTATGATTACTATTACCTCGGGTAGGGTCAGTGGTCTGCGGACATTGATCTTGGCTTTGAGAAGACTCGGATTGAGACCTGGGTAGCACGCGCGTAGCTTTGGAAACCTTGACAGGATTGGTTGTGTGAATTATCTGTATATATGATGTATGCTATATGATATGATATATGATGTGTGTTTACACAGGTTTTGGGCAGTAGCCTGTATGGTTGGTTTCTTATGATTTGGGCCGAGTCCCTTATGGATTTGGGCAGTGGCCTGTATAGTCATTTTCATTATGTTTCTTTCAATCTTGGTTTTGGGCTTAGTCTCCACATATGGTTTATTTCGGATAAATGGTTTTCGAATGCATGCATGCTTTTTAGTGAAGGGTACAAATGGCTTTCTTATAAATTGTTTTTATAAACTCTTGTTTTGTCCACTCACAGTTTTTAATGTTTTGACTGCCCTTCAGGTTGACATCGGATGTGGACTGTAGTAGAGACCGAGATATCACATGCCTCCTCCGGATCCTGGCGTACTCTGATAGCCCGAGAGGGCAAAGGTCGGAAATATCCCTTGTCTGACACTTCGTGTCAGACGGGAGCAGGGTCATCCCGCGTTAATCTCGGGGGGATTGGGATGGGTCCTGTCATGATTCAAGTTCGGGCTCGATGCCCAGTTATTGTGAAATCGGGCTAGAGGCCCCGTTGAGTTATACGTTGGGGTTGGAGGTCCAGTTTGTCAGGACCCACCCCTAATCCCCCGGGATTAAGGGCTAAATCCCGATCCCGTCTAACTGACGCAGGACACGAAGGTTAAACTGACGTCCAACCTACATGTAACACGTAAGTCTGACAAGGGATTTTTGATCCGACCATCCCAAACAATTTCCAAACTTCCTAGAGTGCGCAGAGTCTACTGTGGATCATACGTATGATGTCTCCGTCTCTCTCGACCGACAGCCCGCACCGCAACAACCTGGAGGGTATCGAAAACACGAAAAGACTATGAGTGGATAAAAAATAAAGTTTATGTTCAAAAATATTTCATAAAACAATGACATTTATACCCTCAGTTTCAAAACCAATGCATGCATATCAAATTCATGTCATAAAACCATTCAATATCCCGGTTAAACAAACCATATAAGAAAAACCGAACACAAGTTCCTTTTTCCAAATCTTGGGCCTCAGCCCAAAACCACCGAAAACCATTTCATCTGGGCATAGCCCAAAACCTCGGAAAACCTTTATTGAAAACCATACCACATTTCCATCCATCGAACCTGCTGGATCTATCTGAGTCTTTAAACTCCCGAGTCTTTAAACTCAATCCAGGCCTCAATATAATCCGAGTCTTTAAACTCCCAAGTCTTTAAACTCAATCCAGGCCTCAATATAATCCGAGTCTTTAAACTCCCAAGTCTTTAAACTCAACAGGCCTACGGGGGAAAATATCAATATCCGAGTCTTTAAACTCCCGAGTCTTTAAACTCAATCTGGGTCTTTAAACCCAATCCGGGCCCGTCCCCCGTAAATCATAATCCGGGTCTTTAAACCCATAACCAGATCCATTAAATCCATTCCAAACCGTTTGAAAACCATTTTCCATTTCCGAATCCGAATCTGAAATCTCATCACGATCCCGAATCCAAACCCAGAACTCATATCCATCTCCTTTCCAGATCCGAGTCCGCAACCATCATTCCGTAAGCCGGCATCCGGAATAACCATTTCGAACCCAAACCCGGAATCCACTTTCAAGTCCCAAATCGAATCCCGAATCGTCATCCGGAATTCCGATTCCAAAACCCGAGATCCCGTTTCTCAAAACCACTTTTTAAACTGGGCTTCAAGCCCCAAAACACTTTCCAAATCCTTTTTCTTTCTTTGAAATCAAATCGTATTTCAAATCCTGAAATCAAATCATTAAAACTAAGTTCAAATCACGATATCCATCAAATCTCGTAAAACGTGAAATTCTGTAGTTTCCTCGAAAAATGTGCACAAATCGTAAACCATCACAAACTGTAAATCAAATCATAGAATCAAATATAGAAAACATATAAAAATTTATATGCATGCATCAAGAGTTAGAAAGCAAAGTCCACTCACAGACCATTCCAAGCCTCGATACGCCTGCACCTACGTCGTTCCCGGCTATTCCGCTATCCTCGGCTTTCCCGAACCTATCCAAATCTCATACCAAGGTCACTAACTACTTCACAAAGGTCATACTAAAGCCCCATAATTTTCCCGTATTTTTAACTATTTTAAACCGAGGCCTAAAACCTCCGGACAGCCCGAAACATATCGAGCCGATGTCTGATTGACTCGAAACCAACGCCAAAATGTTCGTTACATCAAATAATTAAAAAGCCATGTTGAAAACTTCCCCAAACTACCCTTCACGCACCCCCACGCGCGTCTGAAAGCTCCTGCGGGTGAAACCCACGCGCGTGAACAGTCTCACCAGCAACCTCTGGTCGACCCGGTTCAGACCGGGTCAGACCGGTCTCTGTAACTCGAACTGGAGTTCATGATTTCGTCCCATTTTCAATCCATTTTAAGTCCTACTTAGCCTAATACGTTCGTCCTTTTAAGAATAGTCATTCTACCTAATCAATTTATGAGGAATCGAGCTTGAACAATTACCTCCCAAAACACATTCTACGAACAGCCCCTGTTTTCCTCGAGTTGTCATAGTTCCTACCTCGAAAATCCTCTATTTTGAGCTCAAACGCCTTCTGGCATTCCTAGAAACAGAACCAAATGATCAGGACCTCACAACGGCCCTTGTAATTGATCGTACCATTTTTACACAAAACAGAGCGGTTACGGGTTGTAGCCATACCTTCGCCGTCGAGCCCCGCCGTGGGTACCAACGGCATCGTCTAACCTTCCTTTAACATACTCCTTCAGACAGGATGAGAGAATTGATCGTATGGAGTTGGTTCAATCCCTGGTTCCTATCTGTTTTTCCTGTCCCGCGTTTTTTGGTTCCTCACTACTAGGACCACCGTCCACGGCCACGTACGGCGGTGGCACCACCATGATCTTCCCCCTCACTCTTCCCTTTCTGTTTAGGGAGTAAACCGACTTGATGAGGATCGAAGAAGATTAAGGGGAGGGTTCTTTCCTCTTTTTTTTCCCTTGCTTTCCAAATTCCAATTTGTTTTAAACCGTGTGACACAACTGTGGAATTGTGGAGGGCCTTCCATGACCATCCAGAGAAGGACAGATGTACAAAATTTGGTGGTCACTGAACCCCAAACTGCCAAGTGTCCTCCTGTTATTGGGCACAGATCCCTAGGCCACCAGAATGACCAAAATACCCCTAAAGGGCAAATTACCATTTTACCCCTCACCTTCCTAGATCTATATCTTAACCGTTCGATGTCCGATGACGGCGTGCCTCCTGTCGTTGTACTCAAGACGACGAGATCTACCTAACGGTCCCCAGTTTGCGTGAAGAAACCTTGTCGTGCAAAAAGTCAACAAATTCATCCTTTTTAACCAAATTACGAAAGTACCCTCAACCTTCCGAACATCATAACTTCCTCCTCGGATGTCGGAATCGGGCGTGCCACCTGTCTACGGACTTGTGACGTCCCGAACTACGGAACAGTCATCGGTCAATACCCAATTGACCGCCCGAATTGAAAGTCAACTTTTTGCCCAGTCTAGGGGCAAAATCGTCATTCTATGCCCAAACTCCAACAGAAACCAACTAACCACCAATTAACTCAGCTAATCCGTCACAAATCACTTCCCTAATCCCAACTTCCGGGACGGGTCCTTACAATCTACCCTCCTTAAAAGAATTTCGTCCCGAAATTCCACAGCTCATACCCTACATCTGGTCTCCTCCCCGGTGGTCATCTCGTGTCAAAACAACTGCTATAAGAAAGTCACAACGCTCCTACTACTAGTTTCGACACTTCTGACACTCTCTCAAGTCGAGCGTACCTTCGCCCAGTCCGGGAACCCACTTGCTCCTTCTGGGAACCAACTAATACCCAACTCAATTGAAACCAAAAGCGATCCAATCCTGAATCCTACCTTCCGACTCACCACTTTGCTTTTACTTCCCTCAACTACTCCGACCACCCTGTCGGAATAAATCAACAAGGTCCTAAAGGCACGTCCTAGATTATGGGTTCTCTTCAATAACCTCATATCGATCAGTTATAGTCACTCATTTCCAATTCCTTCCGTCGTCCTTTAACGGAACTCACAATGGTCCACGACCATGCCCGCGACCTTAATCCCACCGATGGTCAAACCTGTCCATACCAACCTAGCCCGATTCACTACGAAGCCTAGGTCTACCGCGCTTCCACTGCGCTACTCTGATTAACCAACGACATCCTGATCGTTCGTCCCGATATATGACCTACCCATGGTCATCCCTACCTTGCTATGAGTACGAACCCTCGTCCAGAGTATCAGACACCCACTACCTCGGCTGCTCCTAGCAGCCCCGTCTCCAATCCGGCCGTAAGTCGGCTCCAACCACAAGGACTTACGATACCACGAACCCCATCATCTGGGTTATCCAAACCTGAAATTACCATGGGTTCACTACAGACTTATCACTCGGGTCGTCACACCCGACTAAGAATATTCCTTCTCGTGACTCTACTCACCAACACCAACCAGTATCCATCACTAGGGGGAACAATCCCCAGCCATCAAGGCATCCGGCTCTCGTAGCCGCACAATTCCAAACTCAACCCAACTGACCAAAGGTCACCAATCCATCCGATCAACATCCAAACGCCATCCGGCCCAACTGGCCATCATCAATCGGCCTCCTCGGCTTACGTATCTCACTAACTCAACGAGCTACTCTCAGGCCCCTCATGCCGACCAACCTACTTATCCGTAGCTCACCGGCTACCTTCCAGGTTACTTCTGCTAGCGTATCTCCGACCCTATGGTCCATCCATCACTCAAAACCAGTGCCAACACACGAACCGTTCCGGCCCTAAGCCGACGTACGTCACACCTCGTACGGCGTATCGAGCGACTAACATCCTCAAACGCTGCTATCTAACCACCTCAAACGCACTATCACTATCGTATCCAGGTTGCTGACGGGCTGTTCCACATCGAGACATCACATCCACAGTATCACACTACCCAAGTCGACGAACCAACGACTCTGGACCTTGACCGAAAGTGTACCAGAGAGGACGCTGGGCCCCAAGGGGGGTGGATTGTAAGACCCGATCTTGGAAGCAAGAACGGTGAGCAAGACCCGTGAGCTTGAGAAGCAAGATCGGTGAGCAAGACCCGTGAGCTTGGAAAGGTAAGATCGGTGAACGATCCCATATCGCTCGGGGAGGGAAAGGTGATGTACCTTATATGTGTGGGCATGTATCTATCTAACACAAGGCCTTTTGGGAGCTCAGTGGCTTTGGGGGGATTGGAACCCCAAAGTTAAGTGAGTTGAGGCTAGTGCAATCCCATAATGGGTGACCTACTGGGAAATTGCACGTGAGCTCCCGAAAACAAAATCGTGAGGGCTGGGCCCAAAGCGGACAATATTGTGTTAGATGGGCCGGGTCGTGACACAGTTGCTTTGTGTTGTCGGGCATGAGTCCCGTTTTATGGTTTGCTATACTAGTATATATATACCCTCCTTACGAGCTTATTGATTGGTCTCCTCCAGACGTCGACTTGGAGAGTCACGATCCACATACCAGAGTGGGTATCCCCGTAGGGATCTCGTTCTAGGAGTGGGCGTTATAATGTAATCCCGGACCAGATTCCGGAGAGATGATCAGACTAGGTCCGAAGATAGAGCCTCCCAGATGGAGAATTCCTGGGAGAAGACTCGGAGTGAGACCCCGAGTAGTATGCATACTTATATATATATATATAGAAATCGTGACATATATCGGGGATGTGTTCCCTAGGGGTTGTGTGCCCCGAGTTGGCATCTTCTCAGGAAGTGCCTAGGATGGGTTATATATATATACGTATATGTGTACGAGTTTTCACTGAGACGATGTTGGGCTGAGACCCACGCGTATTGGTTTTGGGCTAAGACCCATATGAGCTGGATTTGGGACGAGTTCCCACGTGTTTTGGTTTGGGTGAAGGTCCTATGTATTGATTTTCGGATTTCGGGCCAAGGCCCAAATGGTTTTATGGTTCATGACGGTTTATGGGGACCGGGCATGAACCCTAGAAATGGTTTTCGAATGCATGCATATGTTTTTTTAATGAAGGGCATAAAGGTATTTTTATGAAATGTTTTTATAAAATAATTGTTTTGTCCATTCACAACTTTTGTGTTTTGAATACCCTTTAGGTTGATTGTAGATGCGGACTGTAGCAGAGACGAGACATCACATTCCTCCTTCGGATCCTGCCGCCCTCTGATAGGCCAGGTTGGGAAAATGACGAAAATATCCCTGGTCTGACACTTCGTGTCATACGGGAGCAGGCACGTCCCACGCTAATCATGAGGGATTTGGGACGGGTCCTGACAGCAAGAACATCGGAAGATTGAGATCAAGCCAATACGATCTCAAGATAATCATGCAGACTTTTTCACCAAGTCATTACTAAAAGCCACATTCCAGCAGCATATGCGAGTTATTGGTTTACGTAGACTGGCTGATCTACCTAATATGTAGTTTTCAGGGGGAGTCAAGATCAGGGGGAGTATCCTGAAGTATACTGAGTATCCCGAAGCATACTCACATGTTCATCGTTTACTCTTTTGTCCTACGACCATGATTATTTTGTCTCATTGGACTTTGTTACCTGGCTAGGTTTTAATGAGACACATTTTGGTATAATCACCCTGCTAACAATGCATCCTGAAGATGCCATGATTTGACTCATATGCATTTGCTTATCTTTTTCCTTTGACCACAGGTTTTTCCCACTGAGTTTACTGGGCAAGGTTTTGGTGAAGCAACATTAATGTATTTTATCTCAAAAGCGTACTATCTAATCGTATTCCAGAAGAGACGACATCAACTACTTCAGAAGATTCCGATGTGATCATTTACACGCGCGTTGCACTCTTTTTCCTTCGACCAGGGTTATTTTTGTCTCATAGAGTTTTTGTCACCTAACAAGGTTTTAACGAGGTAACACATAAGCGCGTAGCCTAGCAACACATAAGCGCGTAGCCCAGCAACACAATTACATGAAATATCCAAGGGGGAGTGTTGTAAATAACATTAAGGGATGTGTCTATTTATGTAAATGGGTACGAGAGGTAGATAGGTAATTGTACTTATATATTAACCATATTCTTATATAAATGGGTTAATTAGTTTTGTATTAATTATTCTCATTATTCAGAAAGAACGTATTATTAAACACAGAGAATATTTTTTCTCTCTGCCTCCTCTAAAATCTCTCCCTCCTAAATTCACAACATTATTTTATATTTTTTTAAAAAGAGCTATATATAATTATCCCTAATTAAATTAAGCTTAGTTTTGCTTAGGGGAGCAGGGGTTGATTTTAAAATTTATTTACTTTCGGTCACTACTTTATATGGCACATGACTCAGAAAGTAATTTGCACGTTTCTTTTTTCATCTTTCATCTGTCTTTTGAAGAAAATTATTGCTTTCCACAGTATTTATTATTTAAGCTGCCACTACACAAAGTGCTAAAAGACTAAAAGGAGGCGGCTCTGCCACCTTTCAAAAAGTTATACGTTTACAAAAAGAAAAGGAAAAAACAAAGTTACATGGACAATTTGTACATGAATTTGTCTTACAACAAATCTACTGATAATTTCATAAATGCATCAAGTAAAATTGAATTTATGATAGAGAAATACTAATACCATTTTTTTATTGCTTGGTTATCGGGGTAATTTATTTTGAAATAATACTTGCATTTTTCTTTTTGAGTATTTCCTTATATTAATATTTTAATCCATAGAATAAGTTATATATATATATATCATAATTTGAATCGATTTTCAATTTTTAAATTATCATTTTAAGATTATTTTTGTAAAGAAACGACAAAAACAAATCAACCACATTATTAACAATTAAGATCCTCATAGTGAGACGTCTATTTTATTTATACATATGAATGATAAATAATATCTAATTTTTTAAAATATAAATGATTTTAAAATGATAATTTAAGAAAGAAATAGTTCCATCGTATTATGATATATAACATAAATATTATTTGATAAATAGAAAGCTTGGTAGACAGTACCACCATAATGGTTATGGTACAAGGAGGTACTACCATTTTAATGACTCATCTAGGACTGGCAATGAGTCGTATTGTGCCCAATTCGTATCATGATATGAACTCTATTTTATCCAAATATATCCAACTTATACTCGACTCGTTTAATAATTGTGTTAAAAATATCTAAACCGAACCCGACCTGTTAATGACACAGATAACCCGTGTAACCCATTTAATAAATAAATCGTACTCAGAACCCAATTAATCTATGACTCATTTAACTCGTTTAACATGTTTAACCTATTTAAACTATAATATTTAATAGTTATATAGGTAGGAAAATGGGTAATTGACACGTTTATTAAACATGTTAATAAATAGGTCATTATATGGGTTAACAGGTTGAATCAAAATATACATGTTTATTAAATAGATTAATAGGTCATTATACGAGTTAACAGGTTGACCCGAAACCCACCCTTTTATTAAACGTGTCATAACGGGAGAGGTTGACCCGAAACCCACCCTTTTATTAAACGTGTCATAACGGGACCCGAACTTTTAATCGTGCAGATTGACCGGGATAAATTTCGTGCAGGTTTCGCGTGGTGTTAAAAATTGCCACCTTTAAGCCTGTCCCACAAATTATACTAATTTGGAAATTTTACTAAGGAAAAGGATAATTTACCCTCGGGTTAAAAAGGGATTGAAAGTCAATTTGTAGACATGCAACATGTAGAATTTGGAAATTTAGGACCGTTGCATGAGTCTTAAGTTTGCGAGTTCGTAGACATGCAACATGTAGAATTTGGAATTTGTACGAGAAAATTACGGTCTAGTTTGGCTTCCTGATGAGTCAGCCTTGGAATGAAATGGATATATTTTTGAGTGACGTGTGTCACCCAAGCGGCGACCTAGGTTCTGGGGAAAAACAGAGGGAAAAAGAAAGAGGAGATGTGCGCTCCTAAATTTATTATGTTGATTTCGACTCCAATCTCAAGGAAAAAAACCACACAATCGGCTTCTCCTCACTTCCACGACCAAAACTATTGAAGTTTAAGGGTTAGAGGTCGCATGAATACCCATAACAGGGAGGAAGTTAAACACTCGAAACTTCCAATCGAATTTCCGAGAAATTCAGGTATGTTTCTACATTTTTTACACTAGATTTGGATTCGTGGATTGACTGGATGAATTTTCACAATTGAAATGTTCAATTTGGTTGAGAAATGAAGAAATTATGAAGTTTTGAAGTTTCAGCTAGTTATGGAGTTTTCCAGCAAAGCTCTCAACGAAAATGACGACGCACGGCAGCGCCGGTCACCATCTCCGGTGACATGGTTCAGATTCGATGATGATGTGGTGCTGATGTGGCATGACACGTGGCAGTTGGTGCGTGTGGCACGTGGCAGCATGTGGAAGGACCTTACAGAGTTCTGCTGACGCGTAACAGCGCATGGGCAAGTTCGTCGGTGCACAACAACACAGGTTCTCATGTTTTCAAAGTTCTAGATCTTTTGGTGTACATTTCAGGTCAATCAGACATCAATGAGGGATAGTCCCGCGTGTTCAAAGTGGAGGTGCCCATAATTTAAATACATGTAAATCTCCCGGGATCTTAAGAACTTGATTATAGATTCCTTATATCATTATGATATTGTACTAGGGCTCAAAAAGAGTCGGGATATCACGATGGAACTTGAGCAGAGTCAGGATATCAAGATAGGACTCAGGACGAACCGGTAGTGCTGAGATATCAAATTAAAGCTCAGGAAGAGTCTTGAGAACTGGGATATCATATTAGGGTTTGAGAAGAGCCCAGTGAGCCAGGATATCAGATTAGGGCACTGATGAAAATATCGCCGAAATCAGCGATATATCGCTAATTTCGGCCACCGGCAGATACAGGGGGGGTGAACATTTTTCTTCCACCAAAATCGTCGATATTGAACAATATCGGCGAATATCGCCGATATTGTTCGATATCGACGATTTTGGACTGAATTAGCAAACAACCGAATAAGCAAATGAAAATCGAAAGGAAACCACCGAAATAAAGCATACAAATGAAGAGCACGGGTTGAACAGAGAATCGACTTTCCAATCGTCCAATCATTCAAACATTCACGGACTCATCCAATAATTCAAACAATTTTCACATTCACGGACGAACAATTGGGAAGAAAACAAAAAAAAAAAGGAATTCACGGACTCGATTTGGGGCAGAGCATAAAAGGAATTCACGGACTCACCTCAGGCAACCACTTCTGCTCGAACTCGAAGTCTCGAACGGCCGAACTCAAACCACCTCTCGTCAGTCGTAACCACTGTTGCCAGGGATCTCGAACGGTCGAACATCCCTCGAAGGCTCGAACCACGTCTGGCCTCGTCTCGTTTCGTCCCGTCCTCCGTCGCTCGAACCTCCATCGAAGTCGCCCCTCACGCCGCCCCTGACCCTCACCCTCACGCCGCCCCTGACCCTCACCCTCACGCCGCCCCTGAATCTCACTCACGGCCCTCACCCTCACGATCGATCGATCAATTTCCCCAAAGCTCCCGACTGCGACTTCGAGACAGACTGAGACTCTGAGAGCCATTCGTTGAGTAAATAAAAAATGGAACGAAACGATGCGTTTCGTTTCATTTCATTTCTTTAATTTTTTTTAATTACATATATTATTTAATTATTTGTCAAATATGTATTTAAATAATTATTTGGGTATAAATATTTGTCAAATAAATAATTATTTGGTATAAATATCATTTTTAATTACATATATAATTTATTATTTGGTATAAATATTTGTCAAATAAATAATTATTTAAATTATATCATAAATATTGTCAAATTCATATATTCATATATTTGGTATTAGGTAAACAATATGCCATAAACGTTTTTTTTTTTACAAAATTCAAAATTTATTATTAGGTAAATAATATGGTTTAATTCATATATTTGGTAATATTTGGTAATATATTTGGTAATCATTTATTAAAAATAAATTTATCATTTATTAGTAAAATATGTTTTAGTAATGTATGTGGTAATATAAAATATTGTTTAATTCATATATTTGGTAATCATTTATTAGTAATAAATTGATCATTTATTACTAAAAATATGTTTTAGTAATGTATATTTTAATATAAAATATGAGGTAATTCATATATTTGGTAATATTTGTTTTAATTTTTAATATATGTTTTATTTTAGAATATATATTAAAATTATGAATATATGTGTTTTTGCTTCTTAATTTTTTATCATCAAAGTCTAACTTAGAATATATGTTCTAATTGATCAAATTTTATTATTATTTGTATATAATATGGCTTAATTCATATATTTGGTAATATTTGGTAATATATTTGGTAATCATTTATTAATAATAAATTGATCATTTATTACTAAAAATATGTTTTAGTAATGTATATTTTAATATAAAATATGAGGTAATTCATATATTTGGTAATATTTTTTTAATTTATAATATATGTTTTATTTTAGAATATATATTAAAATTATGAATATATGTGTTTTTGCTCCTTAATTTTTAACTTAGAATATATGTTCTAATTGAAATAATTTTATTATTATTTGTGTTTTTATTATTATTAATTGTCATTATCAAATTCTAAGTATTTTTCATGCAAATAATATGGCTTAATTCATATATTTGGTAATATATTTGGTAATCATTTATTATTAATAAATTTATCATTTATTACTAAAATATATTTTAGTAATGTATGTTTTAATATGAAATATGGGATAATTCATATATTTGGTAATATTTGTTTTAATTTATAATATATGTTTTATTTTAGAATATATATTAAAATTATGAATATATGTGTGTTTGTTCCTTAATTTTTTATCATCATCAAAGTCTAACTTAGAATATATGTTCTAATTGAAATAATTTTATTATTATTTGTATTTTCATTATTATTATTATTTGTCATTATCAAATTCTCATTATTTTTCATGTATCTTAGATTTCATAAAATGGCTAGTGGAAGTGCAAGTGTGTAACGACCCGTCCCAAATTTCATGATTAGATTAGTGACTAATCACGATTAGTGAGGCTAATCCGTGATTAGTAAAGCGAAATCGGACGAACGATGCAAAATGACCGTTTTGCCCCTAGTCGTGGCAAAACGTTGACTTTTCATTCGGGCGGTCAAATGGACTTTGACCGATGACCGTGACGTAGTTCGTGACGTAACGAGTTCATAGACAGGTGGCACGTTCAATTCCGACGTTCGGGGAGGAAGTTATGACGTACGGAAGTTTAGGGGCATTTTGGTAATTTTAGTTAAAAGGGCCAAATAGTTGACTTTTTGACTGGCATGTCCGATGGCCGAGGGCCGAGGACTATTACGTAGATAAGGACGATACGAATCCATAGACAGGCGGCACGTCGAATTCGGACGTTCGACGGCGAAGTTACGGTTCACGGAAGTTCAAGTGCACTATTGCACGAATTACGGAACGAGTTAACTTTTGGAATTTTGTGGGGCCCAGATATTTAATGGAGGACCCAATGGATGAGTGACAAGTGTCACCCATCCAATGGACACCATTTTTCCCTTCATGCACCGTGCATTCCATTTTCCTCATTTCAAACACACACCCAAACAACCCGATCTCATTTTCTCACCCAACCATTCACCCCAAACCAATCCAACTTTCACTCAAGGGACCAGGAGTGAGACCAGGGATGGAAGAGAGGACAATAGGAGGTGGTTGCCGGCCAGAACCTCCGTCCACGGCGGCGAGAGGAGGAGAAACCCGCAAGGTACCCGGTTAGCTCATTTTGATCCATTTTTTCCATTTTTGTTGTTATGGTTGGTTTTTAATGGTTTTAATGAGACCATTAGGTTGCTAGGGACATGTTAGGAAGGTTTTAGGAAGCCTGGGAGGGCTGTGAAGCCATGGGTGCTGTTTTGGAAGTTTGAACCGTTGGGTTCAAAAATCAAACCATGAGTTTTGTGTAGTTTTAGGTAGTTTTGATTAGTAAAAATGATAGGGAATGAAGAAATATGAATTATAGGATTAATTAGGGTTGAAATCGGACCAAAATAGAGGGAGAAAACCTCTGAAAAATTCTCGCCGGTTCGGAACAGTACTGCTACAGTAACCGGTCCAAAACCAGAAAAAAACCGGTTTTCAGGGTTTAGGTGATGATGAACAGTGTTTTTGAACTTCTAGGGGCTCGTGAGGACGCGTGGTCCATAATTTGGGAAACTGTTCAACACAGGAAATCTTCTATTCGATGTAACGAAGATTTTGGGACTGGTCTCGCGTCAATCGGACATCGTACCGGCACGACAGAACTATGGTAATCCCGACATCGAATGCCGAACCAAGACGGTCCACAATCCAATCCTACTAACTATCGTACCGGCACCCCAACCTCAGGTTGATAACGAACTGTAGCCCCTTGAGATATCACATCCTCGACCTGCGTACATACTCCAAGAGCTACACGGTTGCTCGAATAGAGACAACCCCGCTCTGATACCACGTTGACAGGACCCATCCCAATCCCCCCGGGATTAGTGCGGGATGACCCTGCTCCCGTCTGACACGAAGTGTCAGACAAGGGATATTTCCGACCTTTGCCCTCCCGGGCTATCAAAGTACGCCAGGATCCGGAGGAGGCATGTGATATCTCGGTCCCTGCTACAGTCCACATCCGATGTCAACCTGAAGGGCAGTCAAAACATTAAAAACTGTGAGTGGACAAAACAAAGAGTTTATAAAAACATTTAATAAGGAAGACATTTGTACCCTCCACTAAAAAGCATGCATGCATTCGAAAACCATTTATCCAAAACAACCATATGTGGGACAAAGCCCAAAGCAGATATAAACTAAGGTCGAAAGGACCACAATAAAAACGACCATACGGGCCACTGCCCAAATCCTGTGCACACCTGTACACACCACATATCATATATCATATATCCATCACATACATATATATAAGTCACACAACCAATCCTGTCACGGTATCCAAAGCCACGCGCATGCTACCCAGGTCTCAATCCGAGTCTTCTCAAAGTCAAGATCAATGTCCGTAGACCACTGACCCTACCCGAGGTAATAGTAATCATAGCCTTCCTGAGAGTAAGGAACCCAACTGGGGGGTGACTCCACTCAGTCGGTGCTCCGTGACTACTCCGGGGTCCACCCAGGCCAACGACCCTCCCCGGAGGAGATAATAGAAGTAAAGGAAGGTAGACGAACATATATATACATAACATAAACATTCATGACCGGTTCCCCTGAACCGTCATGAATCCATAATATCCATAATCAGGTAACATGCCGGTTCCCATAAACCGTCATGTACCGTAATAACATAACCGAGGTAACATGCCGGTTCCCATAAACCGTCATGTACCGTAAGAAGCAACAGGGGTTCATGCCGGTTCCCATAAACCGTCATGAACCACGATACCATAACAAGGGTTCATGCCGGTTCCCATAAACCGTCATGAACCTGGGAATCCATTTAAGGTTCCCTGACCTGAAATCATAAACCGTAAAGTGACTGGGTCTCGTACCCGAACATAGGACACCAACTGGGCACCGTGCCCGGAATCTGAGGTCATATGCCCGAGACAAAACCAAATGGGTCTCATACCTGAGTTTATCATTTTGAAATCCAAATTCAGTTCATTTAAATCAATAAAGAAATACAGACCCGTATAAGCACCGTATAAGGCCGAAACCTCGAAATACGTGCTTATACGTAACCACATACAAATGCACCCATGGCATCATCAAACAAGTAATAAAACATATAATAAACATTTATGCATGCACCAATTTAGAAAACAAGGTCCACTCACAGACCGTCCGAGCTGCCGCCTCGATTTGCGTGCCATACGGCTCCCCGAGCCGATCACCGTCACCGGGACTCCCAAACCTGTCCAAATCGTAATAGAAGGTTACTAACTACTTAATTAACCTCCCACTAAAGCCCCGTAATTTTCCCATATTTTTAACTATTTTTAAAACCGAACCTAAACCTTCCGATGCCCCGAAACATATCGAGACGGTGTCCGATCGATACGAAACCAGTCCCAAAATGTTCGTTACATCGAATAGATGATTTCACATGTTGGAACCTTCCCCAGATTCCCTGCCACGCGCCCTCACGCGCTGCCTGAAGTGGCTGCGCGTGGGCTTCACGCGCCTGCTACAGTACCTGCTGACGTCATCGCTGACGTCATCACTGACAGCCCCTGACAGTGACACGTGTCACGCTCCCATTGGCCCACTGTCTGACATTGTCAGATCTGACATGATGACGTCATCCCTGACATGATGACGTCAGCATGATGACGTCACCTGTCATCTCTGTCCTCCCGCGGGTCGACCCGAATACCAGTAACCGGGTCGCCGTGACCCGCGGCTTGACCCGGCCGGTTCTCCCTGCTCCGGCCACCATTTTTCCTCCCGTTTGTCCCATTCTACTCCTCTCAACCTAACCTAAAGATCCATGGCCCTAACAACTAAGAACACCCTCAAAAACTATACCTTCCAAGTTCATCAATGGCGGTCGTGACTACCTCCGCCCTTCACGGCCGTTACAGACCACCTCAGCCCTCGAAAACAATCCTAATAGACTCCTAGGGTCCCTAGAAACCATTCCTAATCTTTAGAAATCATCGAAAACTCCTAAAACTAAAAATCCAAATTTTGAGGAAAACGTACCTCACGGGTTCTCTCTCCCCGCCGTGTCCTCCGCCGTGGCTGGCCGTGGCCTGCCATCCTAAACATCTTTCCACCACTTCACGATCATGTTCAGCTCATCCAAGCAAGGAATGGTGATGGTGTGTGGTTGTTTCGGTTTTGTGAAGGAAAAGGGAGAAAATGAAGAAAAAGATGAAGTGATGAAGGTGATGCCGTGGAAGAGAAGAGAGAGGGAGATAGTGTGATCAGATGAGGGAAAGAGAGATGGAGGGTGAGGATTGATAGTTAGGATTGAATTGGATGGCTAGGATTGAATTAGGTGTGGGTTTGGTTTATAAAAATAATTAAATAATATTAATTAATTCTATAGATCCACATTTTGGGGGATCAAAGCAATGGGATGAGTGACACTTGTCACTCATCCATGGGGCCCACCAAAATATCCACCCAATCAGATTTCGCCGAAACGTCCCCGTCTCGAAGTTCGTGCATAGTGAAATCGAACTTCCGTGACCCATAACTCTCCCGTTCGAAGTCCGATTTCAGTGTGCCGCCTGCCTATGGATTCGTATCGTCCTTATCTACGTAACGGTCTTCGGCCCTCGGCCATCGGACCTCCCGGTCAAAAAGTCAACATTTGACCCCATTTAACCAAAATTACCAAAATGCCCCTAAACTTCCGAACGTCATAACTTCCTCCTCGAACGTCGGAACTGAACGTGCCACCTGTCTATGAACTCGGGACGTCACGAACTACGTCACGGTCATCGGTCAAAGTCCATTTGACTGCCCGATTAAAAAGTCAACATTTTGCCACCATCAGGGGCAAAACGGTCATTTCGCATCGTTCGTCCGATTTCGCTCTACTAATCACGGATTAGCCTCACTAATCGTGATTAGTCACTAATCTAATCTAGAAATTTGGGACGGGTCGTTACATTCAGATTAACGATAGCGATGATGAAGAGGATGATGATGGATTCGCTTATCCACCAGATGTGCATAGATCTGAGAGAGCAGCATATCGCTTTGCTGTAAATGCATCGAGAGATGAGGCACGACGAAGTGTCGACAATTATTGAGTTGGGTCCATGTGTGGTGCTCAAGGAGGCAGTAGCAGTCGTCAACCACCGCAACAGATGCGTCGATCACAAAGTTTGCGTGATCCATTTTCAATTCCTCCCAAACCAAAACTCTACAAAATCGCACGAAGTCAACAGAAGACTGTAAAATCGATGTGGAAAGGGACGAAAGAGAAGTTGGGTCGATACATAAGCAAATTTTTTATATATGAAGGTGTGGCCCCAAATAAAGCCAACTCTCATCATTTTAAGAATATGATCATTGAAGCCCAACGAGCAGGTATTTAATAAACTTATTTATTTATGATACATGTTTATTTAGCTTATGAAATAGCATTAAATGCTAACTTATGTTTTGGTATGCAGGTGAAGGCGTGTCCACTCCTTCTCCATATGAAGTGAAAAATAAATATCTTCCTATGGAGTATGAAGAAATGACGGCGTATGTGGAGCAACAAAAGCGACACTGGGAAACTTATGGATGTACCATAATGTGCGATGGTTGGACCGGTCCAACGAAGTTATCCATAATTAACTTCATTTTATATAGTAAGGGTTCAACTGTATTTCTCAGGTCAGTTGATTCTTCCAAATTTCATAAAGACTATGTGTACATAGGAAATTTGTTGAAGGAAGTTGTTCAGGAGGTTGGAGTACAAAATGTTGTACAGATCGTTACTGATAATGGGTCGAACTTCAAAAAGGCTGGAAAAGAACTGATGAAGACTTATCCGCTCTATTGGACTCCTTGTGCAGCCCATTGTATCGACCTAATATTTGAAGATATTGGGAAGAATGAGACAATGGCGCTCATCATAAAAAATGCTAGGCAGGTAACTAACTACATTTATAATCATCTATGGTTACTTGCTCAGATGCATGAATTCTGTCAAGGAGACTTGGTTCGTCCTGGTGCAACTCGGTTCGCAACCAACTATATTTGTATAAACAGTATAGTTAAGCATAAATTTGGCCTTAGAAGGTTGTTTACCAGTGATCAATGGCATGGTAGCCCACTGAGTAGGAAAGTGGAAGGCAAGAGGGTTGAGGCTCATATCCTCGACCAAAGATTCTGGGAGTCCTTGGAGATGATGCAATCAATATATGAACCACTATATTGCATCCTCCGAATTGTTGATACAGAGGTAGTCCCAACCATGCCAATCCTGTATGATATGTTCAATCGAATGAAAGAAAAGATAACCCATCTTAAAGGGAAGAAGTGGGTCCTTAAAATCATACAGGAGCGATGGGAAAAAACATTAGTGCATCCCTTACATGCCGCTGGTATATTTCTATTTTATTGAACTTGTTAATATTTTATTTTATTGTTGTTTACTAAGCAAAGTTCATTCATGATTTGCAGCTTATTACTTGAATCCTCGATATCAATATCAAGCAGGTGTTGGGCATGACTCCTTCCTTGTCCAATCAGTTCAACAAGTATTCCTCAAACTGAATCCAAATGGACAAGTGGGTTTACAAAATTTTGGAGTAGACGTATGTTCACTACCATATATGAACCTTGATGAGTTATTTTGAATCTTGATGAGTTATTTCGAATCTGTACATCTATGACATTATATTAACATCAGCCTTAATGTAGTTGATCAACTTTAGAGATGGTCGGAAAACATTTCGTTCACCTATGGATGTACAATCACGAACGAAAATGCCCCCAGGTATATTACTTGCATTTAACTTGATATTCTTTGACTTAGCACTTTATAATGCCTCTTACATTAAAGTTGATATTGACAGCTGAGTGGTGGGAACTATATGGCCAAGCTTCTCCCAGCTTGCAACAAATTGATGTTGGTATATTATCACAAACGACATCATCTTCGGCATGTGAGAGAAATTGGAGTACATTTGCTTTAATTCATACAAAGCAAAGAAATCGTCTCGCATATTCTAAGTTAGAACAACTTGTTTTCTGTTATTACAACATGAAACTCAAGTTAAGAGATGAAGAAGCTGAAGCCGGTAAAGTTGTGGAAGAAGACTACGTTGACCTGTTGGAAATTGCAGGTCAACATGTGGAAGGTAATGAGGCTGATCCACTTCAAGCATGGATTATGCCAGCTCACTTGGATGATGATAGTGGAAGGCCTGACCCTTGAGTAACACATCTTGCTAGTGAACACGGTGTTAATGTCGATAGAGTGCTATCTGAAGAAGTGGGGAGTGAGGACGTAGGAAGTGAGCGGACAATGTCTTCATGGGAGAGATCAATGCTTGGTTCTACCGGTAGACGTGACTTACGAGCTGATGCTACTAGTAAGGGATTTCATCAAAATAAATCTCCAGATGATGATGATGATGATGATGATGATGGAGGAGATGATGTTGAGACAAACGATGAAGACAAGGATGACGGAGGGGATGATAACGGGGGAAATGAACATGTAACTGATACATATGCACCCTTGAGCCCATTTACTGAAGAGGCGGATTTCACTCATGCCACACAAGATTATGATCATGGGTGTAGAGAAAATCGGTGGTGTCGGAAAAGATTACACTCGGACACGAAACATATATGAAGGTTATGGAAACCCATCTTCTGAGGATTCCATGGCAATTAGTTTTGAGTCAATGAGTTTAGACACCGATCCTAGTAACAACTCAAATGATCCATATGCTTATGGTCCATATCGTCGCCCCCTGTTAGACAACCATCTCCCTCAAATGTCACATGAAGATTATGGAGAAGTTAGTTGGGTAAATCCGAACTACCCTATCTATGGAGGAAAAGTAGGCCATTCAAAGGAGATATACGAATACTATGTCCAACAATACATTTCCTTTTGGTCAAATAGCATCAGTTGGCAAAACTTTTGTGTCTTGGTAGATCAAGACCAATCTAATTTTCAAGCTGGTCGACACTCTACTTGTTTTTTTTATCAAGTTCAATGTGTACAATATTTAATGCAATATTATCAATGAAATTATGTTTTAATTTAAGTTTATCTTTAAGATTTTATACTGTTAGTGGTCGGCAGACCTATATTCTATCATATGATTCATCATATATTTATGATATAAAAGTCATTTTATAGTTTTTATTAGTCTTATATAACCATTATTGGGTACTTAAGTGTTTGCCAGAGTTTCATTCCAAATTTCCATCATTTGGACCCAATTTCCGTAATTTTTGTTGACCGTAAACGATATCGATATCGATATCGATATTTGGGGCGAGATATCCGTAAAATCGGCGAGCGATATATCCGCCGATAACGATATTTTCATCCTTGGATTAGGGTTTACGAAGCACCGAAAGAGTCGGAATATCAAATTGGGGTTTCAGAATGAGCCATGATATCAGACGATATGTTTGGTCGGGGTCAGTGGGCTGTTGTGGGCGGTGATCTCAGGAGGATCAAATATTTTTTGTTCAAATAACGAGATGATATGGTCAATGTTCATCTCTTATTTGACACGTCTCTTATATTATGTTTTAAAGTCCTAAGGGGTACTTCTGAAACATTTATCTAGTTGTCAGAAGGGAGAAAGACCTTACACAGTTATCAAAGTGATTTTGGGAAAAGCCATGTCACCTGTGGTGGGATACAACTATTATATTTTATTTTGTATGTTACTTTTTGGATATCTAACTCGGACGATCTAGCCACTTAGTGCTATGATATAGTGGCATTACTCTCCACATGTTATATAGAAAGTCTTGGATCTGACTCTCGTCAATTAAAGTTGATACCTAATTTATACATAATATAATTTTCCTCCCCTAAAATCCTTGTATCAAAATGTGAGTTCAATACCTAATGTGTATGTATATATATATGATCCCCAACCCTTAATATTTTTGTATCAAAAAATAAATACTCCAACGATCTATTTTATATGATGATAATGTTAAAAGTATTTAAGAATTTTAATTATTAAATAACATTATAAAATGATTCAAATAAAATAAAAATAAAAAGGATGCTATATATATACTCCATGGCCTTTAGGATATATTGAATGCACAATTTCAACTTTCTTGTTGACCTTTTATGATTTTTAATACAAAAAGTTTCCATTTTATACATTTTTATCGATATAAAGCCTCAATTTATATGCCTGATGTGATGAGAAGAAGACAGCAAAAGAAGAAGAAAAAGAAAAAGAAAAGGGCGCCAGGCTTGTTGACAACCAGAAGTTAGCTAGTATTTAAATAAATTGAATAATTTCTTTTCTCCAAATAAATTCAGTCATTTACAATTAACAAAGATTGTGCCAAGCCAAAACTAAAAAACAATACACGAATATTAAAACAATAAAAATAATCACATAAATTACAAAAATGGTTCATATATATACACGTAGGTTCTAATAATTAAATGGCAAAAATAAGTCATTTTAATTTATCTGTTTTTAAGATTATATAGGAAGAAGAAAAAAAACAATGGAATTTTGAATCTTCCATACAAATTATGGGCCGTCTATTTTTTTCTTGTTGCGTACGTACTTGTTGAGTTGCTTTATTTTCTTGTTAATTTCCTTGTGTGATGGGTGAGTGCCGAGTACTGAGTAGGGAGAGGTATATAGATGGGTTGTATAAAAATATGAAGCATTATTTAATTTGTGGCGTCAATGTCAAAGACCCCTAAGCAAAGGCAGGCAATGGCAACTTGGCAAATGGCAAGGCAGCAAATTAAAAAAGCAGGCAGTGCGTGGCTGGTGAGTTGTGAGAAGTGAGTGGTGATCGATCATGGTATTGGTCATTGGTGTGATCAGATCAGTGCTACTAAAACTAGCTGTGCAAAATTACAAAGTAATGGCTTTTGGGTTTAGGGTTTACTTTGCTTGCCCTTGCAGACTTGCAGTCGCCAAAAAGGAAGCTTCGTGGAAGCAGCAGACCAAGTGAGCAGTTACAGCGCTTATCGTCAACTTAATATCATCATATCATTATATATGTACGTGTAAGAGCATCTTTTAGGGCAAACTATACAAATTAATATCAATCCAATCCTCCAAATTAACATAAACTCATCAAATCCCTCCATCCATCGTTCTGCATGCATGAAATTTGGTCTTACGTATTTCATAGTTTGGATATATTATTATACATTTTAAATGTGTCCCGTTCATATATATGTTTCAAAGATTAAGGGACCGATGGTGAGAAAATTGAATTCCAATGGCATTCACGGAGATTCCTTTTGAGTATCCACGAATCTTCCTTGGTCGTCGAGGCGCTTTACACATCAGCAGCACATGCTTTGGTTCACAAATCTTTTGTCGACATTTCCATTGATGCGTTACACGCAAGCAATATTGCCAGTTTGCCGGCCACCACCTTTTGGTAGCTTTTTTCCACTGCTTTTTCTGCTCAAGTCCTCACTTAGTCACACACCCACGCTCCACCAGTCCACCGGTTCACCCCCACAAAACCAAAATTTAATCAATTCATTCTTTCAGATATGATTCTACTTAGTTTAATCATAGACTAGTTCATAGTTTAATCATACACATATGGTGCTCCTGGTCGATCGGGTCAACATACATTCTTTCATTCCTTCATTAACCTCCTCCTTCTCCTCCTCCTCCTCCTCCTCCTCCTCCTCCTCCTTCCTGCTATATACTGAGAAGGGTTTTTATATTATTTTTATTGATGGGTTATTAATTATCAATTCTTATAAGAAATATTTTGGAGATCTACAATTAACCAGATAATATTTTTAATTTGTTTCACTGATTTTAAATTAATGGATGGATTAACTTTGCTCCGGCCACAATCTATCTTCGTGGATATTTATTCTCTATCTCGATCTAGATCTCATAATTTTGCAACAATTCGCATAGAGAATTATATACGGAGTTACTCATAAGTAGTGCGCGCATAGCATGTAATGGCCGGGGGGTCAGCGGGGTCGACACTCGACAATGATGCTGGTTTGGTGAAGTACTGTGGAGAATTTTGAACCCGGCCGGCCTATATATATACATGCAAACTCCATATCTACAAATATATCTTACAAACCGGATATTATTTTTGTCCTCATAATTGAAACATATATGCATGCATGCATACAGTATTCCAAATATTTTCTGACTATACAACTGTTAGGAGTTATCACCTATAGCCTAGTACTCCTTATATGACGTGTAATCACAACAGTAAGATTAGGTAAATTATGTTAATTAGCTTGCTTCCTATACTGAAGTGTATAAAGCTGAGCACTGTTCCATTGATTGTTTAACTTGATCAATTCAATACAGACTCTCTCTTGTGTGAATCCTCTTCTTCCTTGTTCCTCTTTACTCTACTTCTTCTTCCTCAACAACAACACTCTCCTAAAACCTTACAGATGATATCTCACATGGTATCAGAGCCGTGCTATACGGCCTGACCTTCTTCTCTCTTCCGATGCACGATTCATCTCTTTTCTCTTCGGTCCTTGCTTCTTCTTTTCATTCTTGATCAAGTCAATCTTGACTCTTGTGAATCTTGTAAGCAGGAGAAGTCACGGTTATCGTGATCTTGCAAAATTGGTTGCCAGAAAATCCAAATCAAACGTATCAGAAATTGTGTGACAGTCTGCGCACTAGGTGTTTGATAAAACTCCCCCTCCAAGAAAACTTCTTCTCTTTCTCTGCTTTCTTGAACTTCTTTTCTACTACATAATGGTTACTGCATCCCAACTGCAAATCTTGCAATCCCCTATCACTGGCCTCATCTCCACGGTTGCAAATTCAGTGAGCGTTAAACTTGATGATCATAACTATCTCACATGGAACTTCCAGATGGAGTTGCTTCTGAATGTTCATGGCCTAATGGGGTTCGTAAATGGTACCAATCCATGTCCTCAGATGTTCACCTCTGTTGCTGAGGGTGATAACATGGCACGACTTAAGGCAATACAGATTTGGGGGATGCACAACCAGGCCCTCATGCAACTGATTACAACAACCCTTTCCTCCACAACCATGTCATGTGTCATAGGCTGCCGTACAGCTCAGGAAATGTGGTCCAGCCTCAAGGAAAGGTTTGCCTCTGTCACTAAAGCCTCAATCTTTCAAATGAAAACCGATCTACAAAATATAAAGAAAGGTGATGAGAACATGACACAGTATATGAAAAGAATCAAGAATGCTAGGGACATGTTAGAATCATGTGGGGTTCACTTTGGTGATGATGATGTTGTGATCCTAGCCCTACGAGGTCTTCCTAGTGAGTATAACACTTTCAGGTGTGTAATTAGGGGTTGAGAGAACACCATTCCCCTTAAAGAATTTAGAACTCAACTGCTTGCTGAAGAAAGTGTTCTGTCTCACTCTGATGAGCAAGCTCCCTTCCTGTCTGCTATGGTGGCTACTCAACAAAGTCCTCAATCGTCCAACCCCTCACAAAACTCCATCATGAGACAGGGACCTGGTCTAAACTCTGGTGACAATCAGGATCTCTTCAACCAATCTGTGCAAGTTCCATGCTCAAGCATGAACCAACAAGTCAGTGGACAACCTCCCCAGCACTTCAGTGAGAATTTTCAACATTTTGGATATGGGGGCAATCCTGAAAACAATGCTCCCTACTACCGTCGAGGTTCTGGTGGTGGTCGAGGCAGAAAAGGTAGAGGACATAATGAAGGAGGAAGGGGCTATCAGAATAGAGGCCCTGGTTATAGTCACTCATACAGTCCTCAGGGCACTGGAGGCTATTCAGGGTCACCCTACACTGCAGGGCCTGGTCTTCTTGGACAACCTCCACACATGAATCAAAACTAGCAATTTCAAAACCAGCAATTTCAAGCCACTCATGTCCCTAAGTGCCAGATTTGTGCCAAGAAAGGGCACTGGGCAGTTGACTGCTATTATAGACACCCAGATAGTCCTCCAGCTCTCAGGATCCTGAGGCTTGCCAAATTTGCTGGAGATATGGCCATACAGCAGTGAACTGCTATCAAAGGGGCAATTAATCATATCAGGGATCACCTCCCCCTCCAACCTTAACAGCAATGTCAGCCTCTCCATTCTTTCGTAATCAACAAAGCTCACAGGCACAGGATTACTGGATTGCAGATACTGGTGCTTCTGCTCACATGACAGCAGATGTCTCAAAACTGTCCATGATGGCACCATCTACCATAAGTGATTCTATTCTCACAGCAGGTGGCACAGGTTTGCAAATATCACACACAGGGAATTTATCACTTGTCACTCATAGTCCCACCACTGAATGTTTCAAACTGGAACAAGTTCTCCATGTGCCTCAGATTTCTCAAAACCTACTTTCAGTTCACTGTTTTTGTAAGGGTAATAACTGTAGGTTTATCTTTGATGAATTGTGTATTGTGATACAGGACAGGATCACAGGGACAGTGTTATACAAAGGACTGAGCAATGAGGGGCTTTATCTAATCCCTGCTCGACTTCCCTCTCAAATCCCAGAAAGAACAAATCCCTCACCTAGCTTAGCCTTGTTGTGCAAGACAGTTGCTTCACAGGTTTGGCACCAAAGACTTGGTCACCCTTCAAATGAAATTGTCTCTGTGTCTTTAAATAAATCACACATTTCTGTTCCACCAGACCCTAGTCCTACTATCTGTGAATTTTGCCTTCAAGGTAAGTTTACCAAACTTCCTTTTAGTTTTCCTGCTTTTAAGTCTGTTTCTCCTTTTGAAGTAGTACACTCAGATGTCTGGGGTCCAGCACCAGTTAGATCAGTAGAAGGCTTTAGGTACTATGTCAATCTTATTGATGAATGTACCAGGTTTACATGGATCTTTCCTATGAAAAATAAATCATACTTTTGCTCTATCTTTGTGCACTTTTATGCCTACATTGTGAACACCTTTAATGCTTCAATCAAAATCTTTCAGTCTGATAATGGAGGAGAATATCTCAACAATACACTAAACCAATTTTTGCTATCCAAAGGAATCACACATCAAACTTCATGTCCCTATACCCCTGAACAGAATGGACTTGCAGAAAGGAAACATAGGCACATAGTTGAAACTACTGTGACCCTACTACAGACTGCTTACCTACCTCCCAAGTTTTGGTTCTATGCCTGCACTACATCTGTTTATCTTATTAACAGGATGCCATGCTCCAATTTAAACCTCCAATCTCCCTTTGAAAAACTATATGGAGCCTTACCAGACCTGAATCATCTTAGGATTTTTGGGTGTGCCTGTTTTCCTTCTCTGAAACCCTCTAATCTCAATAAATTACAGCCTAAAACAACTAAATGTGTGTTCCTTGGTTATGGTCAGAAACAGAAAGGGTACATTTGTCTTGATCCTATCTCCTCTAGAATCCTAGTGTCCAGACATGTTCTGTTTAATGAAATTGATTTCCCCTACCAGACTCTTGTCTCTAATTCCAGCCTATCACACTCACCTCAGTCTACAAATAGTTCCAATTCCCACACTTGTTTCATGCCTTGCTTCCCTCAGTCCTTCATTGCTCCCTTAAGTCCAGTCCATGTGGTTCCTGTCCCTCCACCCGCTGCTTCTCAATCAGTTCCTTCAGGCCAACCATCCTCTCATTTGGGTGAGCATTCACCTGAGTTATCTAATACAACTAGTGGTACAGACCCTCCTGATTTTGCTGAATCATCTGATCCTCAATCAGTCATGTCCAACAACTTTGAGCCTCAGTTACTCCAAGTCATTTTGCCTATTAATGGGGTTAACATGCACCCTATGCAGACACGATCCAAAAATGAGATTTCTAAGAGAAAGGCCTTTCACTGTCTGCAACCTAGGACTGAAATTGACATGTCCACTACTGAGCCTACCTCTTACAAGGAAGCAGCATCTGTTTCTGTCTGGCAACAGGCAATGCAGGAAGAAATAAGTGCTCTCCTTGCTCAAAACACCTGGACGGTTGTTCCTCTACCACCCAATAGGAATCTGTTGGCTGCAAGTGGGTTTACAAGATCAAGAGGAATGTTGATGGGACTATAGCCAGGTATAAAGCAAGGTTAGTTGCTAAGGGATTCAGTCAAGAGGCTGGTTTGGACTATGGTGAGACCTTTAGTCCTGTTGTGAAATCAACCACAGTAAGGTTGGTCCTAGCCCTAGCTGCTCAGTTCAATTGGAGCCTCAAACAACTTGATGTCAAAAATGCATTTCTACATGGGGAACTCAAGGAAGAAGTGTATATGATGCAGCCACCTGGCTTTGAGATTGCTGGTCCTTCTGATCCTGTCTACTCCCTCAAGAAGTCCTTATATGGTTTGAAGCAAGCTCCACGGGCTTGGAATGAGAAGTTCACTGGTTTCTTACCTGGTTTGGGGTTTGAGTCCACTTGGACAGATTCCTCCTTGTTTGTAAAACAAAATTCAACTGCAATTGTCATCCTACTTCTCTATGTAGATGACATCATACTCACGGGTTCATCAGATACTGCCATACAGGAGGTTATCACTGCACTCACCAATGAGTTTGACATGAAAGACTTAGGGGATTTACACTACTTCCTTGGAATCCAGATTAGTTGCACCAAAACAAGTTTGATTCTCTCTCAGTCTCAGTATGTCTCAGATTTGCTATCCAAGTCTGAAATGACACTCAGCAGTCCAGTTGACACACCTTTTGCTCCAGGATCTAGGCTCAGGAAAAATGATGGTCCCCTTTGCACTAATCCTCAGACTTACAGGAGCATTTTTGGGGCACTTCAATACCTCACATTCACTCGACCAGACATAGCTTTCTCTGTCATCCAGGTCTGCCAATACATGCAATCCCCATGTGAAACTCATTTCATGGCTGTTAAGAGGATTCTCAGGTTCCTTAAAAGCACACCTACACATGGTCTGGTTTACCATTCTGGTTCTCTCAGTCTTGAAGCTTATACTGATGCAGTCTGGGCAGGTGATCCCAATGACAGAAGATCTACAACTGGCCTAGTTGTCTACCTTGGTTCAAATCCAATTTCCTGGTCATCCAAAAAGCAGACAACTGTTTCCCGGTCAAGTACAGAAGCTGAATATCGTGCCTTGGCCATTACCTCTGCTGAAATCTCTTGGATTAGACAACTGCTCTGCTCTCTTCATATTCCTCTACTCAAGGCTCCCCTTATTCACTGTGACAGCACATCTGCTGCTAGCTTATCTGCCAACCCTACCTTCCACTCAAGAGCCAAACACATCGAGATCGATTACCACTTTGTTAGAGAGAGAGTTGTTCGAGGAGACTTAGACATTCAACATGTTGCCTCTACTAACCAGGTTGCTGACATATTCACCAAAGCTTTACCAGAGGACATCTTTTGGGTTCACTCCTTCAATTTGACCCTAGAACCATCAAATTGAGAGAGCGGCGGCTATAGCCTAGTACTCCTTATATGACGTGTAATCACAACAGTAAGATTAGGTAGATTCTGTTAATTAGTTAGTTAGTTAGTACTTGCTTCCTATACTGAAGTGTATAAAGCTGAGCACTGTTCCATTGATTGTTTAACTTGATCAATTCAATACAGACTCTCTCTTGTGTGAATCCTCTTCTTCCTTGTTCCTCTTTACTCTACTTCTTCTTCCTCAACAACAACACTCTCCTAAAACCTTACAGATGATATCTCACAACAACATTATGAATCACTCGTTTATTAGTATTTAAGTATACGTTTGGCCCCAAACGGAAATTCTATCCACCGAGTTTCATTCCTTCCTCAAGCTAGCTAGGGTTATTATGGAGGTCCAATTCCCAAATTATTAGGTACAATTAGTTAAGTAACTTATAAGACATACCGTACGAAATTTCAAATTTGAGTATTATATATATATATATGTTTATATCATTCGATTGACCTCCATGACGAAGACCAAGTGCGCATAAACACATATACAACTAACAGCCGATTGACTAGTCTGATCGACCTTCTAGGTCACATGTCCACCGGCCAACCCCGATCGACCCTCGAGGTCATATGCATGCCAATCGGCCCCGTCAACCCATGGGATCACATGTTTATGAGCCTGTCGGAGGATATTTTCGCACATTCTATCTTATCCTTATTGACAGTCGATTTTCTGGAGACCGATCGATACCATTGCTTCACTCGCAACGGGACCATTATGGAATCTAAGAGAGTCGCTGCCACTTGCCTTACATCTGAAACTTCGGGGACACATGTCAAGGTCTCGTCAACCCACATTTATTATCAATATAAGTACAAGGGTACTGTTCTCCAAAACGAGTAACTATTCTTTGCCTTTACACTGTTTAGTTTATGACTGATTTTTTTTATACTTACTAACTTAAGTATCACAGTCTATTAGACCAGCACTCCTCCAGTATCTAATGATCATCTTGTGTCCTGCGGGCCTCTCTTTTTAGATGGGAATAAGGCATTCCAGCACCGAGCAACACCATATTCCATTAGGTCTGTTTTAAGATCAAACAATATATATATATATACACACACATATATATATATATATATGCGCTATTAGATGATGTTAGATGATTAGCTAGTGAACAATTGGCTATTTAGTTAAAACAGATTTAGTTAGTTCGCTATAACGGATTGGTAATGAGCTGTAAGTTAGTTAGAGTGCTATACAGTTGTCATAAGTTGTGAGGTGTGTAGCATAATATATAAGTGTGAAACCACTTCTGTAATTGATTAAAAGAAAGCACAATTGAATCAGATTAAGCAATCCATCTCCAATTCTCTCTCAGTTCTTAACTCTTCTTCATTCTTGAACTCTCATCCACAGAACCATCATTTTCAAGATGGTATCAGAGCTCTTATGCTCGTCGCTACTGATTCTGGTTTTCTCTGTCGTTGATTGTCGATTAATCGTGCCTGCGATTTTTTATTCTGGTTCTCCCTCACCTCCTTGCTGCTTCGAATCCTTCCTTTTCCTATTTGAACACCGAAGATCGTGCATTTTCTAAGAGATAAGTGTTTCTTGCGTTTTGTATAGTTCCTTGTGTATCTTGCATCTCCTGCTCAATTAGATACGTAGAATTGAGCCTGAATTCTTGGAAAATCATGTGTGCCTACCTGTATGGATCAGCTTAAGAATTTTACTAATTACATGTCAATGAAACTGGATGACACAAACTATGTATCGTGGAGTGTTAAAATCCAGAGGCTTCTGAAAGGTTTTAATCTATTCGGCCATCTCGATGGAACTTCTTTTTGTCCCTTATCAATTGATGAAGCTCATCAACGCTAGATAGATTAGGATATTGCTATACTTAACATGCTCATTGCAACTGTCTCTGAAGAGGCTTTCACCGAGAGCATGAATTGTGAGTATTCACGATAAGCATGGCTTACGCTACAAGAAAGGTTTTCGTCACTATTTGAAGCCAACCTCATGCAACTAAAGACCAACTTGCAGACAATTTAGAAAGGATCTGATCCAATTGAGGTGTTCTTGAGCAAGATCATAACTGCTCAACAACGAATAGCGAGTGCTGGTGTGATTGTAACTAACAAAGACGTTATCTTGATCACACTTAATGGTTTGCCTTCTGAGTATCATCCGTTTAAGTCACACATCAGAGCTCGACCTATTCCTGTTACTCTCAATGAACTTAAAATCTTATTGTTGGCTAAAGAGGCTGACCTTACCAAGACGGCTGCTCATGTTGCGTCACATACCTCCTTACTTACGGCTATGGTAGCTGCTAAGGACCCTCAAGGCTCACAAGGTTCATCTTCTAGTGATGTTACTACACCTCACACTGGTTGGCATGAGACAAATTGGCAAGCCCGTGGCAATCAGAATTGGCACAATAATTGTGGTCGAGGAAGGAACAACTGGAACAATGGTCATGGTCGTTGGAACAACAATTGGCATAGCAATTGAAATAATAACTGGAACAAAAATTGAAAAAAGAATAAGGGAAATCGAGGAGGCTACAATCGAGGCTACTACAACTATGGGGCTCCTCAGAATCAAGGTTATGGTAATCAGGGCTACGTGAACTTATACTCTTAACAACAACAACAATATCCTAATTCATTCCCCTTCAGATTCTGCGTTGTTCGTATTCACTAATGACTCCACCCTTCTCGTGGTGCTCTTGTATGTGGATGATATCATCCTGACTGGCAATAATTCTGCAGTTATGACACGATTGGTACAAGCATTGCATAGTGAATTCGATATGAAATACCTTGGGGATTTGTCTTATTTCCTTGGTCTTCAGGTCTGTTATCAGACCAATGGTTTGTTCATCAACCAAAGTAAATATGCTAGGGATCTCCTCTCCAAAGTTGGTATGGCAAATTATAGCTCTGTGTCCACCCCTTTGGTTCCTGATACAAAGCTCTTGGTAAGTGATGGTAACTTACTTCGCGAACCATCACTCTATCGACGCATGGTAGGCGTACTTCAATACTTGACATTCATCTGTCCCAATATAGTGTTTACAATGAACACAGTCTGCCAATTCATACACGCACCAACTGATGTCCATATGATTGCAATTAATCGTATCCTCCGCTATGTCAAAGGCACATCTGATTTTGGTCTCAATTATGTCACTGGTCCTCTCGCCTTCAAGCCTTCTCAGATGCTGATTGGGGCGGTGAGCCTAACACACGACGGTCTACTTCTGGACATGTTGTATTTCTTGGACGAAACCCCATCTCTTGGGGTGTCAAACGACAATCAATCGTCTCTCGCTCCTTAGCAGAAGCGGAGTATCGTTCTTTTGCAAAATACTGCATGTGAGCTGCAGTGGATCACATATTTGCTCCAAGACCTTCATCTTAATAGGCATCATGCTCCTCTAATATGGTGTGACAGTATGTCCGCCATTCAAATGGCTCATAATCCAGTGTTTCATGAACGTACTAAATATGTTGAGATAGATGTACATTTCATTCCTGAACGAGTTCAGGATAAGACACTTCATTTGGCCCATGTATCCTCGCGTGATCAACTCACAGACATCATGACCCATGGCCTGTACGCACCTACGTTCGAATTTTACCGAGATCTTATGCTTCGAGACTCCAACATAAGATTGAGGGAGGTTGTTAGATGATGTTAGATGATTAGCTAGTGAACAACTGGCTATATAGTTTCAACATATTTAGTTAGTTAGCTATAACTGATTGGTGATGAGCTATAAGTTAGTTAGAGTGCTATACAGCTATTATAAGCTAGGAGGTTTGTAGCATAATATATAAGTGTGTAACCACTTCCGTAATTGATTAAAAGAAAGCACAATTGAATCGAATTAAGCAATCCCTTTCCAATTCTCTCTCAATTCTTAACTCTTCTTCATTCTTGAACTCTCCTCCATGGAACCATCATTTCCAAGATGCGCACTTTTCAAAATTGTTTTTTTTTTTTGGAAAACTTAAATAGTAGATAATTTTTTATTTTTCAAAATGAATTTATAAAGAGATGTGCAAGTTGGTTATTTTGAATACTGGAGTCATATCTACCTTTTACTAAGCTTCATTTTGGAGATTATCATTTCAATCATGATCATTTCATTTAGAAGCATAAATAGTAAATATATCTACCTATCTACATGCGTCCACAATATTTCACTTTTGACAAAAGCATTCAAAGTGTCCTCCCCTAGGTAGCTTGCTTGCTTGCTTCTTTCCTTATTGAAGTTTTGTTGCGTATATATGGCCCTTTTTTCCTAATTAGCTTTTAAGTAAGTATTTTCCTACTTCAAACAAAAATGAAAATATAAGGAAAATATCATATAGATCATGACTGTATAATATATTTATACTTTCCAATTAAAGAAGACTTGGATCTTTCTATAGATGTGGACGTAAACCGGATCTTCCACCAAC
Organism: Prinsepia uniflora; assembly: GCA_032719365.1. Lineage (NCBI taxonomy): Eukaryota > Viridiplantae > Streptophyta > Magnoliopsida > Rosales > Rosaceae > Prinsepia > Prinsepia uniflora. Next base: position 55,031,908 of record CM064869.1, on the reverse strand, counting down.
GTGAGCCAATAAAAATGCAGTTCGATCGATGAGCTATGTGTACCGAGTGTGCCAATGATGAACCCATTCACCCTTGCCTTCCATTGAGTTGAGAGATTGGTTAATTAGCATTAATTATTTGTTAAACAAAAAAAATGATTATTAGTAAAAAGATAATCACTTGGGTCCATTCAATTAGTAGGACGTGACAGAAAATTAAGTTAGAAAAAAAAAGTATAAATATATTAAAGATGACAGGGATCGGCTACCTTGTCTTGAGGCCCAAGTTTGCTTTTGGGTGGTTGGACTTTGAGCTCCAGCTTCCAGCACATGGGTTGGTTTCATGTATAAACTATAAGACAACTTTTTTAGAGAGAGAATTGTGGAGATTGATTTGACAAGTTTTCGATCTGCTAGCTGATCAGAAATGTATTTACTTAATTATGAGTAACCACTATTTATTATACATCTAATTAATTTAATGTAGAGTTGTTTGTACGCGCACATTATGATTAGGTAGAAACATTAGCAGTAAATTAATAAACTAGAGGACAGTCATAGGGCTTCCTTTTAGATCAAATAGGGGCCGGAGATATTCACTAATTAATAACACAAGTTAGAGGTTAGAGGAAGACTGTACGACGGTGTTCATGGATTAATTGTCTCTTATTGGCATCCATATTAGTCAATTAAAACTAGAACTTTCTACTCACACACAATGAGACCAACGTTCTAATTATATAACGTAACATGTACATATATTGTGTTTAATTAATATTAATCAGCAGCATATATTGTGTATGATTGTAACTCTCGAATGTTGAATCACCAATTTTGTTACCCACTAAATATATATATGCATATTTTTGTTGAATCTAAAATCTTCTACTATTGAGTTGAGTGGGGTTTTGCAAAAATTAAGAACCGACTTAGGATCTTCAAAATTTCAATTAACCAAACCTAAACGAAACCACGTCAAGGTGAAACCATATATCAGTTTTTCAAACCAACCGGATATGTTAGGTTTCGGGGTGGCCTCATATATAACCAATTTATTTATTTATAACTATGCAACTAACATTTTTTAAACAAATACCAATTATAAACTATCATTACGATCAATATAAATTCAAAAATTAACAAGAGTTTAACAAATACCAATCTCAAAGTTATAAGTTCATTCAAATGTCCTCAAGGCTTCAAATGTTCGAATGTCTCAAAAACTCATACTTTAATAATTTTATTCTATCTTTACCAACAATGAACTAACCCTAATGATTCGGATTGGTTCAATTTTTAAACTTGATTGACCAAAAAAGTCAGATCAAATCGGATCAAGCTGGTTTTCGAGTTGGTTAAGATTTTCATATTCAGTTGTCCACCCCTACTAAAGGGAGCTCAGGACCCTCCTATATATTTTTTTTGTTACATTAATTGTATGCATATGTATATGCAATTATGTTATAATTTGAACTTATGGTTTTCATTTTGTTACTAGCTAACATACCAAGTATCATTTATTTATATATTATTTAGTAATTACGAATGAACACATACTCGTAAAATTCTCCAAGTCATTCCCATTATAATTTGTTTTTTTGCTGCTATTATAATTGTCTATAAAATTTTATTTATAATATTAATTTCTTTCAAAATAAAATTAACCAAGAATACTCCTAATATAATTTATAAAATGCGCTCTTCTTAACTGAAAATTTTAAATACGTCATGAATAAAATTGTATTTCTATATGAGTACTATTTTTATAATTGAAAGACACACTAGCTAGCTAGGTAGCTAGTAATTATATATAAAAGAGTTATCAGATTATTGGAAGGGAACACATACGAGATAGAGCACTAGGCATAAAGATGTAATTAAACATATATGTTATATATACACAAATTAATATATTGATTAAGGAGGTAGTGTTATGCATGTGGCCGGGTGGAGAAGGCACAAATTATAAACCAACCCGCACAGGCTGTAAGACCTAATTAATCGTAAATAATTAACGAAAATTTGCAAACACCAATAGGTTATTGGCCAGGTTGGTCCAGCCAGGAACTGCCGACTGGCTTTCTTTGGTTGTTTCTGGTGCTCAGTGACACATCCACATCCACATCCACATCCACATCCACATCCACACTCACACAACATATATAGGTATATATAAAGGCAGGCAAACAACTATATGACAACTACATAATTGCCAAATCCTAAATTAAACCCGAAAAATTGCATGGTTCATTCATGTGAAGAAAAAATATCTCAAAACAGGTAACCCTATCACATTAATTTTTAATTTTTAATTTTTTTTAAAAAAATTTGCGTACCAAAAACCCCTCGGCTTAGAGAGAGTGATCGATCTTGTGCCCGACAGTTTAACCACATCATTTGTCCGACTGCCCAATAATAAATCTTATTTCTACACCAACGATTAACTTTTACATTTTATAAAACATATCATTAGCAATTGTTGAATTGCCCTTTTTACAAAGGGCGAGTTTTTCTTTTTCACTGTATATTTGTTTTTCACCACTCTTCCCGTCGAGAGAGATCCCCTTCTTCCAGATCGGAAAGCTTTGGGTTTTAAGTTTTTGTGTGATAGAAGAGTTTGGTGGAGGAGGCGGTGATATCAAAGAGTCATTTGCGATAGAAGTTTTTTTTTTTTTTTTGGGGGTGATGGTGGTGATGGAGGCGGTGATATCAAAGAGAGTCGTTCATCAGTTGACCGGCCTCTGTAAAAAAGGTAATAATATAATTTACTCTAATTTTTTTATTCAATATAAAAATAGATTGCTAATGTGAAAAGAAAATATCACTTCTCACGTACTTTATTATTAGACGGTTAAACACTTGACGTAGTCAGATTGTTCCACCCAAAACTTTCTCCCTCACTTAAGTTTTCTAGTGTTTAATTATCCCCCTTACCTATATATTTTCTGGGAGTAAAAGGATGGATGGATCACAGATCGATGTTCTTTTTTTTTTGGGACCAGATCAATGTACGTTTTCTTAGTTAGGAGGAACTTGATTAAAATTGAACATGAATGATTTGTTTTTTTACAGGCGTGCGAGTGTGCATGTTATTATGTGGTCGACATTTGGAGCCCACCATGGTCAATAAGCCCATGCAAATGTAAATGCAAGAGACCCGTACGTCCTTATCAATTTATGTTAGGTTAGAAAGCTACGACAATGCATATTGGTGTTTAGTGTCTCTTTCTCCCAATTGCCAACTTGTGGTGGTAGCTAGCTTTCAATTTGGCCAGACTTGGATAATCCTTATACATCCCACTAATTAGGTGGTATTTACACCTATAATTATTTTTATATGTATATCATATTGTTCATTATCTAAATTATAATTTCAAGATTAACTCTGTACAAATTTACAAGATTGAAGACCCATATGTATTAAATAAATCAGCGATTTGGTAACAATTAAGATTCTAATAGTGAACGGTTCGTTTCGTTAATACATATGAATAATTAAATAATTTATAATTTGATTGATTTTTTACCTAAATGATTTTGAAACCATTATTTAGGAGTTAAATAGTTTTGATTATGATATATGAATAGTGAGAATTCGATAAATCGAAAAATACCCTACTTTATACATATGTTATGTAGGGTTTAGTGGCTTACATATTGTGTGCGTACGTTTCATTGGTGCTATAATATTATAACGAACAGTAAGTTATATATATATATGTATAGGTTGGAGACTTTTTGGAGTGCATGATTATTGCTTGGTGGGGAAGAAATTATTAGCTGCAGGAAAATAAATCTAAAATCATGGCAAGTGCACTATGTATCCCCGCCACAATTATGACCGAGTAGTGAGTAGGAGTAACAGATGTCCACGAAGCATTGACTCCAAAAAAGTAGGGCCAAATTAATTAGACAAGCGCTCCATTGAACCATGGAAGAAGTCATATAAATAAACTCATGGGTTGGAAACAGAGAAAACGAAAAGGCATAGTACATTAATTAGTACTGCTCCACAGGTGATCGAACAGTGATGAGAAATTGGATCCAACACGTACCGGATCTTGGGTGAAAGAGTAAGAATTGGATAAGCTAAACAAATCCTTCCTTACTTTTACTCTTATAAAAAATAAATTAACATGCAAAATATTCACTTACGTGGTCGCCAGGTCGCCCAAAAAAAAAAAAAAAACTGGAGGAGTCCCAAGTTCCATGAGAAAAATTCAACAAAATTCTTGAGTTTGCTTCTCTCGTAGTTTTAATCCTTTACTTTATTGTGTTTTATTATTGATCAATATCTCTTCTTGGTAAACTTTGACTGTATCATTATTGGTTTCGCATACTTTTAGCTATTCAAGATACCACAATTAATTGGAAAATATATAATATACCTACAAATAGAGAACATAGTGATTTCACCCCAAAATTTAAGTAGGAAATTATGCCGTGAGTTGTTGTAGTAGTCTTCACGAGGTTTATTTGATCCGAAAATGGACCTAACAAGAGATGGTCTTGATAGACATTGGAAGCCTTTTTTTGTTTCGCCGGAGTGACTTGCGAAAGGGTAAAAAGAGTACTTGACACCAGTTGGGTGTCGTTATAGTGGACTCCGATGCTTAAATCAATAAATCAGATGGAGATCAGACATAATGTAGGCATTGGCGGATCCACCTTAGGCCAAGAGGGGTCACTTGACCCCCTCATCACTAGAATATTGAACATAGAGGTTGGAAATTGACCCTCCAATCCTAAAAAGCTTGCCGTTAGGTATGTTAGAAAATTCATCTATAAAATTAATTTTAGTGGACAAAAATTTAAAAAGTTGAAGCTAGGCTCCTCCTCACTACAATAAAAAACAATCAACTTTTCTCTTCTCCATGATCCAGCTTTAGGAGTGGGAAAATTCAAGGGAAGAGGAAATTCAGATGCTTGAATGATGGATATGGTTGGACTTACTTTGCCTTGGGGCTTCTTATCCCGTTCTTTATTTTCTTATGGGAAAGAACAATTGATAAGAAAAAACAGAAAAAGTATGGGTATTGTGGTGACGGTGACTCTGAATTAGGATGTATTTTTTTAGATGAAGACTAAGGGAGAAGAATCAGGGAGGCTTCTTATCCCGTTCTTTATTTTCTTATGGGAAAGAACAAAAGATAAGAGAGACAGAAAAAGTCTGGGTATTGTGGTGGTGTTGACTCTGAATTAAAATGTTATTATTTTTAGATGAAGACAAAGGGAGAAGAATGAGGGGGGCTTTTTATCCCGTTCTTTATTTTCTTATGGGAAAGAACAACAGATAAGAGAGACAGAAAAAAGTCTGAGTATTATAGTTGCGGTGACTCTAAATTAGGATGTTATTTTTTTAGATGAAGACGTAGGGAGAAAAATCAGGGAGGTTATTGATGTGGCAGAGAGCAAGCAGAGCAAAGAAGGAAGCAGAGGACAATAAAAGGAAGAAAGTTTGCAGTAGCTAACTTGCTTTACATGGATTTTAGAATTTATACTTAGGTTATCATCCGAAGTTGTTCCATCTCCATATATGTGTCAAGAGAAAGTTGAGACAAATACTACATAAATGTCACTTGGACATTATAATTAAACTAAATAATAACAGTACATTATATGTATTTTTTTCTTTTTCATTTAATTTTTTTAATAATTAACAAATCATTTTAATAGTAATAATGTTTTTATAATTCTAAATAGATTATTGAATATTTAGTAATTATTTTAACAAAAATAAATATAAATTATTTAAAGTATATTTAGAAACACACTGCATAAATTAGACAAATCATTATCGACTATGATATTAGTCCGAAGATTAAACTTTCTAAAACTTCCCGTCTAAAACATAATATCGAGTAAGCAAGCGCATAAACTAGCTTGCCTAGTAGGTCGGCTTGTGGCTTGCCATTTAGGCTTTCGATCAAAGAAGTCCCCTAAACAAAGCAGCCAAAATAAAATTTATACCAAAATACAGTATCAAGATGGTATTTTATGCTTATTAATATTGATAAATATACTTTTGTAACTCAAAATTCATCAAAAATTGCTTATAACAAATTCTTATTGACTATAATTTTCATTCGATGACATTAATGTAATCATAAAACTCAATCAAATGAAATAATCTCTCATTTTAATTTCAAAAAATTCTAAACAATCTTCAGACTCATCTATTTTTTAATCTGAATAATTGCAAGATAATTTTTTTAGAATGCTAATAAAGGATTATGGTCGTTTACAGTTGACCCCCTCGAAAAAGAATTCTGAGTCCGCCACTGAATGTAGGCATCGTGATGCTTAGTGAATCGTAAATATGTGTTGTACCTTTATGGGGTAAAGTGCCCTACATTTATGGTGCCAGTATATGAGCCAGAACCCTAGCGAAGTAAGATCCAAGCGATCATATAGATGTGCCGACCGTGACGCTCGGGGGGTGCTGATCGGCAGTCCTTGAAAGAGGCCGACTAGGTGTCTCTTTTAAGGAGATTGGCTTGCTCCCGGTTGGTCGGCATGCGACTGGACTCGATCGGCTAGTGGTAGAATGGTTAACAACAGTAATTTTTAGGTGGTTTCTAGGTGTCTCTCTGGTAGTCCGTCAGAATGGCCCTCACCTATTGCCATTATTTTATTTTGTATTGTTCGAGTATTATGATTGACTGGTTGTCATAAAGTAGCCTTTTTAACATTAACCTCTTTTTGAATGGATTCAAAATACTCATTCCAAACTGAAAATACCCTTAGAAATTTAATTCAGATGAGATGAATTAAATTCCTAAGTATACCATCTAACTTTGATACTTTTCTTAAGTATCAAATTCGAAACTCTCGTTTTACATTTTGTTTTAAACAAACTGAGGGGAACATGATTTGGACTAAGCCACATAATGGGTCATCAACTAAATATTAAAACCCTAATTTATGAAAGTGAATCTGTAACCTTTTATGCATTAGATTAATTGAAGTTTCAATATCGTTATTTATAAGAAAAAAGGAAGAAAAATTGTAACCTCACTTTTTGATAGATGGTTGGGGTGGGCCTGGACTGTAAATAAGATGACACTTTTTTACCCAGTTTCCAGTGATCCAATAAGGTCAAGAAGATAACAAAAAGGAAGATGTGGGAAATATCCTTAAGATTGTTTCAAACTTGAGATGAATATATTGCAACTCACTAATTGCTTAATTAGATAAGTTCAAAATGTTTAATCTTATATTTAATCACAATAAAACAAAATGTGTTAGCCCCCACCTCCCACCTCCCACCTCCCACCTCCCACCTCCCACCTCCCACCCTCATATAAAAGTTGGCGTATCAATCAAGTACCCGTTGCTAGTTGTTGTCTTTTCTTCGTCGCGATCTGCTATCCAATGTCATAGCAGCTATCACAATGATGCCAAAGCAAACATGAAGATCTCCTGTCGGGGTTCTTCTCAAATTATATACGACTCATAGTTATTCTTAAAGGACATGGGAAAGAGAAAGTGTCACAAATATTTATGCCTCTTTCTCCATTATGAAGAATCCCAGTGGAAGAATTGAAGCTCATGATTTCGTGTTAATTAGCAGTGCCGAATTGGATGTGGTCAAAATTTATGAGGAAAATTGACTAATAAAATTTGGAGAGAAAAATGACAATTAGGTACAAGTACAAGGAGAAATGGGCAAAATAGATTTTTCAGTTAAAATTAGTTAAAACTAGCACCAAACTGACAAACCTAATTTCTTCAGTTCCCACCTTCTGGCTCCTCACCAATGACAACCGCGGACCCTCCTCCCCCAGCCGGAACCACCGGCGATCTTGCCGGAAACACTACTGATCCGTCCCGGCTCTCCCCAGCAGACACACGCCCTACACTTGATATCTTGCATGTGGTAATAGTGATACTAGTAGTCTCTCTCATTCACAAATCACAACCACAAGGTAATTAAGCAGCATCTCGCAACAATCGGTTTGGGCAACCATTTTTATGTAGATGTATGCAATACCTCAGTATACCTATCAACAATCATCAAAGTACGTATTGAAACATTGGAGTGAATGAATAAAATGAGAGCCGAGGAAGAAATTGAGAGTGAAAATCAATGCCTTAAAAATATGACATGTAACCATAAATAATTTTTTTTAAAATATATTGTGACATTCATAATCCCCCACCAAATGCTTGTGCAAATATCTTCACAATGAATCACATTACTAATATAGTTTTCACTGGTTTGACTAATGCATAGTTTCCACTCACTACTAATGATTCAATGAGTCGTCGTTAGATCTTGGATAATTAATAGTTGATCCACCAAGCGACATATGCAAAAAGAAGACCTTGTTATCACATTCAAAGCATGTGGTAATTACTTTCCTTTGGTACTTGGTTTTTAAGAAACAGATTTCACCAACCCATGATCTTGAAGCTCCATCTCTCATCATATATATGTCGTCAATGGATGTGGCTGGCTTTGATTGCGACGGGGAGAACTGATTTCACAGTGATAGGTATCCACCGACTGACCTTCAACCTGCTATGAGTTCATCAGCCAATGTAAGTTGATCATCTTAAATATTCGTGGCTCTTAAACAAGCTACATAATGGTAACTTGTGTTATGAATTTTATACCAGGGAATTGAGACAGCTATATTCTGCGAATTTGACGAATCTGAACCCCAAATTCATCATAGAGTACCTTTTTCTGCTACTAGCATACCAACATCCCCGGTCGAAATTCATTCACAGAACAAAATTTTCAATTCTGGTGCCACAATTCGAAGTGCTAGCAGCAGCACACTGCCAAAAGGAGCAAAATTTTACTTTCAGCCGGTGTAAAAAATCCCTATATTTGAAGAGGCAGAGGACAATAGACATTTCCCTCATCATCATCCAAGTAAGAGCTTTGATACTTTCAAAACATGGTCCAAGAAACTTGACAGAAAGATAACACTTCTCCGCGGAAACAAACCACATGAAATAGAACCAGATGACATTGCCAATGTGCAAGCTGCAGCAAGTTGATGATTTAACTGCACACCGATACTTTGATGCATTGGAGGGGATTGAGCTAGACACCTTTAGGGTAACCACTCTTTTGCGTCATATTCTTTGATTTCAATACTTGAATTTTTTTTCATCCCAACTTTTGATCAAACAGGATTCAGAGGAGATTCTGCTCCCAGAAGACGAGCAATGGCCATTTCTTCTGCGGCATCCTGTCTCTTCATTTAGCATCTGCCTCGGGGTTAGCAGCCAAGCTATTTTGTGGAAAACCCTACCTACCTCTGCCGCAATGAAATTTCTCCACATAAAGTTAACAACAAATCTAATACAGTGGCTCATTTCAGTTGCTATTTTTGTTCTTGTTGCTTGTATCTACCTTCTGAAAATGGCCCTTTACTTTGAAGCAGTTCGCCGTGAATACTACCACCCAATTCGCATCAACTTCTTCTTTGCTTCATGGATCGTCCTCCTGTTCTTAGCTCTTGGAATCCCACCTTCATTTGCTAAAAACCTGCCTCCGGCTCTTTGGTACATCCTCATGGCCCTGATTGTATGCCCTGAGCTTAAAATCTACGGACAATGGATGTCAGGAGGCCAGTGCAGGCTTTCAAAGATAGCCAATCCATTCAACCATCTACCAATTATTGGGAACTTTGTTGGGGCATTGCTTGGTGCCTCAATGGGGCTCAAAGGACCCATTTTCTTCTTTGCTGTGGGTTTGGCTCATTACGTAGTCTTATTTGTGACTCTCTAACAGAGACTCACAACAAATGAGACTCTAATCCGAAAGGAACTCCATCCTGTGTTCTTTATGTTTGTCGCGGCACCAAGTGTAGCTTCCATGGCATGGGCAAGAATCCAAGACTTGTTTGATCACGGTTCACGAATTTCTTACTTCATTGCCTTGTTCCTATATCTCTCTCTGGCAAGTACAATTAAGTTGCACTAATAGTTCAAGAACTAAAACATTTTTGTGTTCATCATCCACTTAATTCAGGTATTAGCCTTTCATCTTGTTGCTTGTACAGGTAGGTCGGGTTAATTTTTTTTGCGGATTCAAGTATGATTATCAATCATTTTAGTTTCTCTAAACATTCATTCACATTTGTAATTTGTAAGTAGTTGAATATTTTTCCTATTTATTGTTACTCTTTTTTATAGGTTTTCTATGGCATGGTGGGCGCATACCTTCCCTATGACTGGAGCTGCCATTGCAACAATCAGATACTCCAATGAAGTTACTAACGTAGCAACACAAGCTCTGACTGTCATACACTATCTCGTCGTTACAATCACCGTCATTGCTCTTCTCGTCGCAACCGTCTTCCACGCCATAGTGCTCGGAGACCTCTTCCCCAACGACATTGCCATCGCCATTAGCGATAGGAAGCCAATAAGCCCACGCAAGAAGTGGTTTCAGCTGCATGGAACCTCGGATTCGGCCATCGACATTGAACACAAAGATTTAGAAGCTGCCTAGAGACTTTGAGAGTAGCATGGGAGGAAAATCCACAATTGTACATTGTTTTGGGCTGGTGAGAGAAAGTAGCCCTGGCCCCTGGTCATGGTTATGTTTGGTTTAGTATTGGATAGATACTGGAGCCATACCAATATTTTTTTTTGGAGATAAAACAATGAGAAAAAAACAACATAACAAGAGCTAAATAATGACTCAGGAAGAACTAACTCCTAACCTATCAAAAAGCATGGCAGCACCAGTAGAAACAAGAGGCTGAGACAGGATCACAACCATAGGGGTACACCCATGCCCTAAGTTCGCCAAACAATCAGCAGCATGGTTACACTCTTTATATATGTGGTCACCTCACAACGCCAAGTACGGGCCATGAGTTCCTTACAACCAAGCATCAACGATCCCAGGGGATGGTGGGCGCCCAGCTCAGAAGACAACAAGTTGATAGCCACAATAGAATCAGATTCCAGCACCACATCCCTATATCCCATCCGCCAGGCTAGGAGGAGGCCGTGGAAGATCCCCCATAGCTCGGCCGACAAAACCTCACCAATACCCAGATTAATATAGAAGCCATTGACCCACGAGCCCTCACAATCCCGAATAATACCTCCAGTTGCAATACAACCTCTATCCCCCAAACGAGACCCATCTGAATTAAGTTTCACTACACCACTTGGAGGCTTCAACCACACAAGCTCCACCATATGATGAGCAGTAAAACAATCAAAAGATCCTTTTCTTCCTCCAACACCGATGAACTAGTAAAAGCAGATGAAAAGCGTAGACCACCCAACACCACACACCGTGGGAGAAGGAGCTTTAATGTTCTAAAGAACCCAAGAAGAAAACTTGACCTTCTGCTGCCCAACCTGGACCGTAGGGCTAGGATGCCCACACTATCCGAGTTGCCACAGACTCAGATAAAATATGAGCATAAGTCTCCAAGTCAGAGCCACACTACTGACAACTGGGATCCGAGGTAAGGCCTCTAGCACTTCGTTGGACATTAATAAGCAACTTATCATGATAGACAAGCTAGCGAAAATATTTCATCTTAGGGGAGTAACTAACCTTCCAGATTGAGTTCCAAGGAGCCCGCAGACCTTCATCATACTCAGTGACCAGCCCATAGGCACTCTTAATGGAGATCACGCCATTAGAGGTACCATCCCAAATCACCTTGTCCCTACCTCAACCAGGCAACCCTACATGGATTTTCAGAATCTGTTAGACATAATCCATAGGCAAGTCCTCACTCAATTGATCCACATCCCAAACACCATAAGTAATGTAATCAGCCACCGTCAAGTCTAGCATAGGGCCAGACAGCCTTGGAACACTCTCAACCAACCTCTCACAATCACACCACCAGTCCAACCAAAAGCATGTGCCTATGCCATCCCCAACATGCTTTCGACACCCACTCCGCAACACCCAAGCTGCGGACATAACCGCTCGCCAAGTCGAGGAGGCACCAGCCTTAATTCCCACAACATCATTAAGTAGACTAGTAGAATCCCCTCCCCACCCCACCCAAATGGTATTTCCAAGAGAAGGTAAAAGCCCATAAACTCTCCGGGTTCCCAATCAGATGCCACCCCACTTTAGCTACAAGGGCTAGATTCATGTGACTCACTTTTTTCAAACCAAGGCCACCCTGGACTTTCGCCCGGGTTACCGTGTCCCAATTGACCATATGAATTTTCTTAGCTCTCTCCACACTTCCCCAAAGGAATTCCGATTCAAACGAGGAAGCTCCTTGCACACACTGGCCAGAAGCTTAACAATTTGCATATTGTAAGCAGGGATGGCAGCAGTAATTGATTGGATCAGAGTGTGCCCAGCCCGCCATATTGAGAGTTTTACTTTTCCAAGCTGTCAATTTTCTTATACCCTATCAACAATCCCCCAATAGGTCGCCCGAGTGACATGCTTATGAACCAGGGGGACCCCCAAGTATCTTCTTAGATCCACAGTGAAGGGAGTACCACATATACCACTAATGTGAGCAGCTAATCGCCTCCTGACATTCGAGGAGCAGAAGAGCTTAGACTTCCCAAAGCTAATGACTTGCCTAGAGGCTTTGTAGAAACAATCAAGACACTCCTTAATAACCCTTGCTTGCCTAGGGCTCGCCTCAATGAACAACAACAAATCATCAGCAAAACATAGATGCGAGATCTATGGACCAGACCAGAAAGCACTCACAACCTTCATCACCCCCCATTAACTGCAGTGTAATGACCCAGACCTCTAAAGGGAGTAAATTTTGTTGAAATTAGGTAAAAAAACCATTTTTCCCTTGGAGAAGTTAAGAGTTGATTTTCTTTGAGTAAAGTCAAAATGTTGACTTTTTGATCAACGATCTCATTTAGGTGATTCGAGAAGACCGTTGTGAAAGTCTTGAGATCCTGAATTTGTAGACAAGCGGCACGGCATAATTGGAGATTAGATGAGGAAGTTATGAGTCAAGAAGCGTGAGGAGAAAATGGTAATTTTTTCCACAAGGGCATTTTGGTCTTTTTACAAGGGTCTATAGAACCGTAAACGGTTCTAAAATCTCCTTCTCACTCTCCTATCACCGACCTACCCTTGTGCACCTATGTTTTTATATGTATTCAGATATATGGGAGAGAAAGGAAGAAATGGTTTGGGTTGGTTTCGGTGGGTGTCCATGGAAAGGAAAAAAAAAACAAGAAACCGTGGGGGAGAGTAGACAGAGAAGGAGAGAAGGGGAAGGTTTAGGAAGGAGGGAAGACAGAAAAGAATAAGAGGAAGGATAAGAGGTGAACATGTTGTGAGGACCATTACGTAAGTCTTAAAATTATGAATCCATAGACAGACAGTACGTCGAAAAAAGAGGTTGAATAGGTTCGTTATGAGTCAAGAATGATATGAGCATTTTGGTAATTTTACTACCAAGGGTAAGTTGGTAATTTTATAAGAAAAGCCTAGAATACTCTAGGCTTCTCTCTATTTTCCCTCCCCAATTTCTTTCACCAACCTACACTATTTTATATAGGTGGGTGTGTGTGCAAAAATGGTGGTCAGTGGGTGGTGGCCGAAAAGGGAAATAACCACCAACACCGACTCGTGATGGAGAAGTGGCTAGGAAGAAAGGGGAAAGAAGAAAGGAAAGAAAAGGAAGGAGAGAAGAGGAGAAAATTAAGAGAAAAACTATGATGAAAGGAAAAGAAAAATAGTGGAAGAAATGAAGTAGCCGTGAGTTTTTACTTTTGGGTTTTTTATTCCGTGGGTGGATCTTGGAAACAAGCATTCTAATGGCCTTCTAGAGATCCTGTGAACAATTAGAGTCTGGAACTAGGACGTTTAGACATGGGAAATTGCCCCAATTGAAGATGAAACCATGGCCGAACCTTAAAGAGATTCTATAATGAAACCATATATATTTTTCTTTATTTTGAGGTTATGAAGATGTTTCTGGGATCAGCAAGACAAAGATAAAGCATTATAATGTGAGATTTGGCCGTTAAATGAAAGGTTTCGAGTCGGGGTCAGGTCGCAGGTCGGGCGACCCGAGTTGCAGACTCGGCTGGAGGAGAGAGTCGAGTATGCCTGCGACCATAGCCTCAGGCGTGAGGAGGCCACTCGCAGAGAGCCACAATGGCCCGTGGGAGTGCATGCGGTGGTTCAGGGAGTTTCGACCAACATGAAAGTTTCTTCACTCTTTCTTAAGACTTGGTGAGGTAATTTTTGTGGTATTTCGACTTCGTTTGAGCAGATTTCTGAATTTTCAAAATAATAGGTTTTATTTAAAATGAAATTAATAACAAGGACATTTGCGAATATAAACCTAAGACTAAGCTGGAAAATTGATGATCTTGAGGTAACAAATTGGATAAACAGAAGTTTATGGAAGACACGTTCAATTGCGTAAAAGATATGTATGAATAAACTCCCTTTTCTTAAGTTTGTTATGCATTTTGTATATGTAAATATTATTATTATAATTTTAAGAAAATATTCTGGATATAATGATTATTAATGGTTAAATATGATGGCTTAATGAAATAATGCTCGATGGAAGATGAATGGATAAATAATGGATATCAAGCTAAGGCTAATGTTGATAATATATGGAATATGTGGTCGGTTATGTATTTTAAATTTATGGCTATCATATTAATTCTATTATATAATTGACATTATAATTTGTGATAAATCTAACTGAATATGGTCAAACTAGTAAATTTCACCACTTGTCGGTGTAAGTGGGTTGGACGTGGGCGGTAATCCCGTAAGGAGTGAATTTTGTTTGGTTAACATATCTCGTGAGAATGAGAATAAGAATAAAAATAGGAAAATCTCTTATCTGACAAGAGTTATTAGACGGAAACAGGACCTGCTCGATTTTCAAAGTAAAATTTGGGATGGGTCCTGTCAAGGGGAATCAAATTTTAGGTTAATAGTAAATGATTATGATTTGAAAATGTAGAATAAATATTCTAGTTACTTGTTATTTGATTGTGAATTTGAATAACCATGTTAAAATGATTTTGGGCTTCAGGCCGAATATGTGATATTTATGGCTAACCCTCATCATTAAGCTGGGATGGGCAAGCCTTGCCCAAAATTTTTGGGCTTTAGCCGGGCCGGACTGGGCCTATTTCTTAATTTTAAAAAATATCGATTTGGACCAAGCGGGCTTGGTCATAAATATGAAAGCCCGTACCATTTATTGGGTTGAGTTTGGGCTGGATTTTTATCGAGTTTCACGGGTTAGGCCTACTAAACTCTCTTGTGCGCGGCTCAATTAGGTTTTTAGAAGTGACTTATTCAACAAATTTTGGAGTTGGGGAAAAAAAAATTTGAGAAAGCGAGCTGGACTTGGGAGAGCTCAAATTACAAATTCATTTTCAATTTCTACCCATATCAGGGCTCATCAATAAAAAATGCATCGAAATGTTTAGAATATAAGAATTGCTATTGTTCAAATAAATTACCCTCTTCACATATCAATGAGCACTTAAGTTAGAATAAGTTTTCTTATGATAATTGCTCAACACGATATTGAATGCCATTAGGACAAGGGAATTTTAATATGGACTTTATCATGAATTTATCTCGTAATCTTATGTGTGGACTTCACCTTTACCCTTATTGTAATTTCTTCTAGTGCTGGATCATAACTCGAGCTTTTAGCATTCTCTGTGATACCGGGTTTATATAGGTGGGTCAGGTTGGGCTTACCGGGTTCGGACCTATCGGGTTTGAATACATTAAGCTCAAGTCCGGCCTGCTAACTTTCGGGTTGAGCTGGGCCACGATCCAACAACGGGTCAAGTCGGGCTTTTGGTGGACGGACCTAACAGGTTACCACAAGCCTATAGGCTTCTTGGCCAAATGGCGAGGGCTACTTAAGGCTAATGAATTAGGAACTTTATGGCTTGGACCATTAATGAGATTGTGCCATTGTCCAATTTTTTGGATTGTTCCGGGTTATGAATTATATTAATAGTTTTGGATTACCACAATATGGATATTAGGTCGGTGATAAGAAATAAGGTATGGTAGGGTTGTTTTCCCATACATGGTAGGATATAAACTAAGTTATGAAAGATTCCATCATTCGTTGGAGGAGGCATGAGCTACAATTTGGATGACATTTATGACTGAGGCATCAAGGAAAGGCTCGCAATGAGTCAGAATATTGAGAGAAAGACTCAGGAAGAGTCGGGAGAACTGGGATATAGGAATATGGCCTAGAATGAGATTAAGAGTCTCAAGTCAATCAAGTCTAGGAAACTGAATTAAATCAAAACTTTCAGGCATGATGTACAAGTTAGTTGTTGATAGCCGATGTAAGTACCAGCTTGTCTGGTACAACGATTTATGTCGTGGTTAACGACTAAGGTCTGAGTTATCGAGCTAGGATTTACTTCATCAACAGGGTCAATGGATTGGTGTGGCGGTGACCCTGGATTAATGAATTATTGTTGGTATTGATCCCCTTGTTGGACATGTGAGATCACAATTTGAGTTTTCTATTGGGAAGGTTCTGTCAGCTCTATGAAAGTTCCTCGTAATTATATTTTTTTAAGGTCCTAAGGATGTTTTTGGAATTTTTTCTCTAACTGTCAGGCGGTAGTAGGGTCTTTCACGATTTTCAAAGTGAATTTCGGAAAAAATCCTGTAATTTGTTCATATCCGTTTGTTTAGATTTTTTCATAATCTGTTTGGTTAGATGTTTTCATAATCTAATTGTATATTGTGAGTTTTAGACAAGATTTTTCTACTAGAATTAGTAATCTTAAATTGCTTTGTAGATTTGAATGACCAAACAATTAATTAGTGTAAGTCGAAGTGGTTTCGAAATTAGTGATCTGATTGTACATTGCAACAAAGTATACCTATGCCTTAGGTCTCTCAATCTTTGCACATTGGGCATGACTGTCTTCTATATATTGGTGCGGTGTTTAATAGTTTGTTGTTTTTTGATTAATTGATAATTTTATTGTTTCATGATAATTTGATACTCTGATTGTTTTCCGATAATTTGATAATTTGATTGTTGCCATTTTTTAATAGTTGCGAATCTTTCTTGCTTTAGTTTCCGATTACTGCTTCCAGAAGTTGTTTCACGCCTCCTCCGGGAGCTATTTTTAGGTTTATCTCTTTCTTGGGAGGATAACACTACGTATACATAGGAGTTATACAGAAATATAATACCAAATGATGTGACATATCCAAATAAAAAAAGATTTAATTTATTTCCAATTAATATCATGATTTATCTTTCCATTCTTGGTATACCAACTCATTTGGTATTAGATTTTGATATAAATTCTTGGTAACCCAAACATTTTTGTTCTTGGGATTCTGAGATAAATTTTTAAAACTTTGGAACTTAGTAAGTAGGTTTTAGCCTTACACATGACAATGTTGAGTTTTGAGCAAATTCTAAGGTAATTTTTTTTTAAACGTTGCAATTGAGCTATTTTGTTTCCCTCTCTTTTTTCTATCTAACAAAATCTTTTGATATTAGCAACCTACTCTAAGTGATCTATTTAACGACTAAGGTCAAACTTATCTTGTAAGAATCACAACTCTACTTGTTTGCCCCTAAAATAAGGGTGTTAATTGGTTAAATATGTGAAAATGCAATTTTGTAGAATTATGATTTACTTGTTTGCTCTTGACGAAATCAAAAATATTGTGGAGGATAACAATATAGGATTTAGAGTATTAGAACGTTTAGTGGGACTTGGGTTTGTGATTTAAGTCTTGGTCCTTGGGTTTTGGACTAAGCCAAAAAGTTGAGATTAAATTCCAAGGTCGTGTTTAGTAATGTTATATTGTATTGAATATTTCAATCGCATATATTAATCTGTTTATTAGATAAATTGATTATTTTATTGGACTTTTAGTTATTTACTGGATTAAAATGACGATTGTATTATACTGGTCGGATTAACACATGAATAACTCAATTCAAATTTATAGATAATTTTTTTTATTGACATCTCATTTATCAACTATTTCTCCATGTTATACCTATCTCAAAAGAATTCTAAATTAATAAAAATTCCTAATATCAAAATAAAAGATATATATCAAAGCTTTTTATTTTCATCTAAAAACTTATACATAAAATTGGACCAAATTTTTGCATTACATAATTCTATCCAATCAATTATACGATCAGCAAAAAATGACCTAAATAATTTACACAATATTTTAATTCTATCCAGTTAATTATATGGTGGACCAAAAATAATCTAGACAATTAACCCGATATTTTTTTTGTTTAGGAATTAGGGGCATTGGTGGGATTTTAAGTTTGGTGAGTTAAGATCTTAGCCTTCGTGTACTTCTGTGTAAATAGATTTGTCATAAAATCTTTAGAATATCTTCCAAACTAAAATCCAAACATGTACTTGGAAAGTACCAACCAAACTGTTACCAATCTCTTTCACTGTAAGCATCAGTCACCAAATTTGACTTGTTACAAATTAAATTAAAGCGATGAATCTCTACTTCCTCTAGCTGTATGCAAGGATGAAAATATCGATATTGACGGATATATCGTCAGTCAAATTTACGGATATTTTGCCCTAAATATCGGTATCGATATCGATATCGTTTACGGTCAACAAAAATTACGGAAATTTGATCTAAAAGTTGGAAATTTGGAATGAAACTTTGAGAAAAACTGAAGTACCTAATAATGGTTATATAAGACTACTAAAAACTATAAAATTACTTTGATATAATAAATATATGATAGATAATATGATAAAATATGAGTCTGATGATGATTAACATGTATAAAACTTTAAAGATAAACGTAAATTAAAACATAATTTTTTTGATAATGTTGTACAACGAATACTTTACACATTGAATTTCATTAAAAACATAATTTTATGTGAGTTAAGCCATATTTTACATTAAGACATATATTACCAAACCATATAATAATAATAATAATAATAATAATAATAATAATAATAATAATAATAATAATAATAATAATCACGTTATTTAAATTTTTTTAATTAGAACATATATTCTAAGTTAGACTTTGATAATGATAAAAAGTTAAGGGGTAAAAACACATATATTCGAAATTAAAACATATATTACCAAATATGTAAGTTAAGCTATATTTTACATTAAAACATATATTCTGAATTAAAACATATATTATTTAGAAAATGCAATGATTTATACGAAACAATTTATATATTTTATTTTTTGAGATGAAAATACAATTTATAAGGATTTATTAGATTTTACAATGCAGATTAAATATAGAAGATTATTAGGAGTTTAATTAGAATTAAGAATCATTCAGATTTAAATTTGAATTATGATGAAAAAGTCCAAAAGTTTATTGATTCATTGACATGTCAATATATATACATGTATAATGACTTCCTAATCAAGAAAATAAAATAATATATATATATTGATAGATTTAATCAGTATTAGAGTTATGATTTAGAAATATAATTCTTTAATTCAAAATTTCTTATTTTAAGGAGCTGATTTCACGTTTTATTTTTTATTTGATCAATTTTATTTATTGTTAAAAAATAAAAAAATAAAAATGATGTGTAACAAGGAAAAAATAGAATGTGAAAAGCGCGTTGAAGTTGAGCGTCTGGTGGAAGAAGAAACTAAAATACAAGAGCTAAAAATGTAATGTATTTTTATCTAAGTATAAAAATAAATGTAATTTTCTTCTTTAAAGTTTAAACTGTATTTTGACATTGTATAATTCAAACATAATTTGACGAAAATAAAAAAATGGGGAAAAATCACACGAATGTGGCAATGACGTAATTAGGTGGGAAGGGAGTGGTCATTGTCGAAAGAAGGCAACTTCAATAATTAACTTCTCATGCGTGTCTAGCTAGTATTCCCTCGTTTGGTTGCAACTTGCGACTCTTCTTCCCTTCGTGTTGCTTTCTCCCTCCCATAGTCCCACCACCACATTGAGAGAGAGAGGCGCTCTTATAAGCACTGATGAAAATTGAATTAATTAGGTGTTTGGCGAAAGGTACCTATCAAAACGTAGCAGGAAGCTCAAACCAACTCAGTCGCAATCCTACTAGCAATTTAGGTGTTTGGCGCAGCTCAAGGCTTTCTGTGTCTGTGGGGGTGTGTTCTGTGGCCGGGGAAAAAATTCATTCAACAAAGCAAATAACAACCTGAAAACAAAGAAAGAAAAGCTGAAGGGCTCTGAGTCTCAATTCCATGATGGCCTTCCCACCTCACAGCCTCCTGTCGAAGTCCCACAATCTCAGATCCCCAAAATTCTTCATGGCTTCCACTCTTCACTCCTCCCCTAAGTGAGTTTCCTTCTTCATTTACTTGCCCTTTTATTATCTTTTCTAAAATTCTTTTTCTTCCCCGAAAATCATGGCAATTATTTTATGGGTTACTAATCGATCGTTCTGTGCCCCTTCACAACCCAGCTCAAAATCGTCAATTTCGCTAAATATCGGAGCTTATCACCGATATCCACCGATATTGGCGATTTTGCCGGAAGAATTCTCTTCCCCCCTCGCTTACGTGCCGGTGGCCGGAAAAGACGATATATCGACCGATATATCGTCGATTCCGGCGACATTTTCATCAATGGCTGTATGTGGGGACGCTACAGTTCCCTTCCAATTAACAAATATTTGACCAACAATTGTGCCCTTATCGCAGCAGTTGAGTTGTATTTGTACATTGACGGTGCAAGATTCCCGGACTCCAACCTCATACAATTTTTTTGTTCAACTTAAAAAACAGATACATAATTTTTCTGTGAAATTTGGTTGGTTATCACTTATCGGTAATTAAAGTTATTAATTATCAAAGGTGGATGATTCAAGTAGAAATGATCTTATTCTCTTTAAGTAAGGTTTCAAATTCGAGCCTTATGAATGAAGTAGCCAACATTAGGGAGAATTCTCCTCGAATCGGGATCCTATGTGACTCGAGGGTTAATTTTCGCCTATATACGAGGAATACCTTATTTTTTACCCAAGAAAAAGATATCAATTCATATTAAAATATGTAGTTTTGAGTGGAACACCAATGCACGTTTCCGTTCATATAGCTTTCACCTGCGTTTGGCTCACTTGTATTTTCTTTCTTCTGCAATTAAATTAAATTTTTTGCTCATGAGTCATTCCATCTTTTTACATCGTATTTATTTATTTTCTAGAGCCAATTAATATATATATTTTTATTTAAAAAAGTATTAACTTGGCAATGGAAGCACAGTACGTGTACGTGTATTGTCTTGTATAAGGAATTTAGGCCTGACTATCTACATATATATGCATATGCAAAAGTTTACTTAATATTTTGTGCAGCAAATTTTCATGAAGTTGAACTTCCGCCTCTCATCAAATACATATCATAAAATGAAGTGGCTGGATTTGATAGCGTTGAAGAGGAGATTATTTGTGAATGATAATAACTATGAACCAAGTCATCTTCAACCTACAATCACTTCATCATCACCCAACGTAAGTACATCGTCTGCTTTCGCTAATTTACTTCATTAACCCTGCACTCATTTGGACTAGAGTGAATTTGGGTTCGACTTGGACAGCAAGGGTTAAAATTTATTAGAGGATTGCGGGTTCAGAAATCTTGACTTGTGTTAGTCCAAAACACCACATGCGCATGTGTTCTTGAATGTGAAAAAAAAATGAAGAAAGAAATTAGATTTCAGATTACTTTGTGCATACGGGTGTTTCAAATCGCTTCCTTTATTCACACCGCATCTAATTAGCTGGTTTCAAAAGGGCATTTGATGAATCTGAAACCCCAATTCATCAAAGGGTGCATTCTGTTTCCATTAGCATGCCGCAGTCGCTGACTGGAATTCCAAATACTGCTGCAGAAGCTGAAAGTTCCGGCATCCAAATGCCCAAAGCTGTGAAGTTCCAACTCTCAGCAAATGCCACAAAGCTCATTAGAAGCGGGCATTTTTCTTATCATCCTAAGTGTTGAACGGTTGAAAGATAAGAGGTTTGATACCTTCAAGACATGGTCCGGGAAACTTGAAAGACAGATAACACTTCTCCGAGGAAAGACACGGAGGGAAGGTGAATGAGATGAGGATGCACTACCCCAAAATTGGATTTTTAGGCGCGCAATGTAAGACCTAAAAGAGTTTTTAGGGCGCTCGGACGCGCGCCTTGAAAAGTCATACCGTAAAAGACTCTTATTATTCGAGACACACATTCTGCACTATAAATGAAGTTTAAGGCACACAATGCACACACCAATACTCTTTTAATTGCACGTCTTAAATATTCTTTTAAGGTGCGCAATGCACACCATAAATACTCTTTTAAGGCGAACAATGCATGCCTTAAAATGGTTTCGTACAATTTATGAAGGCGCACATTGCACGCCTTGAAAACTTTGGCGCTATCTATTCAAGACATGCTTTACGCGCCCTCGTTGTAAATTTCTTTTTTTTAGCATCCATTTAGTAATTTTTTTTAAATTTCCATTTGCAACCTCAATACTTGTTAAACATATTGTATAGAAGATTTAATAAGAAATAAAGAACCAATTTACACATTGGTATTCAATATAAAAGATAATATATCAAAACTCAAAAAGAGTAATTCATAGAGAGCACGTTGACAAAGAAAATTAGCATAAATTACTAGCAAAAGCAGTATGCAACTTGGGTTTTTGAATTGACCGGAGTAAATTCCGAGTATGGTAAACAGGGTTCAATAATATTAATACAGACTACTCTTATAACTCCGATTGAGGTGATTTTTTTCCCTAAATTCTCGTAATGCCGAGTTTTATCCAATTCTACACTCACAAAATAAGTTATAGGCCTAGAACTGGGATATAGGAATATGGCCTAGAATATGGCCAACGAGGAAGCGATTAAGAGTCTCAAGTCAATCAAGTCTAGGAAACTGAATTAAATCAAAACTTTCAGGCATGATGTACAAGTTAGTTGTTGATAGCCGATGTAAGTACCAGCTTGTCTGGTACAACGATTTATGTCGTGGTTAACGACTAAGGTCTGAGTTATCGAGCTAGGATTTACTTCATCAACAGGGTCAATGGATTGGTGTGGCGGTGACCCTGGATTAATGAATTATTGTTGGTATTGATCCCCTTGTTGGACATGTGAGATCACAATTTGAGTTTTCTATTGGGAAGGTTCTGTCAGCTCTATGAAAGTTCCTCGTAATTATATTTTTTTAAGGTCCTAAGGATGTTTTTGGAATTTTTTCTCTAACTGTCAGGCGGTAGTAGGGTCTTTCACGATTTTCAAAGTGAATTTCGGAAAAAATCCTGTAATTTGTTCATATCCGTTTGTTTAGATTTTTTCATAATCTGTTTGGTTAGATGTTTTCATAATCTAATTGTATATTGTGAGTTTTAGACAAGATTTTTCTACTAGAATTAGTAATCTTAAATTGCTTTGTAGATTTGAATGACCAAACAATTAATTAGTGTAAGTCGAAGTGGTTTCGAAATTAGTGATCTGATTGTACATTGCAACAAAGTATACCTATGCCTTAGGTCTCTCAATCTTTGCACATTGGGCATGACTGTCTTCTATATATTGGTGCGGTGTTTAATAGTTTGTTGTTTTTTGATTAATTGATAATTTTATTGTTTCATGATAATTTGATACTCTGATTGTTTTCCGATAATTTGATAATTTGATTGTTGCCATTTTTTAATAGTTGCGAATCTTTCTTGCTTTAGTTTCCGATTACTGCTTCCAGAAGTTGTTTCACGCCTCCTCCGGGAGCTATTTTTAGGTTTATCTCTTTCTTGGGAGGATAACACTACGTATACATAGGAGTTATACAGAAATATAATACCAAATGATGTGACATATCCAAATAAAAAAAGATTTAATTTATTTCCAATTAATATCATGATTTATCTTTCCATTCTTGGTATACCAACTCATTTGGTATTAGATTTTGATATAAATTCTTGGTAACCCAAACATTTTTGTTCTTGGGATTCTGAGATAAATTTTTAAAACTTTGGAACTTAGTAAGTAGGTTTTAGCCTTACACATGACAATGTTGAGTTTTGAGCAAATTCTAAGGTAATTTTTTTTTAAACGTTGCAATTGAGCTATTTTGTTTCCCTCTCTTTTTTCTATCTAACAAAATCTTTTGATATTAGCAACCTACTCTAAGTGATCTATTTAACGACTAAGGTCAAACTTATCTTGTAAGAATCACAACTCTACTTGTTTGCCCCTAAAATAAGGGTGTTAATTGGTTAAATATGTGAAAATGCAATTTTGTAGAATTATGATTTACTTGTTTGCTCTTGACGAAATCAAAAATATTGTGGAGGATAACAATATAGGATTTAGAGTATTAGAACGTTTAGTGGGACTTGGGTTTGTGATTTAAGTCTTGGTCCTTGGGTTTTGGACTAAGCCAAAAAGTTGAGATTAAATTCCAAGGTCGTGTTTAGTAATGTTATATTGTATTGAATATTTCAATCGCATATATTAATCTGTTTATTAGATAAATTGATTATTTTATTGGACTTTTAGTTATTTACTGGATTAAAATGACGATTGTATTATACTGGTCGGATTAACACATGAATAACTCAATTCAAATTTATAGATAATTTTTTTTATTGACATCTCATTTATCAACTATTTCTCCATGTTATACCTATCTCAAAAGAATTCTAAATTAATAAAAATTCCTAATATCAAAATAAAAGATATATATCAAAGCTTTTTATTTTCATCTAAAAACTTATACATAAAATTGGACCAAATTTTTGCATTACATAATTCTATCCAATCAATTATACGATCAGCAAAAAATGACCTAAATAATTTACACAATATTTTAATTCTATCCAGTTAATTATATGGTGGACCAAAAATAATCTAGACAATTAACCCGATATTTTTTTTGTTTAGGAATTAGGGGCATTGGTGGGATTTTAAGTTTGGTGAGTTAAGATCTTAGCCTTCGTGTACTTCTGTGTAAATAGATTTGTCATAAAATCTTTAGAATATCTTCCAAACTAAAATCCAAACATGTACTTGGAAAGTACCAACCAAACTGTTACCAATCTCTTTCACTGTAAGCATCAGTCACCAAATTTGACTTGTTACAAATTAAATTAAAGCGATGAATCTCTACTTCCTCTAGCTGTATGCAAGGATGAAAATATCGATATTGACGGATATATCGTCAGTCAAATTTACGGATATTTTGCCCTAAATATCGGTATCGATATCGATATCGTTTACGGTCAACAAAAATTACGGAAATTTGATCTAAAAGTTGGAAATTTGGAATGAAACTTTGAGAAAAACTGAAGTACCTAATAATGGTTATATAAGACTACTAAAAACTATAAAATTACTTTGATATAATAAATATATGATAGATAATATGATAAAATATGAGTCTGATGATGATTAACATGTATAAAACTTTAAAGATAAACGTAAATTAAAACATAATTTTTTTGATAATGTTGTACAACGAATACTTTACACATTGAATTTCATTAAAAACATAATTTTATGTGAGTTAAGCCATATTTTACATTAAGACATATATTACCAAACCATATAATAATAATAATAATAATAATAATAATAATAATAATAATAATAATAATAATAATAATAATCACGTTATTTAAATTTTTTTAATTAGAACATATATTCTAAGTTAGACTTTGATAATGATAAAAAGTTAAGGGGTAAAAACACATATATTCGAAATTAAAACATATATTACCAAATATGTAAGTTAAGCTATATTTTACATTAAAACATATATTCTGAATTAAAACATATATTATTTAGAAAATGCAATGATTTATACGAAACAATTTATATATTTTATTTTTTGAGATGAAAATACAATTTATAAGGATTTATTAGATTTTACAATGCAGATTAAATATAGAAGATTATTAGGAGTTTAATTAGAATTAAGAATCATTCAGATTTAAATTTGAATTATGATGAAAAAGTCCAAAAGTTTATTGATTCATTGACATGTCAATATATATACATGTATAATGACTTCCTAATCAAGAAAATAAAATAATATATATATATATATTGATAGATTTAATCAGTATTAGAGTTATGATTTAGAAATATAATTCTTTAATTCAAAATTTCTTATTTTAAGGAGCTGATTTCACGTTTTATTTTTTATTTGATCAATTTTATTTATTGTTAAAAAATAAAAAAATAAAAATGATGTGTAACAAGGAAAAAATAGAATGTGAAAAGCGCGTTGAAGTTGAGCGTCTGGTGGAAGAAGAAACTAAAATACAAGAGCTAAAAATGTAATGTATTTTTATCTAAGTATAAAAATAAATGTAATTTGCTTCTTTAAAGTTTAAACTGTATTTTGACATTGAATAATTCAAACATAATTTGACGAAAATAAAAAAATGGGGAAAAATCACACGAATGTGGCAATGACGTAATTAGGTGGGAAGGGAGTGGTCATTATCGAAAGAAGGCAACTTCAATAATTAACTTCTCATGCGTGTCTAGCTAGTATTCCCTCGTTTGGTTGCAACTTGCGACTCTTCTTCCCTTCGTGTTGCTTTCTCCCTCCCATAGTCCCACCACCACATTGAGAGAGAGAGGCGCTCTTATAAGCACTGATGAAAATTGAATTAATTAGGTGTTTGGCGAAAGGTACCTATCAAAACGTAGCAGGAAGCTCAAACCAACTCAGTCGCAATCCTACTAGCAATTTAGGTGTTTGGCGCAGCTCAAGGCTTTCTGTGTCTGTGGGGGTGTGTTCTGTGGCCGGGGAAAAAATTCATTCAACAAAGCAAATAACAACCTGAAAACAAAGAAAGAAAAGCTGAAGGGCTCTGAGTCTCAATTCCATGATGGCCTTCCCACCTCACAGCCTCCTGTCGAAGTCCCACAATCTCAGATTCCCAAAATTCTTCATGGCCTCCACTCTTCACTCCTCCCCTAAGTGAGTTTCCTTCTTCATTTACTTGCCCTTTTATTATCTTTTCTAAAATTCTTTTTCTTCCCCGAAAATCATGGCAATTATTTTATGGGTTACTAATCGATCGTTCTGTGCCCCTTCACAACCCAGCTCAAAATCGTCAATTTCGCTAAATATCGGAGCTTATCACCGATATCCACCGATATTGGCGAATTTGCCGGAAGAATTCTCTTCCCCCCTCGCTTACGTGCCGGTGGCCGGAAAAGACGATATATCGACCGATATATCGTCGATTCCGGCGACATTTTCATCAATGGCTGTATGTGGGGACGCTACAATTCCCTTCCAATTAACAAATATTTGACCAACAACTGTGCCCTTATCGCAGCAGTTGAGTTGTATTTGTACATTGACGGTGCAAGATTCCCGGACTCCAACCTCATACAATTTTTTTGTTCAACTTAAAAAACAGATACATATTTTTTCTGTGAAATTTGGTTGGTTATCACTTATCGGTAATTAAAGTTATTAATTATCAAAGGTGGATGATTCAAGTGGAAATGATCTTATTCTCTTTAAGTAAGGTTTCAAATTCGAGCCTTATGAATGAAGTAGCCAACATTAGGGAGAATTCTCCTCGAATCGGGATCCTATGTGACTCGAGGGTTAATTTTCGCCTATATACGAGGAATACCTTGTTTTTTACCCAAGAAAAAGATATCAATTCATATTAAAATATGTAGTTTTGAGTGGAACACCAATGCACGTTTCCGTTCATATAGCTTTCACCTGCGTTTGGCTCACTTGTATTTTCTTTCTTCTGCAATTAAATTAAATTTTTTGCTCATGAGTCATTCCATCTTTTTACATCGTATTTATTTATTTTCTAGAGCCAATTAATATATATATTTTTATTTAAAAAAGTATTAACTTGGCAATGGAAGCACAGTACGTGTACGTGTATTGTCTTGTATAAGGAATTTAGGCCTGACTATCTACATATATATGCATATGCAAAAGTTTACTTAATATTTTGTGCAGCAAATTTTCATGAAGTTGAACTTCCGCCTCTCATCAAATACATATCATAAAATGAAGTGGCTGGATTTGATAGCGTTGAAGAGGAGATTATTTGTGAATGATAATAACTATGAACCAAGTCATCTTCAACCTACAATCACTTCATCATCACCCAACGTAAGTAAATCGTCTGCTTTCGCTAATTTACTTCATTAACCCTGCACTCGTTTGGACTAGAGTGAATTTGGGTTCGACTTGGACAGCAAGGGTTAAAATTTATTAGAGGATTGCGGGTTCAGAAATCTTGACTTGTGTTAGTCCAAAACACCACATGCGCATGTGTTCTTGAATGTGAAAAAAAAATGAAGAAAGAAATTAGATTTCAGATTACTTTGTGCATACGGGTGTTTCAAATCGCTTCCTTTATTCACACCGCATCTAATTAGCTGGTTTCAAAAGGGCATTTGATGAATCTGAAACCCCAATTCATCAAAGGGTGCATTCTGTTTCCATTAGCATGCCGCAGTCGCTGACTGGAATTCCAAATACTGCTGCAGAAGCTGAAAGTTCCGGCATCCAAATGCCCAAAGCTGTGAAGTTCCAACTCTCAGCAAATGCCACAAAGCTCATTAGAAGCGGGCATTTTTCTTATCATCCTAAGTGTTGAACGGTTGAAAGATAAGAGGTTTGATACCTTCAAGACATGGTCCGGGAAACTTGAAAGACAGATAACACGTCTCCGAGGAAAGACACGGAGGGAAGGTGAATGAGATGAGGATGCACTACCCCAAAATTGGATTTTTAGGCGCGCAATGTAAGACCTAAAAGAGTTTTTAGGGCGCTCGGACGCGCGCCTTGAAAAGCCATACCGTAAAAGACTCTTATTATTCGAGACACACATTCTGCACCGTAAATACTGAAGTTTAAGGCACGCAATGCACACACCAATACTCTTTTAAGGCGCGCATTGCACGTCTTAAATATTCTTTTAAGGTGCGCAATGCACACCATAAATACTCTTTTAAGGCGAACAATGCATGCCTTAAAATGGTTTCGTACAATTTATGAAGGCGCACATTGCACGCCTTGAAAACTTTGGCACTATCTATTCAAGACATGCTTTACGCGCCCTCGTTGTAAATTTCTTTTTTTTTAGCATCCATTTAGTAATTTTTTTTAAATTTCCATTTGCAACCTCAATACTTGTTAAACATATTGTATAGTAGATTTAATAAGAAATAAAGAACCAATTTACACATTGGTATTCAATATAAAAGATAATATATCAAAACTCAAAAAGAGTAATTCATAGAGAGCACGTTGACAAAGAAAATTAGCATAAATTACTAGCAAAAGCAGTATGCAACTTGGGTTTTTGAATTGACCGGAGTAAATTCCGAGTATGGTAAACAGGGTTCAATAATAGTAATACAGACTACTCTTATAGCTCCGATTGAGGTGATTTTTTTCCCTAAATTCTCGTAATGCCGAGTTTTATCCAATTCTACACTCACAAAATAAGTTATTTTCTCCTATTGTTTGGTATTTAAACATTAAAAGATAAGTATAAAGGGTATACAATGATGCTTAATTCAAGACTTATCAAATACCCCTACACTTAGACTTTGTTGGTCCCTAACAAATACCAAAACAAACTAAGGCTTTGAAACTCATCATTTTTTTTTCTTTTTCTTTTTCTTAAAATAAAAAACTATTAAGCCCTTAACCATTTGTCTCAAATTGTATTAACATAAGTATGACATCAAAGATTTACACTAAAAAGCTATATAGCATATAGAATTCAAAAGTTAATACATCACAACAAAATGCCTTGACAAGTAAGACAAAGAGTAAACTTGGTGAAATGTATCTCAACATAAATAAAACAAATATGAATAAACTCACAGAGATATGCACTCATGATTTCCACTCAATGTCTATCAGGTTTGTTTTTGCACTCAAAGTATGTGAAAAAAATGCTCACATAATAGAAAGTAAGTAACTTCATAAAAATTTCAAACATAAACCATAAGATAGTGAACATACTTGCACAAATGAACTAAAACCATAAGTTTACTCAAGTGATAGACTCAACTAATCAAAATTTACTTATCTCAAGGATAATAAGGTCTTTAATTGAAGGTTGTAATGAGGCTAGGTGTAGAGGCAAGAAATTTTAGGATAATGGTGTTAAATTCTGTTCCAGGACTCAACCAAAGACTTCATTACAAAGACATAAGTGTTTTCCTTAGTCATAGGCCTAGTATCAACGTGTTGGACCTTAATCTTTATTATCAACATCTTTGAGCTTGTAATTAGGATAAAGGGCCAAAATTCTTCATGTAGGTCCTCAAACTTCACTGTTCCAAATCACAAGCGTAGGGGACTTAGCTCAAAACTCAATTTTAGTACCTCATAGAACTTTTGTTCTTGATTCTGTTTTTTTTTTCATCATTTTTTCTTTTTTCTTTTTTTTTTCTTTTGAGAGGTAACACAATGAATACAAACATAGTTTGAGCAAGTCATTCCCTAAACTTACATATAAGTCTTCATTCATCAAATCACTTTCTTGTGTTTCATACCATCTTTTAAATCTTCAACCAAGTCCATGGAACAAGGGTGAAAGATGTCTTATGCTAAGTTTATGTGAAGAGATGTTTGGGATGATGAAGGAAATGATTGATGTAGGGTTGACGTGAGTAATCTAGGGGTATCACACTTGTGTGATCGAATAGGGACATGGATATTTGGATAAGTGGTGTTAACCCTATTGCCTTAATCATGTCCAAAATCAGAGAGTTTATTGACTTAAAAGCTTTGAAAATCACATAGAATAAGTTCTAGTTCTATAGAGTTCATTAAAAGCTATGACAAGCAGTTATGAGTCATATGCATATATAAATTTAAACAAAGAACTCCTATGAATCACTCAATCAAGAAGTATATAAGGCTCTAAAACTCACATAGGGTTCATATGATTCATACAAATCTTAGCATGCTCGTTTGTACTAGTTTAATATGCATCATCTACTACAAATCATAAACATTTAATCATAAAGCATTAAAAAATGAATTCAAGTTGTAGTGATCATCTTTTAGCCACGTTTTCTTCATTTATCTGTCATTCTTATCATTGACAGGTTAAAGGGCATCCTAAGACTCATTAAAACACTTAGTTTAATAAAAGACTCGAGACTAAAGGCTAAAACACGTGAAAATATTTTTGGAATTTTGATATTTTTGAATTTTTTTCTTCTATTTTTGAAATAAGACTCAATAAATTTGTAAACCCCTCCCCCACACTTAAATCTGACATTTTCCTCAATGTATGAAGGTGAAAGCATAGAATCTAAGTAAGGAGGAATGATTCATGAAAATAAA
This sequence comes from Prinsepia uniflora, assembly GCA_032719365.1. Lineage (NCBI taxonomy): Eukaryota > Viridiplantae > Streptophyta > Magnoliopsida > Rosales > Rosaceae > Prinsepia > Prinsepia uniflora. The sequence goes on along the minus strand of CM064869.1, from coordinate 55,000,609 downwards.
GCAATAAAGACATAAAGTAACTAAAGTAAAGAGAGTGAAGGGTTAAAGAATGCAAATCTCCGTTTGATGGCTCCTCCACTTCTCCGTCAATAGGTTGCCTCCTATGAAGCGTTTGAAGTTTAATGTCTTTAGCCTAGACGAAGTGCTTTAATCAACTCATACGATGCAAGGTCTGTGCACTTCTTCAGACTTCACATTGTGCTCTCCCATTTCCTCTAGGTAAGGCTTCAATCCATCTTGAATTTGAGGGTCAAGTTCATGCGCTATCTCCTTGACAAGGGCGTCCCCTATGTCTAGTTCATGGACCGTAGATTAAGTGAATTGCATTTTTTCCTTCAAGAGAGTTAGGTTAGAATATGTACATAAAAAGAAGACGAGATATAGAAAGAAATATACACAAAATAGAATTGTATGTACAGAGAAAAAGTTATATACGAGTGAGAAGAAAATAAGTATAAACAATTTAAGAGTATGCAAGGTAGTCACGAAAATGGCATACAAAGGCATAAGTTCCAAAAACATCCAAATTAATGCAACAAAAAAACGTCTACATGAAGAATGGTATGAATGCATAAAATGGAAATTGTTAGAACCTGCATAAGACACAAGAGTTACGTGACAGTGCATGAAAAGAATGGCCTGCACCTTTGATCTCACTTCCCTAGATTCACTTAGTCATAGGGGACCCGATGATGAAACTCGAGCAACATGAAACCGCAGAAAGGGTATGCAACCTAACAATGCAATAGATAGAGTTTTAGAATGACATGAATAACTTTCCCATTTCGCTTCTCATAGTACTTTCCTGGGTTTACGGCCAGCGCGTATTGATAAATATATTTCAATCCCCTCCATCATTCAACGTTAATCATGGTTTGTTGGGATAGATGTAACACGATAAGTAAGGACTAATTTCGAGAACACCCTGAGGCTAACCTGGCCAGGGTATGTACTCCATTGGAGTCCTCTTTCTTAGTGCCCCACTTGTCACCAATCATAACCTTCATAGGCATCATAACCAACCGATAGAAGTTTTCAAAATAGAGGTTTACCAAACCCAAGTGCTTATAACCTCCACCCCAACCTCATATCCATAGATTTGAGTCTACAGTGTGTGGTAATGAATTCCACACATTACGAAGGGTTAAGGAGAAAGTAAACAAAAGGGGTGCTACTTGTTCACGAAAGTAAGATTTTGAAGAAAAAGGTTTTGGGATTCATGCAACTCTAAAACATTTAATAGGAAACAATTTATACGTTGGGAAGTTAAAGTTGTATATGGGTCACATAACTTCAAAGTTTAGATAGAGACTTCTACGTTCGTGCGACCGAAGTCATTAGCTTGGATTTCGAACCATTATCCCTGTTTGGGCAAGTCCAAAGTGACCAAGTAGAAAGAATACATGCAAGGGGATGATGATTTTAGAACTCCGAAGTCCTACTTCTGAGGCGAATACGATTTTGGAACTCCAAAATCCTACTTCTCAGAGCTGGCCTATAGCATGCAATATCTCATGTCCTAGACATCACCTTGAAAATTTCTTCCTAAGGGCAGACATGTATTCATTCTAAGATAAATCAAGTGTTAACATACTCCGCCCCAACCTCATAACTTTTAAGGGCCCTGAAGGGTTTATGTTAACAAATGAAACTTCATCTATTCCATTAAAGATCAAGATCTAAACTCCGAGCACAAGTGATTCACATATAGCCGAGGCTAGTTTGAAAAACGAATTATTCCCTATATTATTTGAGAATTATTTTTGAATTTGTTTTTATTTTTCATTGAATTTGTTTTTAGAATTTTTTTCCAAAGATAATTTTTTTCTTTATTTGTTTAATTTTAATTTCGGAATTTTTTTTGGAATTTTTTTTTTTTACTTTTTTTTGGAATTTTTTTAAAAAGATATTTACAATGAAAACGTTTTTAACAAAAAGTATTACAATTTATATACAAGTATGAAAAAATGTACGAATATAATATTTACATTATGAACATATTTACATAAATGAAATCATACAAGGGATTATTTCAATCCCCGACAAGGACGTAAAAAATTTATACGTTAAACCTAAGCATTAAAGTAAACATAAAGTCACACTCAACACTTAATAAAAACATATGCAAATTAAAACTTTTTTTTTTTGTATATTGTAGCATTGATAAGTATGGATCGTTCTTAACTGTAGATTGAGGGTACCTAAGCATGATTATCATTTGATTAATTAATTAGGGGGGTAGTTGATTGTTTCTATTATCCTACATGATTAACTGATCTAAACTAACATAATCTATTATTTTCATGGTCAACTCATCTTTAACCTAGCTCATTCGTGAATTCTATTAGCTTCAACCTATGAAATACTCCAATTCTACACTTACGAGTTACTTGCATATTCTCTTAAGTACGTGCCCGGGACTCCCGATGACACTTTCAATGATCTAGACTCGGGATCCCCTATATCTAGTCAAGCATTAAGCATACAAACATAACAAAAACTAGAATCATAAAACACATAGAAAATTCAATCAATACAAATCATAAAACTAAGAATAATATTAGAAATCAGTTCATAAAAGCAATATTCAAGCACCAGAGATAACTATAAGGTAAAGATGCCGTGTTACACTTTTTCTCTTCGAGACACCCTATGGTGAGACAAGTGGGGATCCCCCAACTAAGTCACGGATGAAGGTGTAAAAGAAGAAGTATGGTATAATTAGCCTTGCAAAAAAAATCTTGATTTATTGAAAAGGGAAAATTGGTTAAGCAGAGTTTCGGTACAAAGAATGTGCCTCTCTATTTATAGAAGAAAATTAATTCTCAAATAAATAGGAATTCACAATTTAAATTCTAAAAGGAAAATGATTTAACTAATTAAATTGAAGTCCTCAAGGAAAAATGTAATCTAAATCCTAATTAAAAAGGTAGTATAAATCCTAATAACAAAAAGGTGTCATTGAAACAAAGGAAAACAAATCCAATCTTGATTTCGATAAATTTTCGGCAAGAAAGAAGGAAATAGGTGCTGAAATTGAACATGAAACGAATTGGTAGGACTCTGTGATAACGCTCAAAGTACACATTAAATTAAACACGTAATTCGATCCTTTTTGTGTAGATGTAGTATTGATAAATAGAGATCGTTCTTAACCGTAAAAATTTGGGAACATTAATAATTTGTTAGTGAGAAAGAATAATGAATAAAACAATAAATGAATAAATGAATTAAAGAATAAATGAATTAAAGAATAAAGAATTAAAGAATAAAGAATTAAAGAATAAAGAATTAAAGAATAAATGAATTAAAGAATAAAAAATAAAGAATAAAAGAATAAATAATTAAAGGGGGGGATTGAAAAGATTTGTAATCTAAACTACATTTTAACTAATAATTAAATTAAAATTAACAATTAAAATAATTAAACTACTCCTAAAATAGACTTCTTTCAAACACAATTTTTACCAACACTTTACATTTTGCTCATATTGAACCAATCACGAAATTCTACATTCATCATCTCAAGTACATGCATATGTTTTTCATTATTATAAATGCATCAACCATTAATGTGCGTCAAATATCATTATGCGTCAAACACTTACAATATGATTCACCTTAAGTTTGTGATTAAATGCACTGATAGAGACCGACATTAAAATCTCTTCAATCAAATGTTAAGTGCACCGACGGCGGCCGACACTTAGCATCAAATTGAAGTATGAAGCACTAAAACTTATGAAATAAATGAAATTTAGAAAGTAAAACATATGAAGATTGTATTCATGTTCTCAAACATTTAGAAGACATAAAATTTTATCTAAAAGTAAAGTCAAAGAAGTTAAAAGGAAAACTTAAGAACAAAGATTAAAAGAAAACATAAGAATAAAATAAAGAAGTTACAAATGGTCCCCAAAAATAAATCTATAAAAAGAAAAAAGATGAACTAAATATGAAACTACCAAATAGAAAAATGAACTAAGAAAATGGAAGAAAGGGAAAAAATGGGGACAATTGGGGACTATAGTTACTTGAAATGGCCTCCTTATTTATAGAGGGTGTGCCATAAATATTCAAAAAAAAAAAATAAAATATAAAAATGAAATGATGAACAATGATGATATTAGGGATGGTTTGGTGTTGGAAATTAAAAAAAAAAAATGGCTGGAAAATTGCTTCAAAGGGAGCAGGTTTGGAGTGGTTTGGTGTAGGAAATGACACAGCATGTGGATTTCGGTGGACTGTAGCTGCAGGAAGCAGGTGGAAGTCGGTGGAAGCGTGCTGGAAAGTGTACGGTAAGTCAGCGCATGCGCACCGAAAGCTGCTAAATGGGATCTCGGTAGCCGTTTGCTGATCACAAAGCTGGGTTGGAGAGGGAAATGGGCTCGCGGGCTGGACTTTGCTGGGATCTAGGATTGAGCTTCGGGCTAGGAGATTGGGCTGGACCCTCGATGGTGGGCTGCACGTCGCTGGGCCTATTTTCTGGGCTTTTTGGCTAATTTTCTGGCCTGCAAATGATTTTTTCAATTTAAAAATTAATTAATATAATTTCACCGAATTTCGTCCATAATTTATTCGTTATAATTCCGATCAGGACGATTCTTTCGCCAAAACGCTCCAAATTTCAAACTTTATTTTTTCTACAAAAATCCCACAAAATATATTATTTTTCTCAATTGTTTATTATTTTAATATTATAAGTCAAGTATAAAGGGTATAAAATAATATAAAATAATACTTAATTAACGACCTATCACACTGCTGAACATGAGAATGAAAATCAGCAGGCGTTGGCCGAAATAAGGAGTAGATTTCGGTGGTCAAACTTCGTGGTTAATGCACAAGGAGAGGGCTGTAGAATGGTTCTGTAGGCATCGGCAGAAGTCGCCTATTAGGGTTCCAGAAACGCGCGTCGAGAAGAATATGAAGCCATTGATACACACGCGCCGAACAAGGCCTGGGCTATCTTTGTGGATTCGGTAAGCCCCTACCGAATTTCGTCAACCTTTTTGGTGGCCTCATCTCATTCGATCATAACTTCTTCAATATAACTCCGATTGAGGTGATTCTTTCGCCTAAATTCTCCTTATTCTGAGCTTTATCCAATTCTTCATATTTCTCACAAAATATGTTATTTTCCTATTGTTTTGTATTTAAACATTAAAAGATAAGCATAAAGGGTATAAAATGATGTTTAATTCAAGGCGAGGCTTATCATAGCAGTGAACTCTGAAACTGGATCATGGCCTTCAAGGTAAGTTATTCCAGTTTTAAAGACATAGACTGTAACGCCCCAAAAATCCACAAAAATGTAAAATATTAAATAATGTGTAAAATGACGTTTTTACCCTTGGAGGAATATGGCTAAAAGTTGACTTTTCGTTTAAAATACTTTTTGTGCATTTTTCGAGGACCGTTGTGTAGGTCCCGAGACGCTGAATCCGTAGACAAGTGGCACGTCGAAAATGGAGCTCGTATGAAAAAGTTATGGGTCTGGGAAGTTCAGGGGCAAAATGGTCATTTGTGACCTCAAGGGTAAAATGGTAATTTTATGTGGATTTTGATTTGACGGTGAAGAGGATGATTATCATATGATTTTCAAATGCTGATTCACTTCCTTTAAATGCAGCTAGTGACATCTGTTAACCTAAGCATCCACTTAGTGGCATTAGGTGCTTTGGTGTCTAATTACAATAATTAACTAATTTGTACTGTTGCATAATTAACACCATATGCAACTGAAAACATAGGGAATACACAGAACACCTCCTCTCTTCAGTTTGATCGATTAGCAGCAAAACAAAAGAGAAAGTAGTGCACTAGGGTGATCAATTAGGGTGAATTGGAGAGAACAATCAAAGAGGAACAAAGAAAACCCAGATAGAACCTTGCTGGGAATACCCGACAAACCACCCAAAACCTTAATTCTCGGTTTTGATTGTTAAGACGGTTTCGTGTGAAATTGAGGTGATATTAAGCTTTCTGGGAACTAGACGACTCGAACCCAATCAACTGGAACAAAAATTGGAGGTGAATTGGTGACGAACAAGCCCTGCAACTGTTTCGGAAATTCGAGCTTGAGTTCGATTACTTAGAGGTAATAATTCATGAAATTGATTTCAATTTCGTGTTTATAATGGACCTATGATGCTTCTCGTATGATCAATTGAAGGAAACAGGTTGGTTTTGGGTAGAACCCGAATTCGAACCCGTCGGGTGTTCATCTTGAGTCGAGGAGTTTTAGGGTTTAATTGCTTAAATTGAAGTTACTGAACTGTAAGTTAGATTGAACTGATATTAATGAGTGAAAGAACGGACATAATTGAGCTTAAATTGAAGGAGCTTGCACTGGGTCTGATCGCGGGTTTCAGACACGTTTATCAGAGAAACGGGCGAGGAAGGAGCACTGTAGCAGTGCACTGTTCACAACGCGTGGCTTTCACGCGCAGCCGCTTGCGGCGGCGCGTGAGGGCGTGTGACCGGGAATCTGAAGGAGGGTTCAACACACTTTTTGATGCTCTCGATGATACAAACCTATTAGGGTTGGTTTCGGGTCAATCAGATATGAAATTAGAGTAGTTTTGCATACCCGAAGCGTATAGGTTACGTTTAAATAATCTTTTTTATTCCGACGATTAGGAAATTCGTACAGGGGATTATGTGATAAGTTAGTAATATTGTATTACTTGTTTGACAGGCCCGAATACTTCCAGGACGTCGGAAGAGTACGAACAGCTTGAAACTGAACAATCTGGACGGTGTGTGAGTGGGCTTTTGTTTTCTACCCTAAATGCATGCATATATGTTTTAAATGCCTTATAATATGATTTGAAATGATTTGGTATGATTGATACTTCAATATGATGATTTCCGGTTTTTTGGGAATATTATATTATTTTATATGCTTTGAAGCACGATTTTCGAGAAAACTATAAAACTGATGTTTCGAGCTAAGGCTCAGGGTTTGAGCTTGATTTTGACTCGGATTATGAGTCTGGTATTTGATTGCGCAGATTTGCGTGAATTGGTTTATGGATTTGAGAAAAGTGTTTTTGGGCTTAAAGCCCAGTTCAAAAATGGTTTTGATATTAAATGCAAATGTTTTCACTGGTTTTCATGATGATGATATATGAGGGCTTTCGGTGTGGAATATGTTTCCCCCGAAATGGACCCTGGAGATAACGCTCGCCTCCGGGATGGAAGTGTTTACCCCGGAGAGGTCACGTAGCACGGTATGTTGTCGTGCAGCCAAATGGAGGCTCGACTCAGACCAGATGTGCTGGATTATATGGAGGTCAGTCCGTGATATGTTCATGACGACCTGGATTGCCGGCTGGTGATGTGTTCACTTGTAAATATTTCCTATGCTCTGTAAACCTGTTGACTAGGTCAACGGTCTCGGAATACTGAACTATCCCTTGTCTGACAATGTTTATCATTTGTTATGTTCTATATGTATATATTTAAAACTACTTTTGATACTTTCGAGTTATTGTCAGACGGGAGCAGGATCTTTCACGGTTATCGAGGGATAATCGGGATGGGTCTTGTCATAGACAAACTTCTAGCATCTATCAGATGAATTTGGGCAGTGAGAACGAAGAAAAAGGATAAGAAATGGTGAGTTTTGAGTCGAGTCAGGGCGCGGGTCGGGTTCTGCATGGAGGCCCACGGGTCGACCCGATTGGAGGTTGCTGGTGTCTGGCCCGCGCGTGAGGCCCACGTATAAGGACCTTCTCCGGCTTGTGAGGGCACGTCTAGCGGCGCCTCAGATTAAGGTCAACGGGAAAGTTTATTATTTTGAGATTTTGAGTTCAGTGGTACAAGGTTCAACTTAATTAGATATCGTTAAATTGTAGTTATGAATATCCTACATGTTATAACAAATGAATTAAAGCTAGGAAAAATTAAGGAGTTAAGACCAAGGTTCCTGGATTAATAACGATCTATAATGATAAGTTATGGTAAAAGGAAAATTGTAAAAGCATAATATGGATGTAGAACTAAAGGATTGTTATAGTAATTTGGATATGTATATAGGAGAATTTATAATGGTAGGTTGTGATAATTGGATAATATTATGGAAATGGATTATAAGATGAATTTGGTGTATTCCTAAATTTATAATAATAATTATGATAAAGGGAAATTTTATGAAAATAATAAGAGAAGGTTAACTATAAGTGCAATGTTTCTTAAGTGAATATGTAAATTACCTTATTTATGGTAATTATTTCATGTCCATAATTAAGCCTAGTATTTGTTAATAAGTTCAAGGTTTAGACGATATAAAAATAGTTTTTCCTCTTAATGGGGTTAGTGGGTTGGACATGGGCAGTACGCAACAAGAGTGGGATCTTGTTTGGTTATTGTATTTAATGAGAATAAGAATGAAATATTAAAATCCCTTGTCTGAGAAAAAGTTGTCAGACGAGAGAAGGATTGACTCGACTACCAAGGAAATTTAAGGATGGGTCTTGTCAGACAATATTTATATTGCCCACTAGCGCCAAGGTGTCTGTGTAGTCAATCTTATATTCTTGAGTGTACCTCTTCGCTACCAGTCTTGTCTCGTATCGATCAATTCTTCCATTAGCTTTGTATTTCATAGTATGTACCTACTTATATCCCACATGCCTCTTACCGGGGGTCAAATCCAGTACCTCCCATGTGGCAATCTTCTTCAATGACTTCAATTCTTCTTCCTTGATTTCATTCCAATTAGGATTTACTAAAGCTTCCTACACACTGGTTGGAATAGATACAAAAGACAAAAGATTAATAAATGAATTATTTGATTCTATTAGATGATTAGTGGACAAATAATTTCCCAAGGGATATAACACTGTATGATTATTTTCGTACTTAGGATCAACTTCATATACAGGTTTAGGAATACCTCAATTAACTTGAGCATGAATTTCACAGATGGATTGAACATCTGGGACCAGTGACAATTGACTATGGTGATCATGAGCAAGAAGGGAAGTTTCTTCAATGGTAGGAGATAGTTCAGCTGATTGTGGATTGGAAGGAGGTGAAATAATCGGTGGTGGAATGGACGACGATAGATTGGTTGGTGGTGCTATGTCAACTGGGATCTCTTCATTCTCAATTGTCTTTGACTCACCTTATGAGTAATCATCCCTTATATCCAATGATTCACCACTTGATTCCAATATATCCACATAGATAGTACTTGGAACACAATGCGTTAGAGTCTAAAGTTCTAACTTTATCTCGCTTTGAATCGAGGACACAAAAGAGTTATAATACATAACATTCTCACGAAACACAACATGCATGGTAAAACACATCTTATTAGTAGGCGGATACATCTGTACGCTATCTTATTAGATACATATCCCAAAAGCGACAAATGTATTGAACGCAAATTGTGCTTGCTTCCATGTTGCTTGTGGAGGTGGACAAATGCATCACTAGCAAACACAAGTGGTGGAAGATTAGTGGTGGATGGCGAAGATGTGATGGCATAAAGTGCCTGAAAGGGTGTTTGGAATTCTAAAGAACGGCATGAAACACAGTTTATGAGATAAGCAATAGAGGTGAGAGCTTTTCCCACAGTTTAAAATTAAATGGTATGATTCTGGTATCGATCCGAAACCGTACTGAAACATGCCTAGGGCTGACACTTCATAATCTCAGGTTTCAGGAAAGACCACATCCAACACTTGAACTTTGCGTCCTCGGAAAACTAATCATCATATTTGGGATCATCCTCTGCAGGAGCCTTTATTGACCCACGAGAATAATCTTTTTTTCTACTAACAACATGCATTCCAAACAATGGAGCCCAATAATCATAATTTTTCTTATCAAGTATCATACCAATATTAAAGGCCGAGTTGTCAAGTTGAGTTGTAAATGAACCGATAGTAACGACCTCAAGCTTCTTCTCTCTGGCCATTGGTACAGAGGAGGAATAATTGGCACAAGGATGCAACTGAATGAACCTACATTATCAGACAATGTACAACAGTGACAACTGAATTAGCTAAGATTTGATTGGTTGGAATGCGGCACAACGACGACACAACTAGGGTTCAGATGTGTCAGGACCCGTCCTAAATCCACCGGGATTAACGTGGGACGTGCATGCTCCCTTCTGACATGAAGGGTCAGACCAGGGATAATTTTGTCTCTAGCCCTCACTAGGGCTTCCAGAGTACGCCAGGATCGTAGGAGGAGGAGTTTGATGTCTCGATCTCTGCTACAGCGCGCATCCGCGATCAACCTGAAGGGCATTCAAAATATCAAAAGTCGTGAGTGGACAAAACAAATATTTTAATAAAAACATTTTCACAAAGATCATTTATGCCCTTCACTAAAAACATGCATGCATTCGAAAATCATTTACCAAAACATTCATAAAACCATTTGAAAACATTATCAAAACCTTTCAAGGGTTCGTGCCCGGTCCCCATAAACCGTCATGAACCATAAATCCATTTATGGGTCCCCGACCCGAAATCACAATCTTAAAACATGGAACACGGGGTCTCCGCCCCCAAATCACTTTCTGTAAACCTCATACGTACGCATATGTATAACCCATCCGTGGAACTTCCGAGAAGATACCAGCTCGGGGCACACAGCCCCTAGGGAACACATCCCCGATATATGTCACGATTCATCTCTATCTAAGTGTGCACACTACTCGGGGTCTCACTCCGAGTCTACCCACAGAAAGTCTCCATTTGGGAGGTTCTATCTTCGGACCTAGTCCGATCATCTCTCCAGAATCATGTCCGGGATCACATCATAACTCCCACTCCTGGAACGGGATCCTTATGGGGATACCCATTCTGGTCTGTGGATCGTGACTCTCTAGGTCAACGTCTGGAGGAGACCAAATAAATCATATGGAGGGTATATATATACATTTTGAAATCATATTCTTTCTCAACTGGGTCCCATACCCGAATCTCAACAGGATTCCTCGAATCAGATTCAAAATCACTTTCACAGGCCTCAGCCTAAATCCACAGTTCAACATGGTCTCATGTCCGATTTCTCCTTTCATAAATCAAACTGGGACTCAAGCCCGATTTCACAATCAACTAGGCCTCTAGCCCGATATCACGACTAACTGGACCCTAAGCCCGAAACCATAAGTCAACAGGGCCTCAAGCTCGATTTCACAACCAAAGGGGCCCTAAGCCCGATATTATAACCAACTGGGACTCAGGCTCGATACCATAGTTCAAATGGGCCTCAAGCCCGAATCGTAAACCAACGGGGCCCTCGGCCCGATCGTATACTCAAATGGGCCTCCAACTCGATTTCTCGTCAAATCAAATGGACTCCAAGTTCGAGAGTTTGTAAATCAAATGGGTCTCATGCCCGATTTCATATTTCTAATCCAAAATCCATTCATCAATTCATCATTGAAAAAGCAGTACGCAAAGGTACGATATAAGGTCGAAAACCTCGAAAAAATGTGTAATTATGTCGATCCTAAGCTACCACAAACAAATGCACTCATGGCATCACAAAACATGTAATCAAAAGCATATAAAACATTTATGCATGCATCAATTTTGAAAGAAAGGTCAACTCACAGACCGTCTGAAGCCGCGCCTCCATACACATGCCATAAGCCTCTCCCGAGCCAATCGCCGCCTCCGGTATTTCCGAACCTGTCCAAATTAATTTAGAGGGTTGCTAACTACTTAAATAACCCCTCACTAAAGCCCCGTAGTTTTTCAGAATTTTTAAATATTTTTAAACCCGATCTGAAACCTTCGGACATCCCAAACTATATCGAAACGATGTCTGATCGACTCGAAACCAGTCCCAAAATGTTCGTTACATCGAATAGATGAAATTACATGTTGGAACTTTTCCCATAGGACGGCTCACATGCCCTCACGCGCCGCCCAAAGGGGCTGTGCGTGGGAGCCACGCGCCCTGCACTGTAGATCGTCTCTGTCCTCCAGCAGCCGGTTCAGTTGGGCCGGCCGGTTAAACTAGACCCGCGTGACCGGTCTGGCCCTATAATTCCCCTATTTTTCGGTTATTTCCGGAATCACGATTATCCTTCCCCTTCCTTCCTCTCTGTTTTCCTCCTTATTTTCTTCTTCCTCTTTCTCTGGTTCTCTATTTTCCTCTCTGATGTGTGGTTCTCGGGTGGGTGTTAGTTCTCACAAAACTAAAAACCAATTCATAACCTACTTAAAACATCACAACACACATACGTATATCACCTCCTCATGTGTATGCCGGTCTATCCAATGTCCAAAAGAAAGGACACATGACACAATCCTATAAATTTCCTTTTAAAATCTTGTTTGCAAAATGAGCAAAATACCGTTTAGGTCCAAATTACCAAAATTTCCTTGATAAGTCTAGACCCTTAGTACATTTATATGGCCTCCGATGCTGACATGCCGCTTGTTTACGGACTTAGGATTCCAAGACTTACGCAATGGTACTTGTGAAAAGTCCAAACAAAAATCTGAATAAAAAAAAAATCAACTTTGATACTATGAAAGGTAAAATTATCAATTTACTTTAAAAGTTTACGAAATTACATTTTCCGATTTTCCGGGTTGTTACACCAAAAACTTCCCAATAATTTTTTTGGCCACCATTAGTTTGATCTTAAACTTGTGGCCTTGGATTTGAATTCCTAGGCTCCAGTAGATGAGTTTAGGCTAGCAGCTCATGAAAAACGGTGGAAAAAAGAGAAACATAAAAACCCAGAATTTCGGCAAAAATGGCAATTTTCGAGCACCATAGTAGGCCACCAGTGCAGATAATTTTCCATTCATTTTGACGAAACTCAGTTTTTCAATCTCTTTCTCTTCCTCTTTCTCTCTCTCTCTCTATAATAATTTATTTTATCTGGTGGATTACAATGTTTGCTATTTTTGTGGTTCCCTCTATTCTATTGGCATTTGGAATAGGTGTATCACCTCAAAGTCCAAGATGGCTCTTTCAAGTTTTCAAGAGACTGCTTCTGGGTTTTCAGTTGTTTGAGTTTTCTGATAAACATAGAAGAGCCTACAACATTGGTTTGAAGAAATTCGTGTGACCTTTCTGCTGTGCTTACTCAGGATATCAAGTAAGATTTCCATTTTATTTACAAAACATCTAATTAAATATTGGTTGTTTTTGCTAAGAGGAGACTAAAGTTTTTAACCTTTTTACTTCTTGGACATTAATTTTGGTAGGAACATGAGCTGCTTCATGGTGCTGCTTGGCTGCATAAGGCCACCAAGTGTTGAGAAAGATGCACAAATCAAATAGATAATTTTAATCATCATGATCAAACTTTTTCTACCCTCAAAATAAATTGAGTAAATAAATTGGCAGAAATAAAGCAGAAGTAAGAAAAGGTAAAAGATAACACTGAAATTTGACGAGGTTCGGCAGTGTGCCTATGTCCTCCGACAACATATCCAAAATTCATTCATTATGAATAATAAGAATACAAATACAATCTAACTCAATGGTGGATACATAACTCTCCCTTGGATTCACTCAAGAGGATCTCACTTTTTTTTTCCTCACAAAAGAGGTTATCACAATATTTCTCACACAAGGAGGAATTTTCTTCTCACTCTCACTTTTGGTGGATCACTTGTTGCTTGAAGGATGATTGAGAATGCTCAATCCCTCTCCTTTATATAGGGATGGATGGAAGGAAGTCATCAATGCATAGTCATACATAAGAGTTGACTCCAATTAATCTCATGGTAATTCCCCTGAGTATAGTCTTTTTCATCAATAAGTGATCTTCCTTGTTTTCATGCACATGAATGAACCTACACAAAATCACATACATGAACAATCCATCACATGTGCATTGGGATATCAAAATTCTTCATTTGGGGAACTCCAAAGATTATATTAATTCTTCTCCACTTAATGGAGGGATTAACCCATCAATTTCCCCCTTCCCGACTAAGTGGAGGGCTCCATCATACTAGCCGCACTTCTGTAAAACACATACTTGTCTTTTTGTAAAGAGTTTATCATCATATCTGAACTATTGTCATCAGTTTGGATCTTCTCAATTTGAAGTTTCTTGGATTCCAACACTTCATGAATCCAATGATATGTCACATCAATGTTCTTTGACCTTGAGTAGAAACTTGAGTTCTTACTTAAATGAATAGCACTCTCGCTATCACAATGAAGAACATATTATTTTTGCTCTTGTCCCAACTCCTGAAGAAATTTCTTTATCCATAATAACTCCTTGCAAGCTTATGTAGCAGCAATAAACTCTGCTTCTGTAGTTGATAGAGTAACTCACTTCTGCAATCTAGACTTCCAAGAAACAACTCCCCTAGAAAAAGTAACCAAACAACATGAAGTGGACTTTCTGGAGTCAAGTTCTAAAACATGGTTTGCATCTGTGTACCCAACCAATTCGGGCTTATCACTTCCAAATACAAACTCATTTTGGAGGTACATCCATTTTACTGCTTCCTAGTGTTCTTCACCAGGTGCGGATAAAAATCTACTAACAACATCAACTACATGTGTTATATCTGGGCTGGTGCACACCATCATATACATAAGACTTCCAACTGCTGAGATATATGGCACCGAGTTCATCTCTTCCTTCTCTTTGTCACCTATAGGACACTACTTGAAGCTGAGCTTGAAATGATTAGCAAGAGGAGTCACAAATGATTTTACCTTTTCCATGTTGAATTTCTTGAGCACCTTCTCAATATATTGTTCTTGTGATAACCACAGCTTTCCATTTTTTCGATCACGAGAGATATACATACCGAGAATCTACTTTGCTGGTCCTAAGTCTTTCATTGCAAAAAAACTTGTTGAGTTCTTTCTTCAACTTGCTGATCTTGTCACTATCATGATCAACATATCATTAACATATAAAAGAAGTATACTAAATTCTCCATCATAGTACCTCTTTAAAAAAACACAATGATCAGAAGTGTTCCTTTAGTAGCCATGTTTGATTATGAATGAGTCGAACTTCTTGTACCATTTACATCGTGCTTGCTTCAGTCCATACAAATTCTTTTTTAGTCAGCAGAGGTCTTATTTTCCTGTGACTTTGAAACCTTCTGGCTTCTCCATGTAAATTTCTTCTTCAAGGTCTCTGTGAAGGAATGCAGTCTTGACATCTAGTTGCTCAACTTCTAGGTTCAGACTAGAAACCAAACCAAGCACTACTTGGATAAACGTCATATTCACTACTGGTGAGAGAATCTCTTCAAAGTTAACTCCTTCTTTCTGACTGAAGAATTTCATAGCTAGCCTTGTTTGTATCTTGGCTGTGAGCTGTTTTCTTCTGTCTTCAACTTATACACCCATTTATTCTTGAGTGCTCTTCTTCCCTTCGGCAATTTCACCAAATCATAAGTGTGATTCTCATGCAACGATTTCAACTTATCTTTCATTTCAACCACTCCCCATTTTTCTCAAGGATCACAGTTTCTTGGTAGCACTCTGGATCTCTTGCATCTGTTAGCAACACAAATTGGTCTGGAGAATAGAAGCTGTTGGGCTTTCGCTATTTGTTTGATCTTCTTAGTTGTGGTCCTTCAAGAGCTTGATCTTCTTGTACATATTCAGAACTGGATCTAGGTCGACTAGATATTCTTTGGAGTCATTTGACTTCTCCCTCTTCTAGATATCTTGAATGGTTTGATCTTCAAAGAAGATAACATCTCTAGCTACTTCTGACAATCTTCTTATTAATAGGATCCCATAGTCTATACCTAAACTCTTCATCCCAATAGCCTAGAAATATGCATTCTTTTGATTTGACATCAAGCTTGGACCTCTCATTTTTTGGATGTGAATGAATGCTTTGCAACCAAACCCTTTCATGCATTGATAGCACACATGTTTACCACTCCAAAACTTGTTTAGTACATCGTCATTAGTGAAGCTGACAGAGATAAATTGATCAATTGCACTATAGTCATCAATGCTTCACCCTAGAAACTCTTTGGTAACTTGGAATGAGATAACATACTTCCTATTCGCTCAATGATCATTCTGTTCATCCTCTTGGCTAACCCGTTGTGTTCAAGGATCTTTGGAATGGATCTTTCAAGTCTGATCCCATTATTCTTGCAATAGGCTCCGATGTCTCCCATACTCTCCATCATTATCAGAACAGATAAACTTAAGTGTCATGCATGTCTCAAGTTCAATAGTGGAATGAAATTGCTTGAACACTTCAAATACCTGATATTTGGATTTGATTACAAAGGCCCACACCTTTCTGGAGCGAACATCAATGATGGTAACAAAGTATCTTGCACCACCAAGAGAGTTAGTAGTCATAGGCCCATAAAACATCATAATGAACATCATCCAATATATTGGGTTTTCTAGGTGCAACTTTATAATGAAAAGAAGCTCTATGTTTTTTTCCAGCCAAACAATCAGTGCATTGATCTAGAGGTGTACCTTTTGATTTCAATCCGTTTAATACCTCTATCTTATATGACCTAAATGTATATGTCATAGCCCAATCACTGAATCTGATTGGACGGTTGCTGCTTTGACATGCTGATTACTGATCTTGGCATGTGTCACATAAAGTGTATTCTCTTTCTTTCCCTTTGCTAGTACTAAAGAGCCTTTGGAAACAGAGCTTCCATTTCCCCCCACCAAACACATTGGTGTAGCCTTTATTATCTAGTAAGCCGGGAAAGATCAAATTAAGACGCTTGTCTGAAACATGTCTAGTATTCTTGAGAAGCAAAGGGCAGCCTGTGTTGGTCTCAAGAGCTATTCTCCTCTTCCTACAATCTTTAGACATTTTGTCATTTCCTATCCTCACATTTCTGAAATCTCCGCTTGTGTAGGATGTGAATAACTTCTTTCGGGAAGTAACATGGAATCATGCGCCATAATCTACAATCCAGCATGAATCTTGATAAGTTAGATTTATATAACCATCATCACAAATAATGATTACCTCATCGCCATTAGAAGCAGTAACGGTTGTATCCTTGGTTTCAATCTTCTCATTGGTGATAACCCTTGAATTAAGCATCAGTTTATACCCTTTTATGCTTATCTTTTAATGTTTAAATACCAAACAATAGGAGAAAAAAAACATATTTTGTGAGAAATGTGCATAATTGGATATAGCACGGATTTACGAGAATTTAGACGAAAGAATCACATCAATCGGACTTATATTAGAGAAGTTATGATCGAATGAAAGGAGGACACCAAAAAGAGCTATGACATTCGGCAGGGAGTTACCGAAGTCCACAAAGATAGCTCATAAACCTTTCGGCGCCTGCCTCCTGAATCCCGAGGACCTATTGGCGCACACATACCGAACTCCCTTCCAAGCCTCCTTGCTGTATTACCTTGCTATTGACCACCGAATTTCAGTCCAATATTCGGCCGATGCCCACCGAAACAATTCCTGAAGCTTTATTTCCTGATTTTGGCATATTTTGAGATAATTCCAACTTGCTTTCACACTTATTCTCCATATTGTATTAGGATTTCAATCCTATTTCCTTTTGTTTTATTATTTTCACCCCTTTTACCTGTAGGAAATGTTTTTAATTAGTTTTCTTATATATTTAGGAAACTTTTTCCTTTTAGAACTAAATTGTAAACTCCTATTTATTTGAGGATTAATTTTCTCCAATAAATAGAGAGGTTTAGGCTATTTGTAAGATGTCGCCCATTTTTGTACCAAAGCTCTACTTAACCAAATTTCCTTTTTCATCAATTCGAGATTTCCTTAGCAAAATCCAATCACACCATATTCCATCATAAACACCTTCATTCGCGACATATAGGGCAGTTCCCGAGTATCTCACCAAGGAGTGTCGATCAAGTAGCATCCATAGGGCAGTTCTCGAAGAGAAAAAGTGTAACATGACCTCTTTACCCTGTGATTGTCTTTTGTTATTGAATGATCATTTTGTTGGATTGATCTTTAATATAACTATGGTTTTATATCTTATATGAATTTCAATAATCTTCCATGTGTTTCAAAAGCTTGGTTTTTGTTATACTTGTATGTTGTGTTTAATGCTTGATTAGATATAAGGCAGTTCCCGAGTCTAGATCATTGAAAGTGTATAGGCAGTTCCCGAGCATGTACTTGAGATAATATGTTTGCATTTCGTAGAACTAAGGTTATGAAATTTCGTACGTTTTGGAATTAGCATAATTTATGAATGAGTTAGGTTTAAAGATGAGTTAACCATATAAATAATAGAATATGTTAGTTTATATTAGTTAATCATGTAGGATAATATAAACGATCAACTACCCTCCTAATTAATTAATCAAACTATAATCATGCTTAGGTACCCTCAATCCCCGGTTAAGAACGATCTCTACTTATCAATGCTACATCTACACAAAAGGGTTTTAATTTGCATATATTTTTATTAAGTGTTCAGCGTGACTTTGTGTTTACTTTAATGCTTAGTTTTAGCGTATCAATTTTTGGCGTCGTTGCCGGGGATTGAAATAATCTTGTGTATGATTTTGTTTATGTATATATGTTCATAATGTTAATATCTTATTCGTACAAAATTTTCATACTTGTTTATAAATTGTAATAATTGTGGATAAAAACGTTTTCTTTGTAAATTTCTTTAAAAAAAAACAATTTCAAAAAAAAATTCCGAAATTAAAATTAAAAGAAAAAATAATTTTCTATTCCTTCTAAATGTTTTAGAGTTGCATGAATCCCAAAACCTTTTTCTTTAAAATCTTAGTTTCGGGAGTAGGTAGCGCCCTTTTTGTTTAGTTTCTCCTTAACCCTTCGTGATGTGTGGATTTCATCACCACACACTGTAGACTCGAATCTATGGACATGAGGTTAGGTCGGAGGTTGTAAACACTTGGGTTTGGTAAACCTCTATTTTGAAAACTTCCATCGGTTGGTCATGGTGTCTAAAAGGGTTATGACCGGTGACAAGTGGAGCACTAAGAAAGAGGACTCAAATGGAGTACATACCCTGGCCAGGTTAGCCTTGGGGTGTGCTCAAAATCAGTCCTTACTTCTCGCGTTACATCTATCCCAATTGGCCATGAATAACATTGAATGGTGGAGGGGATTGAAATATGATTATTAGTACACGCGGGTCGTTCGCCCATGAAAGTACTATGAGAAGCGAAGTGAGAAAGTTATTCATGTCACTCTAAGACTCTTTATTTTGCATTGGTAGATTGCATACCCTCCCTGCGGTTTCATGATACTCAGATTTTATCACTGGGCCCCCTATGACTAAGTGAATCTAGGGAAGTGAGATCAAAGGTGCATGTCATTCTTTTCATGCACTATCACGTAACTCTTATGTCTTATGCAGGTTCTAACGCTTTCCCTCTTATGCATTCACCCCATTCATCATGTAGACTTTTATGTGTTGCATTAATTTGAACTTTTTTGGAACTTGTGCCTTTGCATGCCATTTTCATGACTCTACCATGCATACTCTTAAATTTTTTATACTTCTTTGCTTCTCACTTGTATATAACCCGTTCTTTGTACAGACAATTCTATTTTGTGTATATTCCTTTCTATTTCTCGTCTTTTTTAATGTACATATTCTCACCTAACTCTTTTGAAGGAGAACACAATATGCAATTCACTTAATCTAAGGTCCATGAACTAGACTTAGGGGACGCCCATGTCAAAGAGATCGCGCATGAACTTGACCCTCAGATTCAAGATGGATTGAAGCCTTACCTAGAGACATTTGGTGAGCACGATGTGGAGTTCGAAAGAGTGCATATACCTCGCATCGTATGAGTTGATTGAAGCACTTCATGGGAGGCAAACCAATGACGTTAACTTCAAGCGCTTCATGGGAGGCAAACCAATGACGCAGAAGTGCAGGAATGACGTTAACCTCAAGTGCTTCATGGGAGGCAATCCAATGACGTAGAAGTGCAGGAGCCATCAAACGAAGATTTGCTTTCTTAAACCATTCAAGCACTTCGCCTAGGCTAAGGACGCTAACTTCAAGCGCTTCATGGGAGGCAAACCAATGACTCAGAAGTGCAGGAGCCATCAAACGAAGATTTGCTTTTTTAAACCCTTCAATCTTTTTACTATTAGTTACTTTATGTCTTTATTCCTTTATTTCGTAAATCATTCTCCTTACTTATATTCTATACTTTCACTTTCGAACATTGAGGACAATGTCGGATTTAAGTGTGGGGGAAGAGTTTACAACTTTATTGAGTCTTATTTCAAACAACAACAAAAAAACTCAAAAAACAAAAAAAACAAAAACCCAAAAATAGTTTATGTATTTTAGTCTTTAGTCTTGAGTCTTTTTGTTTAATTTAGTGTTTTTAAAGAAGTTTTAGGATGCCCTTTAACCTGTCGATGATAAGAATGACGGATAAATGAAGGAAACATGGCTAAAAGATGATCACTACAACTTGAATTCATTTGTCAATGCTTTATGATTAAGTGTTTATGACTTGTAGTAGATGGTGCATGTTAAACTCATACGGAACGAGTATGTTAAGATTTGTATGAATCATATGAACCCTATGTGAGCGCTAGAGCCTTATATACTTCTATGTTGAGTGATTCATAGGAGTTCTTTGTTTAAATTGATATACATATGCCTCATAACTGCTTGCCATAGCTTTTAATGAACTCTAGAGTACTAGAACTTATTCTATGTGATTTTCAAAGCATTTAAGTCAATAAGTTCTTTGATTTTAGACATGATTATGGCAATAGGGTTAGCATGACTTATCAAAACATCCATGTCCCTACTGGATCACACAAGTGTGATCCCCCCTAGTTTAACCACTTTGAGCCTACGTTAAGCCCTTATTTCATCACCCTAAACCTCTATTGGCATAAGCCTAGTATAACCTATCATTTACCCTTATTCCTTGGACTTGGTTGAAGATTTGAAAGATGAATGAAGACTTATATGTAAGTGTAGCGAATGACTTGCTCAAACTATGTGCTATTCATTGCATTACCTCTAAAAAAAACAATTGATGAAAAAGAAAAAACAATTCATGAAAAAGAAAAAACAATCAAGAAAAAAAGTTCTATGAGGTACAAAAAAAAAAGAGTTTTGAGCTAAGTCCCCTATGCTTGTGCTTTGGAACAATGAAGATTGGAGGCCTACATGAAGAATTTCGGCCACTTGCTCTAATTGCAAGTTCAAAAGATGTTGATAATGAAGACTAAGGTCCAACAAGTTAATACTTGGCCTATGACTATGGAAAAAACGTATGTCTATGTGATGGAACCTTTAGTTGAGATCTAGAACAAAGCTTAACACCATTATCCTAAATATCCCTTACCTCTACACCTAACCCTATTACAACTTTTAATAAAGACCTTATGATTCTTGAGATGAGTAAACTTTGATTAGTTGAGTCTATCACTTGAGTAAGCTTATGGTTTTGGTTCATTTGTGCACGTATGTTATCTTCTTATGGTTTATATTTGAAATTTTTATGAAATACTTACTTTCTATTATGTGAGCATCTTTCTCTCATATCTTGAGTGCAAACACAAACCCTATACACATTGAGTGAAATTATGACAATTCAGCATGAATCTTGATAAGTTAGATTAATAAAACCATTATCACAAATAATGATTACCTCATCACCTTTAGAAGCAGTAACGGTTGTATCTTTAGTTTCATTCTTCTCATTGGTGATAAGCCTTGAATTAAGCATCAGTTTATACCCTTTTATGCTTATCTTTTAATGTTTAAATATCAAACAATAGTAGAAAATAACATATTTTGTGAGAAATGCGCAGAATTGGATAGAGCATGAAATTACGAGAATTTAGGCCAAAGAATCACCTCAATCAGACTTATATTGAAGAAGTTATGATCGAATGAAATGAGGCCACCAAAAAGAGCTATGAAATTCGGTAGGGAGCTACCGAAGTCCACAAAGATAACCCATAAACCTTTCGGAGTGCGCCTCTTTAATCCTGAAGCCATATTCGGCGCTCGCCTACTGAACGCCCTTCCAAGCCTCCGTGCCGCGTTGACCTTGCCATTGACCACCGAATTTCAGTCTAAATTTTGGTCGATGCCCACCGAAACAATTCCTGAAGCTTTATTTCGTGATTTTGGCCTATTTTGGGATAATTCCAACTTGTTTTCACACTTATTCTACATATTCTATTAGGATTTCAATCCTATTTCCTGTTGTTTTATTATTTTCACCCGTTTTACTTGTTGGAAAGATTTTTAATTAGTTTTCTTATATATTTAGGAAACCTTTTTCTTTTAGAATTAAATTGTAAACTCCTATTTATTTGGAGATTAATTTTCTCCTATAAATAGAGAAGTTTAGGTTATTTGTATGAGGTCGCCTATTTTTGTACCAAAACTCTACTTAACCAAATTTCCCTTTTCATGAATTAGAGATTTTCTTAGCAAAATCCGATCACACCATATTCCATCATAAACACCTTCATCCACAACATATAGGGCAGTTCTCGAGTGTCTCACCAAGGAGTGCCGACCACTTAGCATCCATAGGGCAGTTCCCGAAGAGAAAAAGTGTAACACGACCTCTTTACCCTGTGATTGTCTTTTGTTATTGAATGATCGTTTTGTTGGATTGATCTTTAATATAACTATGGTTTTATATTTTATATGAATTTCAATAATCTTCCATTTGTTTCATTATCTTGGTTTTTGTTATACTTGCATGTTGTGTTTAATGCTTGATTAGATATAGGCAGTTCCCGAGTCTAGATCATTGAAAGTGTATATGATAGTTCCCGAGCACGTACTTGAGATAATATGCTTGTATTTCGTAGAACTAAAGTTATGGAATTTCATAGATTTTGGAATTGGCATAATTTATGAATGAGTTAGGTTTAAAGATGAGTTGGCCTTGTAAATAATAGATTAGGTTAGTTTAGATTAGTTAATCACATAGGATAATAGAAACAATCAACTACCCCCTAATTAATTAATCAAACGATAATCATACTTAGGTACCCTCAATTCCCAGTTAAGAACGATCCCTACTTTTCAATGTTACATCTACATAAAAGGATTTTAATTTGCATATGTTTTTATTAAATGTTAATTGTGACTTTGTGTTTACTATAATGCTTAGTTTTAGTGTACCAATTGGCTCCATTTCTTTGCTCTTTGTTTTTTAGCTTTCTACATTTTCTCTTCATGTGACCATTTTGACCACAATGGTAACATTCTATCTCATTTCTTGGTCTGTAGATGCCCCTGGAATGGTCTCTTTACTTGCCTCTGAAGTGATCAAGGTTGTGAGATTTTCTTTGAGAATTTCTTCCACGATTCTCTGTAACAAGAGTCTCTGACTCAGTTGATATCCCTTGTTCTTTCCTCCTCGCTTCTTCATTTAATAAACTGTCTATCACCAATGGCAGAGTAAGGACACCT
This sequence comes from Prinsepia uniflora, assembly GCA_032719365.1. Lineage (NCBI taxonomy): Eukaryota > Viridiplantae > Streptophyta > Magnoliopsida > Rosales > Rosaceae > Prinsepia > Prinsepia uniflora. Next base: position 54,977,222 of record CM064869.1, on the reverse strand, counting down.
TGAGGAGCAGAGCTGCTAAGGGAAACCACGAGAGTGTTCTGGGTAGATAGTAGAGAGAAAAGCAGTAGAAGTGCTAACAACTCATCTTCAAGCACTAGCTTCATGGTTTATAGTTGATTCACCAATTCTTGGAAATCACTCAAGTGTTTAGAAACACTTAGACTGTCTTTGTACTTCAAGTTCACAACTCGACGAATGAGCGAAGCTTTGTTTTGAGGAGTCTTTATCTCGTACATCGACGTCAATTTTGTCAGCATTTGGAAGGCATCGGTTTCCTTTGAAGTGTGGTGAAAACCACTTTGGTCGATCCATGGATGGATTTCTCCAATAGCTTTCCAGTTTAGAATGGTCTAATCTTTGTCAGATTTTCTCCTGGTTTCTCTTCATTGCATAGCAATACCTCATACAAATATTTGCAATAGAGGATGTCCTCCATCCGTGGCCTCCATGTGAAATAATGTGAAGATGCGAGCTTGATCATTGTTGAGGATGATGAGTTCGACGATTTTGCCATCACGAACGATGAACATGTGTGGCTCTGATACCACTTGTTGGTAAAAAGATAAAAGAGAACACCGAAATTTAACGAGGTTCGGCAGTATACCTACATCATCGGACATCAGCACCAAAATTCATTTACTACGAATAAAGCAAAAGTAAAAAAGATAAAAGAGAACACCGAAATTTAACGAGGTTCGGCAGTATACCTACATCATCGGGCAGCAGCTCCAAAATTCCTTTACTACGAATAATGAGAATATTAGTACAATCTCACTCAATGCTAGATACACAACTCTCTCTTAGATTCACTCATAAGGGTCTCACTTTCTCTCTTTTTCTCACAAAAGAGACTATCTATATATTTCACACTTATTCCCTACCAAATATGTTTATCAATTTTTTGAATTTTGTGTTTTTTGAATTTTTGTTTTTATCTATGATAGTTTTGAATTTTTGTGCTTGGACTGAGTCAAATAAAAATTGAGGTCGAACCATTAGTGATTATAACCAGATGTTTTTTTGGTTTAGAAATTAGGGCAGGTGGGATTCTAAATTTGATGAATGGCTGTATTTTTGGTAGTTTATTCAAATTTTTTGTCAATGTTATCAATTTTGTGTGTTACACAGTATTATAAAATTGACGTCTTCGTGATAGAATTATCTTCCAACTTATAAAAATCCATGCATGTACATATAAAGTACCAACCAAATAATGGATCTATCCAATATCTTCTAACTACAAAAGGCCAACCAAATGGATATCTAATATATGTTTGCAGAAGTCTAACTTTCACCGGTGCATGCGGCTGTTTACTGATAAAGTCCAAGGAATATATATATATATATATATATATATATATAGCTATTAGCTATATTTTTTGGGATTCCCCCTGGTTGGCTCCGTATCCGTTTCCGTGCTTCATTTCGCTTCCAGCCATGTTTGAAATTGTTAGCAATCTCTTTCACTATACGCGATTTAATGGCATCAGTCACCAAATTTGACTTATTACAAAATTAATACGTTGGATCTCTCTATTTGTACGTTCTGGGTGTATGTGGGGACTCTACAGCTCCCTTCCTATTAACAAATATTTGATCGACAACTGTGCCCTAACCAGAGCAGTTGAACATCGACGGTGCAAGATTCCCGGACTCCAATCTCATACAATTTATTCTGTGAACTTTTGTTGTTTATCACTCATCAGTAATTAAATTATGATCTCAGAGTACATGTTCATTTTAATATGTATTTTGGGCGGAACAGTACCAATGCCCGTTTCCGTTCATGTAGCTTTCAGCTACGTTTGACTCATTTGTATGTTCTTGCTTCTGCAGTACTTATATATTAAAAATTTTGGTCATGCGTGAGTCATGCAGTTTTTCAGCATCATATTTATTCACTTGATAGAGCGTACCAATTAGCATATTTTTTATATTTAAAAAAGTATTAACATGCATCACGATCGAAGCAGACAATGTGTACGCGTTGTTTGTATTAGGAATTTAGGACTGACGACTGTCTATAAATACGTGTATGCAAAATTTTGGGAGTTATACTTTATATTTTGTGCAGCAAATTTTCATGATGGAATGTAGAAAAAATCTGGGTTTTGAAAAACAGAACTGCATTGAAGTTGAACTTCCGTCTCTCATCAAATACATATCATCAAATGAAGTGGCTGGATTTGATAGCGTTGAAGAGAAGAGATTATTTCTGAATGATAATAATCATAAACCAAGTCACCTTCAACCTATCATCACTTCATCATCATCACCCAATGTATGGCCACCATATGCTTTCACTTATTAACTACTTCATTAATCCTGCACTCGTTGGGTGAATTTGGATTTGAAAACAAGGATAAATTTGATAAGAATATATACTGGCCGGTTGAGAAATTAATATTTACCTGTGTAGTGCATGTGTTGGCCCAAAAAAAACCACATGCACTTCCAATCCATCCATGTATGTTAGGACTTGAAGAAGAAAATAATTATATTTCAAATGACTTAAATTAATTATGCATGCAACTATTTCAAATCCCCCTTCCTTTCGCGCACCGCATCTAATTATTTTGATTTTTATACAAGGGAATTGAGACGGCCTCTTTGGAAAGCGCATTTGATGAGTCTGAAACCCCAATTCATCAAAGGGTGCTGCATTCTGTTTCCATTAGCATGCCGCCGTCGCCGACCGGAATTTCAAATTCTGCCGCAGAAGTCGAATGTTCCGGCATCCAAGTGCCCAAAGTTGTGAAATTCCACTCTCAGCCAATGCCACAAAGCTCTGCAATTCGAAGTGGACATTTTCCTTATCATCCAAGTATTGAAAGGTTGAAAGATAAGAGATTTGATACCTTCAAGACTTGGTCCTGGTCCGGGAAAGTTGAAAGGCAGATTACACTTCTCCGAGGAAAGACACGGCGGGAGGGTGAAGCAGATGATGAGGATGCTAATATGCAAACTGTAGAAGTTGAACGTTTGCCTGCAGATCGATACTTTGATGCATTGGAAGGGCCAGAGTTGGACACCCTTAAGGTTATATTCTCTCTTCGTCTTCTACATTTTCAAATGTGTTTAAGCCTGTCCAAATTCAATTCGGGCATTTCGCGGGTCGTGTTGAAATCTAAGCCTCTCCAAATTCGACCCAAATCAATCCCACTTCAAGCTAAACGAACTCAACCCTTCCCAATTTAAAGCCAAGATTCCGTCTAACAAATTAAATAATCAATTTAATGGTCTTCAAATCTATGTTACATACCCGATTTTCAATTTATTTGGTTGATGTGTAATGAATATTATGAAAATCAAGGTACGAACTAGTATAAAATGAGAATATTTGAGCTCCTGATCATTAACGTAAGTTGGGATTAGTAGAATATTTTGAATTTTTTTGTTGAACCTATATGAGTTCAAGCTTACAAGGTCAACCCAAGCCAAACTCACTAAACTTGAGTTAATTTGAACTTGAATTCTACAGGGTTAGAACAGGGTGACGTTCTAGTATCTGCACAAGTTGTATACTTTTTTCTCAAATAGTAGCACTCGTACTACTAGTATTATGGTCTAGTAATATTTAGAAAATAGTCTTAAATTTGACTTTTACACTTCCCCAATAATGTTGTAATAAAAAAAATATATAATAAAAAAGAGTTGCACCCGTAGCATCTTTTTATTTTTCATTTGTTTAACTTGTGTGTCAAATTTTCTGTTTATGGGTATCAAACAGGCTTCCGAGGAAATACTCCTTCCAGAAGACGAAATGTGGCCATTTCTTCTGAGGTACCCTGTTTCGTCTTTCAGCATCTGCCTGGGCGTCAGCAGCCAAGCTATATTGTGGAAGACCCTCCCCACCTCTTCCTCCACCAACTTCCTCCACTTAACCTTAATACCAAATCTAGTCCTCTGGTGCATTTCACTTGCTCTTTTCCTCCTTGTTTCTTCCATCTACCTCGTCAAAATGGTCCTCTACTTCGAAGCAGTTCGTCGTGAATACTACCACCCCATTCGTGTCAACTTCTTCTTCTCCCCGTGGATCGCCCTCTTGTTCCTAACCCTCGGAGTCCCACCTTCACTCGCCGACAACCTTCATCAATCACTTTGGTATATTCTCATGGCCCCGATATTATGTCTAGAGCTTAAAATCTACGGACAGTGGATGTCCGGAGGCCAACGTAGGCTGTCCAAGGTAGCAAATCCGGTTAACCATCTCTCCATTGTCGGAAACTTTGTCGGGGCATTGCTGGGGGCGTCAATGGGACTCAAAGAAGGGCCAGTTTTCTTCTTTGCTGTGGGTTTGGCTCATTACATGGTCTTGTTTGTGACTCTCTACCAAAGACTTCCGACGAATGAGACTGTGATCCCAAAAGACCTCCATCCTGTCTTCTTCTTGTTTGTGGCGGCACCAAGTGTTGCTTCCATGGCTTGGGGAAGAATCCAAGGCTCCTTCAATTATGGTTCACGAATTCTTTACTTCATTGCCTTGTTCCTCTATCTCTCACTCACAGTTCGGGTTAATTTTTTCAGAGGATTCAAGTAAGATATACGTACTCATTATCATCATGTCACATGCATTCATTTCTCTACCTCATTTTCCATGATCCATTTCTTAATTTTTCCTATGCAATTGTGAATCGTAACATTTTTCTTAAACATCTTTTCTGAAAAAAAAAAACCATGCATATATATATATATATATATATATATATTGAAGTTGATTTAGTCATTCCATATACCTCAATTATATTGAATAACTGTTTACTATATGGATGTTAACTGTTATTAAAACCATCATTAATTGTTTCGATTTATGCAGATTGCCAAAAAATTTATCAATTACTTGGGTAATTATTTTTTCTCAGTGAATTATACATGATGTTTCAAGAAATTAATTGTTCTGACTATAGACAAAATTACGTAATCAACCATGAGAGAAAGTAGGGTTCGTGAATGCAAGCATCTTCCCTCTAACATAACATGCATTTTGATTTGGCTAGCTATATGATATGAATATGCATTATATGCGTAGGTTTTCTTTGGCATGGTGGGCATATACCTTTCCAATGACTGGGGCGGCGATTGCGACCATCAGATACTCAAATGAAGTGACAAATGTGGTGACACAGACTATGGCTCTCATACTCTCTCTGGTAGCCACAATCATAGTCAGCATTCTTCTTATAACAACCGTCTTACATGCCTTCGTACTCCAAGACCTCTTCCCCAATGATATTGCAATTGCCATTAGTACTGACAGGAAGCACCCAAGGTCACATAGGAAGTGGTTTCACCTTAGACATGGAAGTTCAGAATCAAAGGACATTGAAAAATTCTTGAAGTCTGAAACAAGTAGTACTTCAGAAAACAAAAATTTAGAGAAGCTCCTAATAATTAACTCTGTGAGAGCTTGAGCAACGAGCATGTATATCAACCTATGCTACATATATTGTGTCACTAGTTGAACATGGGAGGAACATATATTGGTTAGAAATAAATTGATATATATATATAGTTCCAATGATTATGTACACATATATATATATATATATATATTATGGATTGGAGAATGAATTTTCACTTTTTTCGGTTTTGAATTCATTATTTCTATAGTAAGTTTGAGGTGAAATCTAACAATATAAAATTAAAATTAAGGTTTCAAAGTTCAATTTTTTTCTTCTTCAAAATTTCGAGTTTAGATATTCTAGTTATAAGCTTTAGAGTATGTATAGTTAGGGATAGACACAAATTCGTTAAAACCACTAAACGATCTGCCTCAGATTGTCATTTATCCAATGATTAAGTTTGATCGGATAAAAGTCAAACGGTTTAAGAATCTAAATCCCTTCGTTAGTAAGTACTGTTTGAATTTCAATTTTCATATTGGAAATCTGTTAAATCCAAAGAGGACCGTTAATGAATATATTGATTTTTATTAATTTTTAAATCTATTATTAATAAAAAGTAAAAATAAAAAAAATTAAAAGAATACCCAGATAAATATATACATTTATATTCAAATAAGATTATAATAAAAGATTATTGATAAGTGGTACTCTTTGTTTGAGAAATATTAATATAGTTGTAACGTTTGTAATCTAATCATCTACAAGCGTAATATATACAAAATTTTGAGTATTGATTATTCTGCTGTTTTTTGTATCATTGCTTTTTTTTTTTGTATATATATTCTTGCTGTTTTTTTTGTGCCTAAACGATTTCAAACTGTTTCGAACCAAACCGAACCGTTAGTAACGATTTTAAGATTTTAATGGTTTGGATGACAAGACCCATCCCGATTATCCCTCGATAATCGTGAAGAATCCTGCTCTCGTTTGATAATAACTCTAAAATGCCAAAAGTAACCTTACATATATACATATATAACATAACAAACGACAAACATTGTCAGAAAAGGGATAATTAAGTTTTCCAGGACCGTTGACCTCATAAGTTTAACTAGTCAACCGGTTTACAGAGCATAGGTAATATTACAAGTAGGGATCAAAATCCTACGCTGTAAGGTGTCTGAGTGCGCAACGGTCTACTTATTTCTCTGCCTCGTCACTAGCCCTTGTATCTGTGCACTGACCTGGAGGGTAAATAAAACATCAAAGGTGTGAGTGGACAAAAAGAAACTTTTAGAAATACATTTATCAAAATACATTCTTACCTTCCAGTTTCATAAACATGCATGCATATCATCAATCATGAGTAAAATATCAAGGCAGAAACATAAATCTCAAACATCAATAAAACCACGGGACCCATGTCCATATCCAATCTCATATAGTCACGTTATCCCTGCAACGCGTGCAAATCAATAGGCTCAAGGTCCGCTCAAAATCCGAGCATCCGTCGCTGTGAACACATCACCAGCCGATAATCCAAATCGTCGTGAACACATCACCGACCGATCTCCATATAATCCAGCACATCTGATCTGAGTCGAGCCTCCCTCTGCTGCACGACAACAGACCGTGCTACGTGACCTCTCCGGGGTACACACATCCATCCCGGAGGCGAGCGTTATCTCCAGGGTTCATTCGGGGAAAATCATTCCCAACCGGAAGCCCTAATATCCAGGGTGCATTTCGGGGGAAACATGTTCCACTCCGACAACCCTAATATCCACAACATATCCGCATCATAAAAGCCTGTGAAAAACAGTTGCATTTGAAATCAAAACCATTTTCAATATTGGGTCTCAGCCCAAAACATAGTTTCCTCAAAATCCGTAAAACTAGAGTCCCGATTATTTCATAACTCCGAAAATCATCAAGATCATCATGTAATCACATGGAAATACCAATCCAATCAAAATCACATGTCCACTTGGGTCTTAAGCCCAAATATGAAATCCGCGCAACTGCAACCTCAGTTGCCATTTTCACATAAATCCACAAAATATATCCACAAAGCATTACAAATCCATCAAATCATTTCCCGACTCATAATCCGAGTCAAAACCAATCTCAAATCCCGGGCCTTCACCCAAAACAGTAATATCACAGTTTTCTCGAAATTCGTGCCCAAAATCATATAAAATATTATAATATTCCCAAAATCCTGAAATCATCATATTGAAACACCAATCATGCCAATTCATGCCAAATCATATAATAAAGAATTTAAAACATATATGCATGCATTCAGGGTAGAAAACAAATGTCCACTCACACACCGTCCAGATTGTTCTGTTTCGAGCTGTTCGTTCTCTTCCGACGTCCTGGGAATATTCCAGCCTGTCAAACAAATTAATTTAATATCACTAGGTTATCACATAACCCCACATACGAATTCTCTAATCGTCGGAATTTAATAATATTATTTAAACAAAAACTATACGCTTCGGGTACTCGAAACTACTCCAAATCCATATCTGATTGACCCTAAACCAACGCCAATAGGTTTGTATCATCGAGAACATCAAAAAGTATGTTGGACCCAAAGTCAGAAACCCAGCCACGCGCCCTCGCGCGCCGCCGCAAGCGGCTGCGCGTGAAAGCCACACGCTGTGCACAGTACTGCTACAGTACGTCTCTCTCACCCGATTCCCTGGTTAAACGGGTTGTGAACCCGCGATCAGACCCAGTGCAATCTTCCTCAATTCGACCTCGATTTCGATCATTCTTTCACCTCATCTCATCTAACCTCTCTTAATTTAGGTTCTGTAACCTTAATTGTTTCATTTACAACTGAAACCCTTACATCCCACGATAAACCTTCAAACGGGTTTCATGATCAGGTTCATTCCATTCGTTCCAGTTTTCCTAATTAATTTATACAGAGAGCATCGTGAGAGTGCAATAAACAGTTTTACATAATCAATTTCACCAATTCGTACCTCCAACTATGCGAACCCAAGCTCGATTTTGAGCAGAAATTGGAGTGCTCAAAACAGCGTCGTTTTCCCTTCGTTTTGGTCGTGTCCTGGTTTGAAATGGTCTCAGAAGATCAAATCCAATCTCAATTTTGATCCTTGAGGCTTAGAAACTCTCAATTCAAATTTTTCTTTGTTTTTCAAATATTCGAATACGGTTTTCTCATTCCCTCTCTGGCTCTCGAGTTTCTGTTCTCTCCTAACCTCTCAATTGCTCCAGGTTTTTCAGGACACATTCAAATGGTCTCTAGTTGAATCGAAGGAGGTTGATTTCTCTGTTTTTTGTATGTATAATTGTTTTAAACGGTGATGGTTTCAAACGGTTTGAAATGGGCGGTGTGAGACACTCAGCCCTTCCTCAGGCTGCCAAGTGTCTTCCATTGAAGGTAGGGGATATCATTTTAGTGACTCATCCACAATCTGTCATTTAACCATTTTGCCCTTCCCGTGACAAATTACCATTTTGCTCCTGAACTTCACAGAGCCGTAACTTTTTCATCCGAACTCCGTTTTCGACGTGCCACCTGTCTACGGATTCAACGTCCCGAGACCTACACAATGGTCCTAAAAAAAATATACAAAAATTATTCCGAAAAAAAATTCAACATTTAACCACACCCCTCCAAGCGTAAAAACGTCATTTTACATGTTATTTTATAAATTTACCTAATTTTGATTTTTTGGGCGTATAACCTTCCCCCCTTAAGAAATTTCGTCCCCGAAATTTCAAGGAAACAAATACGGATACTGTTCTCGCATCTGAGTTTCGGGTTCTCATGTGGCCTCTTCCACGTTCTGATTTCTCCAAAGAACCTTCACTAGGGGAATCGTCTTTTGGCGAAGCACCTTATCCTTCCGATCCAAGATCTGTTCAGGCTATTCCTCAAAGTTTAGGTCTTCCCTGAGCTCAATGGGTTGTTCTTCTAATACATGGGACTCATCATACACATATTTTCGCAGCATTGACACATGGAATACATTATGGACCCTAGAAAGTTCTGAAGGTAATGCTAATCTGTAAGCAACCCGGTCAATCCTCTCAACAATCTCATATGGTCCGATGAAACGGGGGCTCAATTTCCCGCGCCTGCCAAATCGTACTATGCCTTTCCAAGGAGATAACTTCAGAAAGACCCAATCTCTAACTGCAAATTCAAGATCTCTAATCTGACGGTCCACGTAGCTCTTTTGTCTATCCTGGGCGGCCTTGAGTCTATCTCTGATGAGCTTCACTTTAAGCCCTTACCCAGTAGCTCTTTTCTGAGGAAACTGATCTCCATCACTGGGGAAACTAGTCTCCATACCCAGTACTCCCGTACCTCGCACTGAGCCCCTCGGGATCCTCTCTGTCCCACTTATAACAATAACCTTCACTAGAGCGTGGCAAGTATGCCAACACCCAACATCAACATCTCATTCTACGATCGGACTCAACCGTCACCGAGTCGAATCCAGAATCACTGCTCGTACTGTGCGTCACTCGCGCACCTCGTATCCTCATCACGACTGACGAATCCTATCGTCACAATCGTCATGGCAACATGAGTTTATCCAACTCGATAAGAATCAATCACGCCCATCGATAGCAGCGTATGTCACAACCTCGTGTAGACCAAACTCACAAACACTTTGCTATCAAGACTCTTAAACCATGCGGTAGTCTCACCACCCGTACCAACCACTCCACACGTAACATCCACTGATCGGTCCACCTCTGGATCCGATCACAAGTACCACACTCCTGGTAACTTGTCCAATCAATCACCTACTAGGGTTCTCACAAACCCGGCTACCCGCTGCAGCCCTACCATCCTGACCGATCCCTCGCTCTCGACTCCGAAGAGTCGTCGTACTCCAACACTAGTACTAAACCAGTCAATAACTACACTCTGAGGATCTCGTCCTCTCGTAACTCTATGGCTCACAGCCGCTGGCCTCCACAAGAATTCGGCCACACTCCGTGCCTAACACTGCATAAAGACTACACGTCGCAATCGTCACATATCGTGTCACACCACAACTACTATGGCATCTCCTGCCAGTCGAGATCCCACTGGGGATTCGACACATCGAAACATGGGCCACACATGCCAAAAAGAATCACACGTTCCTATCCCCAACCGTGGTAAGGGTAGTCGTACAAGGTCATCGTAAAACCGGGCGACCTTGACCTCTGACCACACTCGTATGACTCTGTACATCCTCTATCCGATACGACCACTGTCTAGCGGTCACGACTCTCAAGTCATTATACTGTGTCTACCAGTAAGCACAGTCCTATCCACCGGTAACACCATGGCTCTAAGCCGTTATCTTTCACACAAAGACTGACCCTACTCGGGATCCACTTCCTCGAAACATGTGGCATTCACGACATGGAATGCCAATCGAACCTCAAACTATCGTGTCACGTGCTAAACACCATCGAACTAAGGTTCGGTTCTAACGAATCCTCGTACTAATGCCCTAACTACTAGGTTGATTATGGGCTGTTACGACTTAAGAGACATCACATCCTCGACCTGCGCGTACTCCACGAGTAAAACACGCTCTGATACCAACTTGTCAGGACCGGCCTCGAATCCCCTGGGATTAACGTGGGACCCGCCTGATCCCGTCTGACACCACATGTCAGACCAGGGAAAATTCCCCTTGTCGGGGCTATCAGAGTGCGTCAGGATCGAGGAGGAGGGGAGTGATGTCTTGTCTCTACTACAACCCGCATCAACGATCAACCTGAAGGGCATTAAAACATTAAAAGTCGTGAGTGGACAAAATAATAATTTAATAAAAACACATTTCGCGTAAAGACATTTATGCCCTTCATAAAAGCATATGTATGCATTCAAAACCATTTATCAAATATTCATAAAATTCATTTGTCAAACATATCAAAACCTTTCAAGGGTTCATGCCCGGCCCCATAAACCGTCATGACCTATAAATCCAATTGGGTCCTCGACCCGAATCACAAACACCCATAAATTCATATATATGGGAACTCAGCCCAAATCAACATACGTGGGACTCAGCCCAAACCATTCTGAGTGAAATACCAAAACATACAATACGGGGTCTCCGCCCCCAAATCATTTCTAAAACATCGAATACGGGGTCTCGCCCCAAAACACTTTCCGAATCATAAAACACGGAATATGGGGTGTCCGCCTCCAAATCACTTTCAATAAAACCACATACGTATCGAAATACGTATAACCCATCTGAGGCACTTCCGAGAAGATGCCAACTCGGGGCACACAGCCCCTAGGGAACACATCCCCGATAAATGTCACGATTAATCATATCTATCTAATGTGCACACTACTTGGGGTCTCACTCCGAGTCTTCGCCCAGGAATCTCCATCTGGGAGGCTCAATCACTGGATCTAGTCTGAGCTCTCTCTCTGGATCTAGTCCACATATCTCTCTGGAATCTGGTCCGAGACCACAACATAATAAGTAACCACCACTCCTGGAACGGGAACCCTGACAGGACCCATCCCAATCCCCCCCCCCCCCCCCCCCCCCGGATTAGTGCGGGATGACCCTGCTCCCGTCTGAAGGGCATAAATGTCTTTGCGCTCCCGGGCTATCAGAGTACGCCAGGATCCGGAGGAGGCATGTGATATCTCGATCCTCTGCTACAGTCCACATCCACTATCAACCTGAAGGGCAGTCAAAACATTAAAAGCTGTGAGTGGACAAAAATAAAAAGTTTATAAAAACATTTCATAAGACATTTGTACCCTCCACTAAAAAGCATGCATGCATTCGAAAACCATTTATCCGAAATAAACCATATGTGGGAACTAAGCCCAAAACCAAGGTTGAAAGAACCATGATGAAAATGATCATACGGGCCACTGCCCAAATCCACAAAGAAACCAATAAGGGACTCAGCCCAAAACCATAACCATACGAAAATCAAATACACGAGCCACTGCTCAAATGCTGTGCACACCTGTGCACACCACATATCATATATCATATTTATATCACATACATATATAAGTCCCACAACAATCCTGTCACGGTATCCAAAGCTACGCGCGTGCTACCCGGGTCTCAATCTGAGTCATCTCAAAGTCAAGGTCAATGTCCGCAGACCACTGACCCTACCCGATGTAATGATAACACCCAAACTACGCATTAAATTAAACACGTAATTTGAGTATTATGCAAATTTAAACCCTTTTTGTGTAATTGTAGTATTGGTAAATAGGGATCGTTCTTAACCGGGGAAATTAGGGAATATTAATAATATGTTAGTTAAAAAGAATAATGAATAATCAAAGAATAATGAATTGAAGAATTAAAGAATTAAATAATCACATAATTAATTAATTGAATAATCAAGTAATAAAGAATTAAAGATTTAACGAATAAAGGAATAAACGAATTAATAAACAAGAGAATCAATAAATTAATGAAATAACGAACAAATGAATTAAATGAATAAAAGAATAAAGATGGGGGTTTTAGGGATTTTGATCATGCAAAATAAGTAAAGACATAAATGAACTAATTCTATTCCTATTTTAACATATATACAAGTGGACTTTCTTTAAACACAAAATCTATCAACACTCTAACATTTGCAAAGTTTGAATACATCACAAAATTCTACTTTCACCATCCCACTCATGCATACATTTTGTAAACATTATAAATGCACCGAAACGCGGTCATAAACACTTATAAATTGATTAAAACATTTAAATCTCTTCAATTTTATACTAAGTGCACCGAAACGCGGTCATAAACACTTAGTATAAAATTGAAGCTTAAGCACTCAAATGTATGAAGTAAATGAAGTTTGAAAAGTAGAACACATTATAATAATATCCTTGTCTACAAAAGTTAGAAAGAAAATACCCACAAAAATATTGAACTAAAGAAAATAAAACCGAAACAACAATGAGAGTTTAAGCAAAGGAAAGAACAAGTTACACCTTCGGAATCCAAGAAAGCTTGTGATTCCGAAAATGGGTGGAATAAAAATGACATGTTATTCATAAGATTTTCTGACAGCAGAAGAAACCTTATGAAGATGGATGAATAAACACGAGAATACGAACTTAAACTCAAGAATTGCAACGGAAATACTAGGCTTGAATTTCTAAAGGAAGGATACAATTTTGTGTTTTGTAGTTCTTTCTCCATACAAAGTCCCCTTTTTCAAGTGAAAATGAACTCCTATTTATAGGAGGAAAAAGCTACTAAAATTAAATAAAGTAATTAAAAATTACAATAAAATAAAAGAAAATGAAATGATGACTAATTATGAACAATGATGTTTAATGATGAAATTTAGGTAAGGTTTGGAATTAATTTGTGGCTGAAAATAAAAGAAAAAGGAGAAAATGGGACTGTTGGGCTGCTGGTGCACTATTTGGTGCAGTTGGGCTGCATGGTTTGGTGACTTCGGACCAGGCGGCAGGTGAAAAGCAGGTGGGCTGGGCTTTTTGCTGGGCGAGCTGCGGGTCAAGGCTGGGTTTCTCGCGAGGCCTGGGCCGGAAAAGAAGAGAAATGGGCTGCACCATTTATTTGGGCTGCAAATTAAATAAGAAATTGGGCTTACAAAATTAATGATAATTAATAATATAATTCAAACGAATTTCGTCCATAATTTATTCGTTATAATTCCAATCGGGACGATTCTTTCGCCAAAACGCTCCAAATTACAAACTTTATTTAATTAAACAGAAAAATCACAAAGTAAATTATTTTATCTAATTATTTATTATTTTAATATTAAAAGTAAAGTATAAGGGTATAAAATAATATGAAATACTGTTGATTTAACGACCTATCAAATACCCCCACACTTAAACTTTGCTAGTCCCTAGCAAATACTGAATTTAAACTATGAAATCAAAACGAGTAAACCCTTAACCATTTGTCTCAAAATTCCATCGATATTATGGCATAAAAGATTTTCACTTAAAGCGTTTAAGCATACAGAATTTCAAGGGTTAATACATGGTAACAAAATGCTTAAACAAGTAAGATAATGAGTAAATATGGTGAAATGGATATCAACATGAATAAAACAAGTATGAATCAACTCACAAGGATATGCACTCATTAATTCACTCAAATTTTGTAAGGGTTTGTGTTTGCACTCAAAATATGTGAGAAAATGTTCACATAATAGAAGTAAAGTACTTTTGCAAAATCTCAAACAAACACCTCAATAAAAGCAAAACATACTTGCACAAATGAACCAAAACCATAAGCTTACTCAAGTGATTGACTTCACTAATCAAAATTTACCATCTTAAGGATCATAAGGTCTTTACGAAGGTTGTAATGGGGCTAAGTTTAGAGGCAAGGAATATATAGGACAAGTGGTGCTCAAATTCGTTCCAAGACTTAAACGATTCCCAAACCATAACTTCCCGATCTTAGTATGAATTCATTCCTTCGAACATAGGCCAAATTTCATCAAATGTAAAAGACTTAACTTAATATAATCAATCTTTATTACCTTGATAGAGACTCAACTTTTTTTTTTTTTTTTTGCAAATATCAAGGTAATAACATAATATACAAAGTTTGAGTAAGTAAATCCATACACATAAAAGTCTTCCAAACATCATCAATTTTTCTTCACACCAATTTCATGTCTTCAATTAAGTCTTTGGAACAAGGGTGAAAGATGTCTATACTAAGCTTAAGTGTTTAGATAATCATGGTGGTGAAGGAAAGGTTTAATGTGGGCTCAACTGGGTTAAAACTAAGGGGGGTCGCAACTTGTGCGCACAAAATAGGGAGCATGGATGTTTGAATTTATGGTGTTAACCCTAATGCCTTAATCATATCCAAAATCAGAGAGTTTAATGACTTAAAAGCTTTGAAAATCAAATCGAATAAGTTCTAGTACTCTAGAGTTCATTAAGATCTATTGCAAGTAGTTGTGAGGCATATGTTTATCAATTTAAACAAAGAACTTATGAATCACTCATCAAAGATGTATATATAGTTCTAAAGCTCACATAAGGTCTAAATGATTCATACTTGTCTTAGCATGCTAGTTTATGTACCAATTTACATGCACTATCTTAAAAGTTATAACATTTAATCACAAAGTATTAACAAATGAATTCAAGTTATAGTGATCATCTTTATAGCCATAATATACTTATTCCCTTCATTATTATCATTGACAGGTTAAGGGGCGACTTAAGACTCGATAAAAACGAAAAAGACTCAAGAAAGCCGAAATAACTTTTTGTTTTTGTTTTTGTTTTTTGTTTTGTTTTTTTTTTATTATTTTAATTATAAACAATTTTATTGCGCACTTAAAATTGTAAACCACTCCCCCACACTTAAATTCTACATTGTCCTCAATGTAAGAAAGTAGAAATGAACATAGACTCTAAGTAAGGAGGAGAATTTTACGAAAATAAACTAAAGATACGAAAGACAAAAACATAAAAGAGAGTGAAGGGATTAAAGAGAGCAAATCTGCGGTGATGGCTCCTTCACGACTCGGGAATATGTTGGGTTGCCTCCCAACAAGTGCTTTGACGGAGTGCTGAAATCAACTCATATGATGCGAGGCCGTAGCACCTTCGCTGTTTCCACATTGTGCTCGCCAAATGCCTCTATGTACGGCTTTAATCTGTGGCCATTGACTTTGAACTCCTTCCCGGTTTCGATGCTTTTGATCTGTATGGCTCCATGGGCAAACATATTAGTAACAACAAAAGGACCTACCCATCTAGAACATAACTTACCAGGAAAGAGTCTGAGTCGGGAATTGAATAGCAAAACTTTCTGTCCGATGTCAAACGTTTTACTCTTGATCTGTTTGTCATGAAATGCCTTAGTCTTCTCCTTGTAGATCAGCGTGTTTTCGAATGCATCATTTCTGATTTCCTCAAGCTCACTCAGCTGGAGCTTCCGATGCAAACCGGCATCATCTAGCTTGATGTTGAACGTTTTGACAGCCCACCATGCTTTGTGCTCCAGTTCCACCGGAAGGTGGCATGCTTTTCCATAGACCAACCTATAGGGTGACATCCCTATCGGAGTTTTGTAGGCCGTCCTGTAGGCCCAAAGTGCATCATCCAATCGCTGGCTCCAATCCTTGCGACTAAGGCCCACGGTTCTCTCTAAGATCTTCTTGATTTCCCTATTGCTGACCTCGGCCATTCCACTCGTTTGAGGATGATACGGTGTAGAGACTCTGTGAGTGACACCGTATCGTTTCAGTAAGGCTTCAATGGTCTTGTTGCAGAAGTGACTTCCACCATCACTGATCAGGACCCGAGGGATCCCAAACCTGGAAAGAATGTTAGTTCTGAGGAAATCTGCAACAGTTTTAGAGTCATTAGTCCTGGTGGCTTTAGCTTCCACCCATTTCGAGACATAATCAACAGCAAGTAAGATATAGAGATAACCATTAGATTGAGGAAATGGACCCATAAAATCAATACCCCAAACATCAAATATTTCAACAGTTAAAACATAATGTTGTGGCATTTCATCCCTTTGTCCTAAGTTTCCTGATCTCAGACATTTATCACATGCTAAACAGAATGAATGTGCATCTTTAAAAAGTGTGGGCCAATATAATCCAGATTCTAAAATTTTGAGTGCAGTTTTTCTATATCCAAAATGGCCCCCACAAGCATGGTTATGGCAAAACTCTAGGACTGACCTATGTTCAATATCAGGGACACATCTCCTAATCAATAAATCTGCACAGTGTTTCCATAAATAAGGTTCATCCCAAACATAGTACCTCGCATGCTTCTTAAGTTTATCTTTTTGTGCACGGGTGAGAGTGGAAGGTAACTGCTTGGTGACTAAGTAATTTACGATATCAGCATACCAAGGAGTACTGACCTGAATTCTGAAGAGTTGTTCATCCGGACACATCTCCTGAATCTCCACGGGATCTCGTTCATTTGCTATGCGACTCAAATGGTCTGCCACCACATTCTCTACACCTTTCTTGTCTTTAATCTCGATGTCAAACTCTTGGAGAAGAAGAATCCATCGGATGAGCCTTGGTTTCGCCTCCTTCTTGGCGAGGAGATACTTCAGTGCTGCATGATCAGTGTAAATAATGACTTTAGTTCGAAGTAAATAAGAGCGAAATTTATCTAAAGCAAACACTACAGCAAGCAACTCCTTCTCGGTAGTGGTGTAGTTCATTTGAGCATCATTCAGAGTTCTGGATGCATAATAAATGACGTAGGGCTTCTTGTCCCGCCTTTGTCCTAGTACAGCACCAACTGCATAGTCAGAGGCATCACACATTAGTTCAAAGGGTAAGGACCAATCCGGGGCACAAAGAATGGGTGCAGTGGTTAGAAGGGTTTTAAGCTTCTCAAAAGCTCCCTGACAGTCAACATCGAAGACGAAGGGTGTCTCCTTCTGAAGCAATCGGCACAAGGGCCTTGCAATGTGGGAGAAGTCCTTGATAAATCTTCTGTAGAAACCTGCGTGACCAAGAAATGAACGGATCTCTCTCACCGAAGTGGGAGAGGGTAAGTGTCGTACAATATCAACTTTAGATTTATCAACTTCAATTCCTCTTTCAGAGACAATATGGCCTAAGACTATCCCTTGTCTAACCATGAAATGACATTTTTCCCAGTTAAGTACTAAATTAGTTCCGACACACCTTTGTAAGATAAGTTCTAAGTGTTCTAAGCATGCATCAAAACTATCCCCAAAGACACTGAAATCGTCCATAAATACTTAAATTATTTTTTCGACATATTCAGAGAAAATAGAAAGCATGCATCTTTGGAAAGTACCTGGGGCATTACATAAACCGAAAGGCATTCTTCGGTAGGCAAAAGTGCCAAAAGGACAAGTGAAAGTCGTTTTGTCTTGGTCATTTTGAGCGATACAGATTTGATTATATCCAGAATAACCATCAAGAAAACAGTAATAGGAGTGACCTGCTAACCTTTCAAGCATTTGATCAATGAAGGGCAAAGGAAAGTGATCTTTCCTAGTTGCTTTGTTGAGGCGCCGATAATCGATACAAACTCTGTATCCGGTCACGGTTCTCTGGGGCACCAGCTCGCCTTCGCTGTTCGCCACAACTGTGACTCCACTTTTCTTTGGGACTACTTGGACTGGTGAGACCCATTTGCTGTCTGAAATTGGGTAGATGACACCACAGTCCAAGAGTTTGATGACCTCTTGTTTCACGACCTCCATCATCGGGGGATGAAGGCGACGTTGAGCTTCGCGAGAGGGTTTTGCATCATCTTCAAGCAAGATTCGATGTACACAGGTTGTAGGGCTGATTCCCTTGATGTCGGACAGAGTCCATCCAATGGCTGTCTTGTACTTTGTCAAGACCCGTACCAATCTGTCTTCCTGTGATTCGGTTAGTGCAGAGGATACTATGACAGGAAGAGTCTCGTCCGGGCCAAGATAGGCATACTTCAGGTGGTCCGGCAGAACCTTGAGCTCGAGAACGGGGGCCTGCACTACTGAAGGAGGAGTGGCATTAGTACTGACTGGAAGAGACAAGGGTACCTGAGGATTTACCATTCTGGGGGCCTCATTTAGGGTCATGACTTCATCCAAAATTCGAGGCCCTAGTTCATAATCCGCATCTTCAACCAAGGCGTCCCCTGATTGAGTGAGGCCAACTCCTTCCTGGATTATCATATTGAGCGTGTCTTCTCGAATTGATTCAAGATGTTTTTCTGCAAAAGAAGTGCACACATCAATAGAAAACGTAGTTTGAGTTGTAGAACTAGGGTACCTCATGGCATCGAAAATGTTGAAGCCAATTTCCTCTCCATCAACTTCCATTGTTAATGTACCATTGAATACATCAATCTTCGTCTTAGCCGTTCTCATGAATGGTCTTCCCAACAACATTAGTGGAGCTTGATTCGTAGGGGAATCCTCCATGTCTAGGACATAAAAATCCGCGGGGAAAATGAGCTGGTTAACCTGCACAAGAACATCTTCGACGTATCCCTTGGGATACACATTAGAACGATCGGCTAATTGAATGATAACATCATCATGTTGTAATTTTCCTAAACCTAGGGCAACATATAACGAATATGGCATAACATTAATGGATGCACCTAAGTCTAGCATGACTTTATCAAAAGACTTGTTACCAATCACGCAGGGAACAGAAAAACTCCCTGGATCCTTCAACTTTGGGGGTAGCCGACGTTGGATTACAGCAGAAACTGTTTCACTCACCATCACAACCTCCTTCTCCCTCTTTTGGCGCCTTGGAGTGCATAACTCTTTCAGAAATTTTGCGTATTTCGGCACTTGTTTGATGCACTCGATCAAGGGCATGTTGATTTAAACCTTTTTGAAGATTTCCAAGATCTCCTCATCGGATTCATCCTTCTTAGATTTGGCAAGCCTACTTGGAAATGGTGCACGCACAGACGGGGAATTAGTAACAACAGAACTTGAAGGGATTGGGTTGTTACCTTGTGTGTGGGTAGGTTGAACTGGCGGTTGTGCCGTGGTGGTCTTAGTTGCCACCTTGTGCTTTTCAGCCTCCGAAACGGCTGGATCTGGCTCTATTTCACCGAGCACTTTACCACTTCGAGTGATAATCGCATTGGCTTCAGGTCTTGCATTCGGGTTGGGTGTAGGTTGAGGTGGAAGAACCCCACTAGCTTGGATTTTACCCATGAAGTCCACGACCTTGCCCATTTGGTCCTTGAGATCAGCGATGTCTTTTTGCTGATTTTGCTGACCTGTGACAAGAGCTTGAGTCGAAGCCATTAGTGTTTGCTGCCCTTGTGAAAGAGCAGCCAGCATTTTATCATAATCAGGATTAGAAGATGAAGAGATATGATTATTTGCACGATTATGAGAAAAGTTAGAAAATGGAACCGGGGGCCTTGGTTGCCATGTGGGCTTTTGGAAATGTTGAGGATTCGGGGCACGGGTTGGGCCTGTCATCATGTGTTGAGGGTTTAGGACATTGTTCGGATCTCTCCAACTATAGCCTTGGGTCCTTGGCCCTCCTTGAAATCCACCAATGGCATGTGCCATTTCAGTCCCGGGGTCTTCCTCCCTTGCAGTGTAGGGGCATTGGTCCTCAAGATGGCCTTGGGAGCATATGGAACACACCGGGGCTACCTGTTTCTTTAGTTCCAACACATTCGAAAGCATAGAGGTGATTTTATCTAATTTAGAATCATTAATAACTTGGGAACTTACCTCATGTACCTTTCTTGGAATAGGCTCGGCACCTTCATATTGTGCATCATTGAGTGCACGGCTTTCAAGTAATGCACGACCGTCTACTAAACTCCGAGCTAGGAAACTTCCGTTAGCTGCAGCATCAAGTAGTCCTTTATCCCAACCTTTGAGTCCTTCGTAGAAGTAGGTTAAGAGATATCCTTCAGTGATTCCGTGAGTCGGGCATGAAGCACAGAGTTCCTTAAACCTTTCATAATACTGGCTGAAATTCTCATCATGATCTTTTTGTTTGATTCCAGTGATCTCCTTTCTTAACACCGTAATATTTGAGGCAGGAAAGTATTTGGTAAGAAATTCCTGAACCAGCTTCTCCCAAGAGTCGATATGATTGGGTGGGAGACTCAAAAGCCACACCCGTGCTCTATCTTCCAAGGACAATGGGAAAGCCTTCAGCTTCATGATTTCCAAATCCGCATCATCGGGACACATGCTACTGATAATGAATTGGAACTCCGTCAAGTGTTTGTGTGGATCTTCATTTCTGATTCCATGGAACTTGGGTAACTGATGAAGGACTCCACTTTTGAGCTCAATATCTTTCTTGTTGGTTCTAGGCTCAGGATACTGGATGCAGAAATTCGCAGTGCCACTTGTGTTAGCACATGTCTGCTCTCGGATACTCAGATTTCTTGCCATGACTACCGGTGTTCCAAAAGTCTGTTCCTCGTCTGAATTACTCTTCTCACTTATTGATTCACCGAGTATTGGGGATGGTGGTCGGATGAGCTGGTTTTCTTAAGTGCGTCTCTGAATGTTGCGTTGCTTGGTGAGATGTCAAGTTGCTTTCTCAGCCGATCAAGCTTAGACTGATGAGCGTGCATTCATAAGTACGTACCTAAATTAAAAGTGAACACTAAGTTAGAAGGTAAATATACACAAGTACTTAGCTAGTGAAAGTTAATTTAAACAGAATAATTGCGACAAGAATTAGGGTCAATGTTCGGAATATACGTTAAGAAAGTCACAATTAGCAAGAAAATGTGAGTTTTGAACAAGTATTAACTTAAGCTGGAATTAACATATACACAAAAAGAGATAGTAAGGGTATGAGAGTATAGATTTCATACAGTGTGACATAAATAGAAGCTAGAATTAACAAAAAGTCACAGTAATAGCAAGAAAATGCACAAGTTCCAAATGCATCTAAACTAATGCAACACAAAAGTATCTACATGAAGCATGGTGTGGATGCATTTATTAGAACCTGCACAAGACATAAGAGTTACGTGGCAGTTCATGAAAGAATGGCCTACACCTTCGATCTCACTTCCCTAGATTCACTTAGTCTAGGGGGCCCGGTGATGAATTCCGAGCATCATGAAATCTCAGGGAGGGTATGCAACTATTTATGCGATAAGTAGAGCCTTAGAGTGTCATGAATAACTTTCCCCTTTCGCTTCTCATAATACTTTCCTGGGCGTACGGCCTGCGCGTACTGATAACCACCCTTCCACCATTCAACGTTAATCATGGCCAGTTGAGATAGATGTAACGCGAGAAGCAAGGATAATTTCGTGACACCCCGAGGCTTGCATTGGCATATACTCCATTGGTGTTCTCTTTCTTAATCCAAAACTTGTCACCAGTCATAACCCTTCTAGACACCATAACCAACCGATGGAAGATTTGGTGAATTACCAAACCCGAGTGTTTACAAACTCCGCCCCAACCTCATGCCCATAGATTCGAGTCTATGGTGTGTGGTGATGAAATCCACACATCACGAAGGGTTAAGGAGAAAATAAACACAAGGGGCGCTACCTGTTCCCGAAAGTAGAATTTTGAAGAAAAAGGGGGCCCTGAGATTCATGCAACTCTAAAACATTTAATAGGAAACAATATTTACATTTAGGAAAGTCACATATATAAATATATATAGCTCTAAAAATTAATAAAATAAACAAATATAAAATAAAATTAATGAAATAACACTAAAGACATTAAATACAATTTATGAACAAGCATATTATGAACATTGTTAATTAATATAATAAGGCAATCATAAGACATGAAAGTTGTGAACAAAAATGGATACTCAAATATGAATACAATAACTTAAGTGTGTAAAAGTATAACCAAATTATGAACAAGTATGACAAATAACAAGTAACATAATTACAACTTATTTATGCTAACACAAAAATAAAAGGTATGAAAATTTAGTAAAGGTACAATTATAAACAAGTAGGAACATTTATGTTTTTTTTATTCTTTATTATTTTTTTATTTTTTTGTTTAATATAAATATTATATAAACAAATAAATAATCATAAAATAGAGTAATTGTAAACAAGTAATATACATGTAATACTATGAAAGTAAACGAATAAAATATGAACAAGTATTATGGCAAAATAATTAATTAAATAAATAAAATTTAAGAATATGTATACTTAATTCACAAATATGAACATTTCAAATATAAACAATTTTATACATACTAACACATTAAGAATGATTTTTAATTTCCCCGGCAACGGCGCCAAAAATTGATAACACCCAAACTACGCATTAAATTAAACACGTAATTTGAGTATTATGCAAATTTAAACCCTTTTTGTGTAATTGTAGTAATGGTAAATAGGGATCGTTCTTAACCGGGGAAATTAGGGAATATTAATAATATGTTAGTTAAAAAGAATAATGAATAATCAAAGAATAATGAATTGAAGAATTAAAGAATTAAATAATCACATAATTAATTAATTGAATAATCAAGTAATAAAGAATTAAAGATTTATCGAATAAAGGAATAAACGAATTAATAAACAAGAGAATCAATAAATTAATGAAATAACGAACAAATGAATTAAATGAATAAAAGAATAAAGATGGGGGTTTTAGGGATTTTGATCATGCAAAATAAATAAAGACATAAATGAACTAATTCTATTCCTATTTTAACATATATACAAGTGGACTTTCTTTAAACACAAAATCTACCAACACTCTAACATTTGCAAAGTTTGAATACATCACAAAATTCTACTTTCACCATCCCACTCATGCATACATTTTGTAAACATTATAAATGCACCGAAACGCGGTCATAAACACTTATAAATTGATTAAAACATTTAAATCTCTTCAATTTTATACTAAGTGCACCGAAACGCGGTCATAAACACTTAGTATAAAATTGAAGCTTAAGCACTCAAATGTATGAAGTAAATGAAGTTTGAAAAGTAGAACACATTATAATAATATCCTTGTCTACAAAAGTTAGAAAGAAAATACCCACAAAAATATTGAACTAAAGAAAATAAAACCGAAACAACAATGAGAGTTTAAGCAAAGGAAAGAACAAGTTACACCTTCGGAATCCAAGAAAGCTTGTGATTCCGAAAATGGGTGGAATAAAAATGACATGTTATTCATAAGATTTTCTGACAGCAGAAGAAACCTTATGAAGATGGATGAATAAACACGAGAATGCGAACTTAAACTCAAGAATTGCAACAATACTAGGCTTGAATTTCTAAAGGAATGATACAATTTTGTGTTTTGGAGTTCTTTCTCCATACAAAGTCCCTTTTTTCAAGTGAAAATGAACTCCTATTTATAGGAGGAAAAAGCTACTAAAATTAAATAAAGTAATTAAAAATTACAATAAAATAAAAGAAAATGAAATGATGACTAATTATGAACAATGATGTTTAATGATGAAATTTAGGTAAGGTTTGGAATTAATTTGTGGCTGAAAATAAAAGAAAAAGGAGAAAATGAGACTGTTGGGCTGCTGGTGCACTATTTGGTGCAGTTGGGCTGCATGGTTTGGTGACTTCGGACCAGGCGGCAGGTGAAAAGCAGGTGGGCTGGGCTTTTTGCTGGGCGAGCTGCGGGTCAAGGCTGGGTTTCTCGCGAGGCCTGGGCCGGAAAAGAAGAGAAATGGGCTGCACCATTTATTTGGGCTGCAAATTAAATAAGAAATTGGGCTTACAAAATGAATGATAATTAATAATATAATTCAAATGAATTTCGTCCATAATTTCTTCGTTATAATTCCAATCGGGACGATTCTTTCGCCAAAACGCTCCAAATTACAAACTTTATTTAATTAAATAGAAAAATCACAAAGTAAATTATTTTATCTAATTATTTATTATTTTAATATTAAAAGTAAAGTATAAGGGTATAAAATAATATAAAATAATGTTGATTTAACGACCTATCAGGTAATAGTAACCATAGCCTTCCTGAGAGTAAGGAACCCAACTGGGGGGTGACTCCACTCAGTCGGTGCTCCGTGACTACTCCGGGGTCCACTCAGGCCAACGACCCTCCTCGGAGGAGATAGTAGAACATGTAAAGGAAGGTAGATGAATATATATATATATATATATACATAACATAAACATTCATGTCCGGTTCCCCCCTGAACCGTCATGATCCATAATATCCATAATCAGGTAACATGCCGGTTCCCATAAACCGTCATGTACCGTAATAACATAACCGAGGTAACATGCCGGTTCCCATAAACCGTCAAGAACCAGAATGACCTGACAAAGGTTCATGCCGGTTCCCATAAACCGTCATGAACCACAATGACCTTCCAGAGTTCATGCCGGTTCCCATAAACCGTCATGAACTTGGAAATCCACGTAGGGTCCCTGACCCGAAATCATAAACCATAAAGTAACTGGGTCTCGTGCCCGAACATATGACTCAACTAGGCACCGTGCCCGATATCTAAGGGTCAGTCACGACTCTGATCATAGTGATGCGTGCAACCATCCATCCAGGACCGCTCTCAATCCTGGTTTGTCGCCATGAACGAATCAACCGACGCGACCACCACAAGATCATGGTGCACTCATCACCGATCGATATCCTGAACCGTCAGCACTCCGAAGTCGAGCCTCCCCAGACTGCCCGACAACGAATCGTGCATCGTGACCTCTCCGGAAGGAACACATCCTAATCCGGAGGCGATCGTCGTGCACATAGCACCCGTCGCAACCACGATTTAGACCCGAAGGTCGTAAATAGTGTCATATGCCCGAGACAAAACCAAATGGGTCTCATACCCGAGTTTATCCTTTTACAAATCCAAAACCAAATCATTTAAGTCAATAAAGAAATACAGACCCGTATAAGCACCGTATAAGGCCGAAACCTCGAAATACATGCTTATACGTAACCACATACAAATGCACCCATGGCATCATCAAACATGTAATAAAACGTATATTAAACATTTATGCATGCACCAATTTAGAAAACAAAGTCCACTCACAGACCGTCCAAGCTCCCGCCTCGATTTGCGTGCCATTCGGTTCCCCGACCCGATCACCATCACCGGGACTCTCGAACCTGTCCAAATCGTAATAGAAGGTTACTAACTACTTAATTAACCTCCTACCAAAGCCCCGTAATTTTCCCGATTTTCTAACTATTTTTAAGCCTACCCTAAACCTTCCGATGCCCCGAAACATATCGAGACGGTATCCGATCGACACGAAACCAGTCCCAAAATGTTCGTTACATCGAATAGAAGATTTCCCGTGTTGAACACTTTCCCAAATTATAGACCACGTGCCCTCACGGGCCCTAGAAGACCCTGGTTACTGTTCATCACTATCATCCTCAGGAAAACCGGTTTTTCCTGGTTTTCCGGTCCGGTCACTGTGCTGAACCGGCGGAACCGGTTCAGCATTCCTACTCCCTCAAATCTCGTCCGTTTTCTTCCCAATCGATTCTAAACTTCCTAATATGATCCTAGGAACATGTTTGGATGATCAAAACAAGGAAAAACCCATAGAACCCGAGGTTTGATTTTTGAACCTCACGGTTCAGTTTTTCCATTTTCCTCCCACGGCTTCTCAGCCGTCAACCACCACCAAAACCACCTTAAAACTGTCCTAGAAACCTAACTAACTCATCCTAATCGTCAAAAATCAACCATAACGTCAAAATCAATTAAAAAAGGAAATTTGGGCCTTACCGTGCACCCGCACGGGTTCGTGGCTCTGCCGCCCACGACGGCGCCTTCCTGGGCCGGCCACCGCGCCTACATCTTCCCTCACTCTCTGGTCTCAGTCCTGGTCGATATGGGGTTGGGTTGGTTGGGTTTGGGTTGCACAAAGAGGGAGAGAAATGGTGAGATCGGGTATGGGTTTTGGGTGTTTGAAATGAAGGAAAAATGGATTGGTTTGAACGGTGCATGAAGGAATTATGGTGTCCATTGGATGGGTGACACTTGTCACTCATCCATTGGGCATCAGGACAAATATCTGGGCCCACTAGAGTCCAAAAGCGAACTCGTCTCGTAATTCGTGCAATAGTGCACTCGAACTTCCGTGAACCGTAACTTCGCCGTCGAACGTCCGAATTCGACGTGCCGCCTGTCTATGGATTCGTATCGTCCTTATCTACGTAACGGTCTTTGGCCCTCGGCCATCGGACCTCCTAGTCAAAAAGTCAACATTTGACCTCTTATTCACTCAAATTACCAAAATGCCCCTACATTTCCGAACGTCATAACTTCCTTCTCGAACGTTGGAATTGAACCTGCCACCTGTCTATGAACTCGTGACGTCACGAACTACATCACGGTCATCGGTCAAAGCCCATTTGACCACTCGAATGAAAAGTCAACGTTTTGCCACCACCAGGGGCAAAACGGTCATTTTGCATCGTTCGTCCGATTTCGCTCAACTAATCACGGATTAACCTCACTAATCGTGATTAGTCACTAATCTAATCATGGAATTTGGGACTGGTCGTTACAATCCCTATGGGGATACCCACTCTGGTCTGTGGATCGTGACTCTCCAGGTCGACATCTGGAGGAGACCATATAATCAATATGGAGGGTTTCATATCTTTCCAAATACTTTCCTTCTTTCTCAAATACATTTCTCAACTGGGTCTCAAACCCGATTCATCTCAATAGGATTCCTCGAATCCGATTCAAAACCATTTCCCAGGCCTCGGCCTAAATCCTCAGTTCAACTTGGTCTCATGCTCGAATACTCATTTCACAAATCGATCTGGGACTCAAGCCCGATGTTACAATCAATTGAGCCTCAAGCCCGACACCACAGCTAACTGGGCCCTAAGCTCGAAACCGCAATTCGACAGGACTTCGAGTCCGATTTCACAACCAACGGGGCCTTAAGCCCGATAACTCAACGAAATGGGTCTCAGGCCCGATATCATAAATCAACGGGGCATCAAGCTCGACAGTACCATTAACTGGGCCTCAAACCCGAATCGTAAACCAAATGGACCCTCGGTCGATCGTATAGCTCAAATGGACCCTAGGTCCGATTCCTCGTCAAATCAAATGGACTCCAAGTCCGAGAGTTTATAAATCAATTGGGTCTCACGCCCGAGTTCATGTTTCTAAATCCGAAATCCATTTATTAAACCCTCGTTGAAAATGTGATACGCAAAGGTACGACATAAAGCCGAAAACTTCGAAAAACGTGCAAATATGTCGATCCTAAGCTACCACAAAAAAATGCACTCATGGCATCACAAAATATATTCTAAAACAATTATAAAACATTTACGCATGCATCGAATTCATAAAACAAGTCCACTCACAGACCGTCCGAAGTCGCGCCTCGATACGCGTGCCATAATCGTCTCCCGGGTCAATCGTCACCTCTAGGATTCCCAAACCTGTCCAAATTCATTTATAGGGTTATTAACTACCTAAATAAACCCTCACTAAAGTCCCGTAATTTTCCGGAATTTCTAACTATTTTTAAAATCAATCCTAAACCTTCGGACAGCCCGAAACCTATCGAAACGATGTCCGTTTGACACGAAACCAGTCCCAAAATGTTCGTTACATCAAATAGATGATTTCGTATGTTGGAAGCCACGGGAGGTGTTGGGCGGCTGTGGAAGCCACGGGAGGTGTCCCTAGAAGTCGCCTGCGCGTGGGCCCAAGCACCGGCACTGTAGATTGTCCCTGTCCTTGCGACGGCCAGTTCAGACCGGGGTGACCGGTTCAGACCGGCGTGACCGGTTCGACTCATTTCCTCCCTCAATTCTCGTTTGTTTGCCTCCATTTCAATCCTAAAATTCCTTTTTTCTCAATTCCTATCTAAACCAATCCATAAACCTAAGAAAAACCGTCCAAAACCCAAGGTTCCAAAATGAACCTCACGGTTCAAGGTTCCCAACACCTCCCGTGGCTTCCACAGCCGCCCAACCACCACACAAACCTTCATAAAACTCCCTAAGCAACCTATTTAAATCAACCAAACCAACCAAAACAGCCCATAATGACAAAATCGAAAAAGAATGGAAAAATGGGCAAACCGAGCTACCTCTCGGCTTTGTCTTCTCCAGCCGCCGTCCATGGCGGTTTTGGCCGTCCAGCCACCTCCATCTGGTCCTCTTCTCCCTCTCTGCCTCTCAGTCATGGTCCTAGGGTCATGGGTTTGGATTTGGGGTGGATATGGCGATCAGATTTGGGGTGGGTTGGAAATGAAAAATGATCGATGAAGGCAAGGGATGATATGCATGAATGTGGAATGGTAGCCAGTGGATGAGTGACACTTGTCACTCATCCATTGGTTGCTGAAAAGAAACTGGGCCCACTAAATTCCAAAAACTCCTCGTAAAACGCATTGCTGTGAATAGTATCCCGGAACTTCCGTGAACCTTAACTTCGCTGTCGAACGTCCGAATTCGACATGCCTCCTGTCTACTGATTCGTATCGTCCCGATCTACGTAATGATCTTCGACCCTCGGCCATCGAACTTCCCGGGTCAAAAGTTAACTTTTTACCCAAATTACCAAAATGCCCTTGGACTTCCGAACGTCATAACTTCCTCCTCGAACGTCGGAATTGAGCGTGCCACCTGTCTATGAACTCGTGACGTCACGAACTACGTCACGGTTATCGGCCAAAGTCCATTTGACCGTCCGAATGAAAAGTCGGCGATTTGCCCATTCTAGGGGCAAAATCTTCATTTCACCCGAACGTCCGCTAATCCTCGTCTAATATTCGATTAGTATCGCTAATCCGTCATTAATCCTTAATTAATCCCATTAATTTGGGACGGGTCATCACACTCCATCATCGCTAACTGTATAACCCTGCTGTTCCCCAGCTTCCACTTCCATTCGAAGAATACATAAGATAGGGTCTTGGAATTGGGCATCAATAATATGATCAACTAGGATTGGTCGCACTTGAAAACTAGCTAATAAAACAACTTGGCTATCAAGTCCCAACATAACACCAGTTCTACGAAGTTCAACCAATAAGGGCAAATGTATCATCCGCAGATAGGCTATAGAATGTGCTGATTTCTGACTCAATGCATCAGCTACCACATTAGCTTTTCCAGGATGGTATTCAATCGTGGAGTCATAATCCTTAATCAATTCCAACCATCTTATTTGCCTCACATTTAATTCCTTCTGTGTGAAAAAGTACTTTAAACTTTTATGATCAGTAAATAATCTGCATGTTTCACCGTATAAATAATGTCTCCAGATCTTTAAAGCATGTACCACAGCAGCCAGTTCTAGATCATGGGTAGGATAGTTGCATTCATACGGTTTTAACTGTCGAGAGGCATAAGCAATCACCTTCCCATGTTGCATTAACACACACCCCAATATGTGTAAGGATGCATCAGTATACACTTCGAATTCTCCACTATCATCTAGAAGGGTCAATACCGGAGCGGATGTCAATCGTTTCTTCAATGCCTGAAAACTCCGCTCATAAGTTTGATCCCTATGAACTTAATTCCCTTCCTGGTCAAGTGAGTCAATGGGGCAGCAATCGTAGAAAATCCTTCTACGAAACGTCTGTACTAACCGACCAACCCTAAAAAGCTCCTCACTTCGGTAACTGTTGTCGGCTGCTCCCAGTTTGCCAATGCCTCAATCTTTTGGGGATCAACACAAATTCCTTCCACAGAAATCACATGTCCCAGAAACCCCACACTAGTTAACCAAAATTGGAACTTACTCAATTTGGCAAAAAGTTGATTCTCCCTTAGAGTATCAAGCACAAGCCTCAAGTGCTTCTCATGCGCCCGCTTACTGTTTGAATACGCCAAAATATAATCAATAAACACAATGACAAACTGATCAAGATATTTCCAGAACACTCGGTTCATCAAATCCATAAATGTCGATGGTGCATTAGTTAACCCAAATGGCATTAGTAGAAACTCATAATGACCATACCGAGTCCGGAAGGCTGTTTTTGGAATATCCTCTTCTCGGATCCTCAACTGATGGTAACCAGAACGGAGATCAATCTTCGAAAAATACTTAGCTCCCCTTAATTGGTCAAAAAAATCATCGATTCGGGGCAAAGGATACTTATTCTTTATTGTAACCTTGTTAAGTTGCCTATAATCCATGCATAATCTCAAGCTGCCCTATTTCTTTCTTACAAATAGTACGGGGGCTCCCCACGGTGACACACTCGGCCTAATGAACCCCATGTCAACTAGATATTGTAACTACACCTTCAATTCCCTTAACTCGACTGGTGCCATACGATAAGGTTTCAAGGAAATAGATCATGTATCAGGGATCAAATCAATAGTGAACTTCATCTCCCTATGCGGTGGTAACCTTGGTAAATCCTCAGGAAACACATCCGGGTACTCACATACTATTGGGATGTCCTCGACCCTAGCTGGGGTATCCCGTACATCAATCACATGTGCCAAATAACCCTGGAAACCTCTCCTCAACAATCTATCTGCCGTGAGGGCTGATATGACTCTGGAGGGTGACACTCTCCGATCTCCCTGAAATATCACCTCTGGTAACCCTGGGCTCCGGAATATCACCCTCTTATCGAAACACTCGGTAGAGGCATGCTGGGTGGTCAACCCATCCATCCCAAGGATAACATCAAAATCATACAAATCTAAAAGTATTAGGTCAGACACTAGGTTCACAACCCCTATCAATACAGGATAACCTCATATTACCTGGTTTACCACATATATATCACCAGTCGGCGTACCGACTCCCATATCACAACCAATCGCAGAGATCTCTCTATCTACTAATGAGGCATAATCCCGAGAAACAAAAGAGTAGGTAACTCCCGGGTCTATTAAAGTACGTGCAGGATGACTAAAAATAGTAAGCATACCTGTCACCACTCCCGAAGTTGCTCGGGCCTCCTGTTGAGTTACTGCAAATACTCGAGCTTGAATCCCGAAGTTTGACCACGTCCTCGTGATCGACCACGTCCTCTACCAACTCCTCTCCCACCTGTCGCGTCCGAGGTCGAGGCTGTACTCAAACCCTACTCTGCAGTGCCCCAACCTGTACCACTACCAATGGCCAAACGTGGTTAGTCCCTCTTGAAGTGACCCGGCTCCCTACAATAATAGAAAACAAGAACATTACCTCGGTTGGGCCCACTGTTCTATCGATTCGCTGATCCCACTGACGCCTCACTAGATTGAGCTGTCGCTGGAGGTCGAAACCTAAATCTCGGTGTACTCCCACTACTAAAACTCGGACGGATACCACCAGAAGATCCAGAAATAGAACTACCCCTCTTAGGCCATCTCTGACTCGAAGATCCCTAATACTGTCGCTCACGGCGCCGGCCGAAGCCTGAAAACTGTTGTCGTACTGGCAAGGTCACCTCAACTCTAGCAGCAGCATCAGACAACTCTCTCAGGGTAGCATAAGATCCTACTGTCACAGCACCACAGATCTCATTTTTCAATCCTTGCTCAAGTCTTCTGCACTTGTCCTCCTCGTTTGCCACATACAGATGAGCGAAACTAGATAGGTTCAAAATTTTCTTGCTCGTAGTCAGCTACTGACAGGTTTCCTTGTTGCAGCTGAAGAAACACAACTTCCTTGGCATTACGAAAAGAATGAGGATAAAACTGGTCTAGGAAACGGTGCCGGAAATCCTCCCAACTCAGGGTGCGAGCATCCAACCCCATCAGCTGTAATCCGCGCCACCATCAATAAGCTTGATTACTTAGCATGAACGTGGCTAATGGAACCATGTCTCCTGGTGGGCATCGCATGATCTCGAAAATCCTTTCCAATTGCGTAATCCACTCATAGGCCTCGTCTGGGTTAGTCTGGCCAGTAAAACTAGTGGCCCCTAAACGTTGAGCTCTCTCTACGTCTGGACCCTCCATCTCATCGCCAGGTTGTGCACGAGGTATCTGTAAGTAAAACAGATCAGTATAAAAACACATGCACACAATGTGCATGACTCAGACCGCAACATAATGCTCTGATACCAATTTGACAAGACCCATCCCGATTATCCCTCGATAATCATGAAGAATCCTGCTCCCGTCTGACAATAACTCTAAAATGCCAAAAGTAACCTTACATATATACATATATAACATAACAAACGACAAACACTATCAGATAAGGGATAATTAAGTTTTCCAGGACCGTTGACCTCATAACTTTAACTAGTCAACCGGTTTACAGAGCATAGGTAATATTACAAGTAGGAATCAAAATCCTACGCTGTAAGGTGTCTGAGTGCGCAACGGTCTATTTATTCCTTTGTCTCGTCACAAGCCCCTATATCTGTGCACTGGCCTGGAGGGTAAATAAAACATCAAAGGTGTGAGTGGACAAAAAGAAACTTTTAGAAATATATTTATCAAAATACATTCTTACCCTCCAATTTCATAAACGTGCATGCATATCATCAATCATGAGTAAAATATCAAGGCACAAACATAAATATCAAAAATCAATAAAACCACGGGACCCATCTCCATATCAAATCTCATATAGTCATGTTATCCTTACAATGCCTGCAAATCAATAGGCTCAAGGACCGCTCAAAATCCGAGCATCCGTCGCTGTGAACACATCACCAACCGATAATCCAGATCGTCGTGAACACATCACCGACCGATCTCCATATAATCCAGCACATCTGATATGAGTCGAGCCTCCCTCGGCTGCATGACAACAGACCGTGCTACCTGACCTCTCCGAGGTACACACATCCATCCCGGAGGCTAGTGTTATCTTTAGGGTTCATTCCGAGGAAACTCATTCCCAACCGGAAGCCCTAATATCTAGGGTGCATTTCGGGGGAAATATGTTCCACTCCGACAGCCCTAATATCCACAACATATTCGTATCATAAAAGCCAGTGAAAAACAGTTGCATTTCGAATCAAAACCATTTTCAATATTGGGTCTCAGCCCAAAACATAGTTTCCTCAAAATCCGTAAAACCAGAGTCCCGATTATTTCATAACTCTGAAAACCATCAAGATCATCATGTAATCACATAGAAATACCAATCCAATCAAAATCACATGTCCACTTGGGTCTCAAGCCCAAATATGAAATCCGCGCAACCGCAACCTCAGTTGCCATTTTCACATAAATCCACAAAATATATCCACAAAGCATTACAAATCCATCAAATCATTTCCCGACTCATAATCCGAGTCAAAACCAATCTCAAATCCCGGGTCTTTGCCCAAAACAGTAATATCACAGTTTTCTCGAAAATCGTGCCCAAAATCTTGTAAAATAATATAATATTCCCAAAATCCAGAAATCATCATATTGAAACACCAATCATGCCAATTCATTTCAAATCATGTAATAAAGTATTTAAAACATATATGCATGCATTCAGGGTAGAAAACAAAAGTCCACTCACACACCGTCCAGATTGTTCAGTCTCGTGCTGTTCGTTCTCTTCCGACGTCCTGGGAATATTCCGGCTTTTCAAACAACATAATTTAAGATCACTAGGTTATCACATAACCCCACATACGAATTCCCTAATCGTCGGAATTTAATAATATTATTTAAACAGAAACTATACGCTTCGAGTACGCGAAACTACTCCAAATCCATATCTGATTGACCCGAAATCAACGCTAATAGGTTCGTATAATCGAGAACATAAAAAGTATGTTGGACTCAAAGTCAGAAACCCAGCCACGTGCCCTCACGCACTGTCCCAAGTGGCTGCGCGTGAAAGCCATGCGCTGTGTACAGTACTGCTACAGTACGTCTTTCTGACCCGATTCCCTTTTAAACGGGTCGTGAACCCGCGATCAGACCCGGTGCAATCTTCCTAAATTCGACCTCTATTTCGATCATTCTTTCACCTCATCTCATCTAACCTCTCTTAATTTAGGTTCTGTAACCTTAATTGTTTCATTTACAACTGAAATCCTTACATCCCACGATAAACCTTCAAACGGGTTTCATGATCGAGTTCATTCATTCGTCCCAGTTTTCCTAATCAATTTATACAGAGAGCATCGTGAGAGTGCAATAAACAGTTTTACATAATCAATTTCACCAATTTGTACCTCCAACTATGCGAACCCAAGCTCAATTTTGAGCAGAAATTGGAGTTTCCGTTCTTACTCAAAACAGTGTCGTTTCCCTTCATTTTGGTCGTGTCCTGGTTCGAAATGGTCTTAGAAGATCGAATCCAATTTCAATTTTGATCCTTGAGGCTTAGAACTCTCAATTCAAATTTTTCTTTGTTTTTCAAATATTCGAATACGGTTTTCTCATTCCCTCTCTGGCTCTCAGGTTTTTGTTCTCTCCTAACCTCTCAGTTGCTCCAGGTTTTTCAGACACAATCAAATGGTCTCTGGCTGGTCTCTAGCTGAATCGAAGGATGTTGATTTCTCTGTTTTTTTGTATGTATAATTGTTTTAAACGGTGAAGGTTTCAAACAGTTTGAAATGGGCGGTGTGAGACACTCAGCCCTTCCTCAGGCTGCCAAGTGTCTCCCATTGAAGGCAGGAGATATCATTTTAATAACTCAGCCACAATCTGTCATTTGACCATTTTGCCCTTCTCGTGACAAATTACCATTTTGCCCCTGAACTTCACAGAACCGTAACTTTTTCATCTGAGCTCCGTTTTTGACGTGCCACCTGTCTACGGATTCAACGGCCCAAGACCTACACAATGGTCCTCGAAAAATGTACAAAAAGTATCCCGAACAAAAAGTCAACATTTAACCACACCCCTCCAAGGGTAAAAACATCATTTTACATGTTATTTTATAAATTTACATAATTTGGATTTTCGGGGCGTTACATTGGATTTGAATATTATATATGTATCGAACCGCAACGTGCTCACCCCTAATGGTGAAGGCAAGGGAAAGGGAATATAGGAAAAGTTTTGCCTCTCAAATGATATTATTCATGCATTTTGCCCAATAATGTCTTTTGTTGTTCTATTAGAGAGGGGTAAGAGGCAAGCGGTGAGTATTCAATTTTTTTTTTGTAAATTATTTTCTTAATAATATAGAAATCTTATATAATATCTCCGAAATACTATTTAATTTCATTTTTTTTCTTATTAGATTATAAAATGCTATCTTATCTTATCTTAAACAATATTTTCATGCCACATGCAATTGCATATGAAATGACGACTACTCAAGCTTTGCACAACAACACTTCTTCATCATTTGGCCATTTATGGGTTGGTACTATATAATAACAAATTTGAGCAAAATGTAAAAAATATAAGTAAGAATAATTTGGATTTGAATATGAGATGATAAAATGTATGATGAATGATGATTAAAGAATGGGTATTTATATGAGTTAAAAAAAATTTGCAAAGGCTACCTTTTTTTTATCTCTTGCTGCATGACATCATTTTATTGGCCATAAGAAAGTAGCTGTTGGAGTTGAAGGGCTGCACAAGTAGGTTGTTGTTGTTTTGTTGTGTGAGCCAATAACCCTGCCTGATTTGGAAAATAGGCAAGGCTAGCCTCTGAGCATGCCTTTGCTTGGTCCATATTTGATGAGCTATATGCTGAAGGGTAGGGTTGTGGGCTAGGAGATACCTTGCCCAGTTCAGATGGGGTACATCAGATGTGCTCTTCTTATATGAACTCTAGTGTTTGAAATTATAGGTTGAAGAATTTTTTTTGTGTCTTTTTATCGTTTTGAATTTGATTTTTCTATAGTAAGGATTGATAAATCATATTATATATGTTATACCCTTTTTAACCTATTATTTAGCTTAATATTTTGGTAAAATACGTCAAAATAATATGCTTGGTGAGATTTGTGTTGGATTTGATATTTTGCAGAATTATGAAGTTTTGGCTAAAGAACAAGGTACAATTCCAACTACTTCCTTATGGAGAAAGATTAAGTCCAAATTTTGGTAACCTTATAGCAATTAGATTAAAGCAATTCTCCAAGTTCTCGTAGGAAGCCAATTAAAGTATATTTTGTATTTTTAAAATGTTTTCTAAACCTCTTCCTTTTAGGATTTCAATTGTGAACTCATTATTGGAGGATTAATTTCCTTTTATAAAAAGGAGGTTAGGCAGTTGTAAAAACCACTCTTCCACTAATCCGTCCATTATCCACCAATGTCTCGTTCACAATCCATCATCCACCATCTACAATCCACCAATCCACCCAACCCACTAGTCAACAAACGTATTTGACCATTATAGATCTAAGCTTTGCTTGAAGAAAAGTATGACAAATAAATGCACATAATCCTTAACAATGATATCTTAGAAAGTACAGTAATAAGATGATAATATAGTGGTACAAGTAAGGTTCGAAACCCACAAGGACTTGACTCAACGTGTATCCAATGCAATGAATTATACAGTTCACAAGTAGGTACTCGACACTAGATATATATATATATATATATATATATATATATATATATATATATGCAAAACACTAAAATAAGACACGTCACAAAACATGAACAATGGGGAGTTTTGCTTTGATAGATGCTTGAGAACGTAAATAACTTGAGATACAAGAAAACTTGAGATGCAAGAACCACTAAGTAAATCAAAGGGGTTTTAAAATTAGATTAAAAGTAAGTTAAGGAAATTGCTATCCACACCTAACCGCAATGTTTTTCAACTTAGTTTGCAAGGTTCAATTACCATGTTTACTTCTTGGTCTAGTGCCCAGGAAAAAGGTCTCTTATGCCCACTGTCGCCACATTTAACTTTTCTTACTCGTATATTTAGTTCTCTTAAGGCACTAACTCCTAATCAATTATGCAATAGTTATCATAAGCCGCTATAACACAAAAGACAACATTAAGTATAAAAAGATTTAATGACACTGTACTAACTATAGAAAGTGGTATCCAATCCTAGGATTCATGAGTTATATTACAAGTCTATTTCTTTCTGTCAAAATATCTATTATTCATGCAATTAAAATAGCAAGTTCTAATCACAAAAAAGAACATCAGTTTAAACAGCTAACATAACACACCAAGGTAAACACCATTATCAAACCACACAAAACAAGCTAAGAAGGTGCTTAAAAGAAACTACTCACTAAGCATGATGAAAAGCTTAAACATTAATTATATTGAAGAAAGATTCAAAATATTAAATGCAAACTCTACTCTCAAGGATGAACTCCAAGCGCAAGCTGTGAGCAACCTTTAGTAACATATTCTGATCTTCATGGACAAGCCTCACGAACAAAATGTCTCAATGTAACTAAAGTGTCTAGGCGTGTGCATTTAGTTCTAAGTGTATAAAATTGTGTTTGAAATTGTGTGTTTGAAATAATGGACAAAGCCCTTTTTTATAGACAAGGACAAAACCTTGTCTTATAAGGATTAGATTTCATAAAATAACTTAGAACATTCTAGATTGCCTATGGCAATCCTAAACTATTACAAAGTCCTAAAATACCTTGAAAACCAATCTAAACTAAGCTGGGCATGCAAATGCAAGCTGACAGTGTAAATGTAAGCTGTCCGCTAGACTCAAATTAAGGCAGTTTAATCGGCAGACCATGAAACTTGGAACTAAGTTCTTGGATCTTTTCAGATGTGCCATGGCACCCCTTAGCATATGAGCAGATTTATGTCATGTAAAAGATTCGAAGCGCACTCCCTGACTTGGTTAAAAAGTTGTAGGATGGACAAGGACCAACTTGGAACCTACAAGGTCAGGCCCTGGACCTGACTTGGATGCAGACTTGGTAGAGACGTGATCTTGGAGGATATGTGATATTGGCAGAGACTCAAGCTTGGCACAAAGTTGGCATGGCAAAGGCACGTGTAAGAACTTGATCTGGAACTCGAATGGAAGGATCTTGGGACATAGCAAGTCAGGGCATGCACCTGACCTTGGCACCTCTTGGGCGTAACATTGATGTCACGTGACATGGTTTTTGTCAGGACCCGTCCCAAATATCACCTCGATATCCGGGACGAACCCTGCTCCCGTCTGACAATCACACTTACAGTACCACAATTAACCTTAATACAACTATAAGCATAACTATCAGACGAAGGAGTAAATATATACAACAGTAAGTCAGAACATAGGTCTACAAAATGGGCACAAAAAGTCCTACAATTCTAAGTCCGCAACGGAAGAACGTCGTAAGCTCTATGCCTCGATATCTGCCTCAACGTTCACCCCAGCGCTATCACCACGACCTGGAGGGAAATTTAAAAAAAAAAAACAGAAGGTGTGAGTGGACTGGAATAAATAGCAGTTTCAAAACAGTTTCTCGTCAAATCAGAGTTAAGGAAAAGTAATAAGTTGTTCCCTCCGCTTTGGAAACAGGCATGCACAACGAAGTATTAGAAAATCATAATATGAAACATCATAAGAAACAGAAACACTATAAAACATCATAAGAAACAGATACACTATAAACATCATAAGAAACAGATACACTATAAAACTGGTATAGAAACCAGAGCACGAGTATTAAACCATCTTTTCCGATCAAACCTGCTGGACCTATCCGAGTCTTTAAACTCAACCAGGCCTCAAATATAAATCCGAGTCTTTAAACTCCCGAGTCTTTAAACTCAATAGGCCTATGGGGGTAATATCATAAATATCCGAGTCTTTAAACTCCCGAGTCTTTAAACTCAATCCGGGCCCGTCCCCCGTCAACAATATCCGCGTCTTTAAACCCATATCCAGATCCAGCAAATCCAATCCATTTCAGTGTAAAACCGTTCCGAAACCCATCACCAAACTCGAATCCGGAATCCCCAGTTCGAAGCCCTTCCGGCGTTCAGAACCGACATTCCGAACCCAAATCCGGAAAATCCAGGTTCATACTAAAAACCATAGTAAATCCCAAATCATGTTTCATAACTCATTTACCATCATTAGAAAATGTTTATAGGTTGAATTTCTCAAATATGGCATCAAAATCTGAAAACCGGCTTTTTCTCGAAAAACGTGCAAAATCCCGGAAACGTCTCGAAAAACATGCAAACATTTTAATCACGTATAACCATCATTTAAAACATAAAAACACACATAATATCATAAAACATTGATAAAAACAATTAGGCATGCTCGGAAGTAGGAAAGAGTCCACTCACAAATCTAAGCAAGTCAGTCGCGCTCCGTGCGCTCCTCGACCGTCTCGGGTGCCTCCCGTCCTGTCAACATGCACCAAATAGGGTCACAAATACATCAAGGATCCTAATCCTAATTTCCCTAAATTTTTTGGGAATTTAATAATATTTTAATCCTAAACCCTAAACCTTCCGGATTTCCGAACCATCCCGTAACACCGTCCGAATAACCCGAAAACTATACCATTGGATTCCTTAGAACATTTAGGACTAAACTCATGTTGGAAGCTTGGCCGGATTCCTCCCCACGCGCCTCCACGCACCGCCCAAAGTGGCTGCGCGTGGGCCTCACGCGCCTGCTATAGTGCATCTCCTTCCTCGAGTCACCCGGTTCAACACAGTTGAACCGGCGTGACCGGTTCTCTGTAATCCGACCACCGTTCCAGTCCAATCCAATCCCATT
Source organism: Prinsepia uniflora (assembly GCA_032719365.1). Lineage (NCBI taxonomy): Eukaryota > Viridiplantae > Streptophyta > Magnoliopsida > Rosales > Rosaceae > Prinsepia > Prinsepia uniflora. The sequence continues at coordinate 54,936,861 of CM064869.1, read as the reverse complement.
CTCTTCGTCCCATCCTAAGCAACCTAACCATGTCCTAACCTTGAAGAATCACGGCCGGAAACCCACCGTTCACGACCTCGAAACAGACAGCCCGTAGCCCCTGTTTTGGCCGCCGGCCGCCCAGGTTCTCCCCCGTCATGGCGTTCATCTTAATCGACGCCTAGGACCTTTCTGAACTTCACCCTAACCTCCTAATCCCTCGACTCAACGCCCAACACCACGACTTTGCATTTGAACTTCACGGCCAAACAGAGTACAGAGTACTCACCGTCCACTGAGCTCCGCCGTGTACGCCCCCGTCACGGCGACCGTCCTACCCCACTCCTAGAACCTCCCTGAACACCGCTGCACTCACCAATCCCCTCGATTCTCATCCTACCTTCACGACTTTTGAATTTAAAATCCACGGGAAAACAGGGGAAAAGAACTTACCCTTCGATTCAGGCTCCGCCGTGAGCACCGCCGCTTACCACGGTGCTGGTTGGACTCCCCGTAGTCTCCTGAGTCTCCTAGTGGCTTGAATCGACCCACCACACGGCACAGCAGCCACCACAGTCCACCGCCTTCTCTGTTTTCTTCAAAACCCAGCCGTCCACCGTGTAACCTCCGTGCACGGTTGCAGCTCCAAACCGCGATCACCAGCACCTCCTTGCCTCACTGTCCTTCTCTCAACTCACTCTTCACTCTCCCTTGCACTGAATCCATCACCGCCTCTCCAAACTCTTCTCTCTGTTTTCTGCGTTCAAGTTCAAGCACGGTTCAAAACTGAGCAAAGTGTGGCCGTGCACACTTGAGAACTCTTTGGAACAATCCAGCGCCCCCACGTGTCCACAATCCTATGGACAAGCAGAAAATATCCTACCCCACTCAGCCACTTGTCCTCATCCAATTGGCTGAATGAAAATGACCAAAATACCCCTTGTATAATAAAATTACCGTTTTGCCCTCGAACGTTCTAGACCCGTATCTTTTCCGTCCGACGTCCGATGACAGCGTGCCACCTGTCGTTGAACTCAGGACGTCGAGACCTATCTAACGGTCCTCGGTCTACGTGAAAATCACAAGTCCTCCAAAAAGTCAACATTTTCCTCGTTTACTCAAAATTACGGTAACGCCCCTAATCTTCCAAACGTCATAACTTTTCCTCCAGTTGTCCGAATCGAACCTGCCACCTGTCTACGGACTCGTGACGTCCTAAACTACGTCACGGTTAAGGGTTAACACTCATCCACATCCAATCGGTAATTCAAAAAGTCAACTTTTCGTTTACTATTCACAAGGGCAAAATCGTCCTTTATATACAAAACTTTACAAAATTACAGTTTTACCCTTCCCGAAGGTACGGGTTGTTACAATCTACCCCCCTAAAAAGAATTTCGTCCCCGAAATTCAGTGAAACAAATAAGGGTACTGTTCACGCATCAAGGCCTCAGGTTCCCAAGTAGCTTCTTCCACTTGATGATTTCTCCACAATACTTTGACTAAAGGAACCGTCTTGCTTCGTAAAACCTTATCCTTCCGATCCAAGATCGCAACAGGCTGCTCTTCAAAACTCAAGTCTTCCCTCAGTTCCACTGGTTGTGCCTCCAAAACATGCGAATCATCTCGAATATACTTCCGAAGCATAGAGACATGAAAGACATTATGTACCTTTTCCAAGTCTGCTGGTAAGGCCAATCGATATGCAACAGGACCAAGCCGTTCCAAAATCTCATAAGGTCCAATGTAACGAGGACTCAACTTCCCTCGTCTGCCAAACCGTACGATTCCCTTCCAAGGAGATAACTTCAAGAAAACCCAGTCTCCTACTGCAAACTCCAAATCTCTAATCCTGCGGTCGGCGTAGCTCTTCTGGCGGTCCTGAGCTGCCTTCAATCGATCCCTGATCAGTGCCACCTTTTCCTGTGTAAGATCTACCAGCTCAGAAGTAGTCAATCTCCGCTCACCAACCTCAGTCCAACACAATGGAGTCCGACACTGTCGCCCGTACAAAGCCTCGTAAGGAGCCATCCCAATGCTCTCCTGATAACTGTTGTTGTAGGCAAATTCCATCAAAGGTAGATGAGACTCCCACGTACCCTGGAACTGTAAAACACAAGCTCGCGTCATATCCTCGAGAATCTGAATAGTCCGCTCCGACTGTCCATCTGTCTGAGGATGAAATGCAGTACTGAAATGCAACTTAGTCCCAAAAGCTTCCTGTAGGCTTTGCCAAAATCGGGAAGTGAATCTCGGATCTCTGTCAGATACTATCGACTCGGGAGTCCCATGCAACCGAATAATCTCATCTATGAACAACTGTGCAAACTGCGCCAACCTGAAGTTTTCCCGTACTGCAAGAAATGAGCAGACTTCGTAAGTCGATCCACAATAACCCACACACCATCGTGTCCCTTCGGTGTTCTCGGAAGCTTGAACACAAAATCCATCGTCAGGTGATCCCATTTTCACTCGGGGATCGGCAAAGGTTGCATTGCTCCATAGGGTCTTTGCCGCTCGGCTTTCAATTGCTGACAGATCAAGCATCTACTGACATATTCTGCAATCTCACGTTTCATTCCCGACCACCAGTAATGCTCTCGAAGTGTACGATACATCTTGGTCCCACCAGGATGCATCGCATAGGCTGAACAATGAGCCTCATCCAGTATCACTTTCTTCAATGCGTCATCCTCAGGTACGCACAACCGTCCACCCTTAACCAAGGCTCCATCCTCGCGGATCTCAAAGTCCTGTCTCTCTCCAGCCTCGATCTCAATCCGAATGATGCCCAGCATAGGGTCTTCAAACTGAGCATCAATAACCTGATCAATCAAAACAGGTCGCACATGGAAACTCGCTAGGAGTGCTCCCTGATTATCCACAGTCAACTCTACTCCCAACCTGCGGAGCTCAACCAACAACGGTAACCGTACTGTCCTCAAATGTGACAAAGAACTAGCTGACTTCCTGCTCAGAGCATCGGCGACCACATTAGCCTTCCCTGGGTGATACTCAATAGTACAGTCGTAGTCCTTAAGTAACTCCAACCATCGACGCTGTCTCAGATTCAGTTCCTTCTGAGTGAGCAAATACTTTAAGCTCTTGTGGTCCGTGAAAATCCTGCACTTCTCGCCATATAAGTAATGCCGCCAAATCTTCAGTGCATGAACCACCGCTGCTAGTTCCAAATCATGTGTAGGGTAGTTCATCTCATGGGGTTTCAATTGCCGGGAAGCATAAGCAATCACTCTCCCCTGCTGCATCAAGACACAACCCAAGCCTTGCAAAGAAGCGTCACTGTACACCTCAAACTCCCCACTATCGTCTGGAAGGGCTAACACAGGAGCAGATGTTAACCGTCTTTTAAGCTCCTAGAAACTCTGTTCACAGTCTTCATCCCACTCAAATCGAATTCCCTTCCGAGTCAACCTCGTCAACGGTGCTGCTAGAACACAATCACAAAACGATCCAAGTATGGCCGGAACACTCGGTTCATAAGGTCCATAAAAGCTGCTGGGGCATTAGTCAAACCAAAAGGCATCACAACGAACTCATAATGACCGTACCTGGTCCGGAAAGCTGTCTTCGGTATATCCTCCTCTTTAACCCTTAACTGATGATATCCGGAGCGAAGATCAATCTTCGAAAAATACTGGGCTCCCTTCAATTGGTCAAACAAATCGTCAATCCGGGGTAGGGGGTACTTATTCCGAATAGTTACCTTATTCAGTTGTCTGTAATCCACACACAATCTCAATCCTCCGTCCTTTTTCTTGACAAACAAAACAGGTGCTCCCCAAGGTGACATACTCGGTCGAATGAATCCTATATCGACCAATTCTTGCAACTGGGCCTTAAGTTCCCTCAATTCTGCAGGTGCCATACGATAAGGAGTCTGTGAAATAGGCTGTGTACCTGGAAGAAGATCAATCGTAAGCCCAAGATCTCGGTGTGGGGGTAGTCCTGGCAACTCCTCGGGAAAAACATCGGGAAACTCCCGTACCACTGGTATATCCTCCGCCCTCACTGGCGTAGCACGTGTATCCACCACATGAGCTATGTAACCTTGGCATCCCTTACGCAACAACTTGCTAGCCTCAAGTGCCGAAATAACTCCAGTAGGAAGTGCACGCTGATCCCCCTGAAACGTAGTCTCTACTAACCCGGGACTCCGAAAAGTAACTCTTCTATCGAAACAGTCGATAGAAGTATGATGTCTCGTCAACCAGTCCATACCCAAAATAACATCAAAGTCCCGGAGATCCAACAGTAACAAATCCGCCAGTAACTCCACCTCGCCTACCATCACCGGACACTCTCTCAACACCTAAGTCACTACCAACACCTCCCTCGTAGGTGTACTCACTCCTAACGCACAATCCAAAGTAGACACCTCCCTCTCCTTAACCAAACTACAACTCCGAGCTATAAATGAATGGGTAGCCCCGGGATCTATCAAAGCAAAAACAGTGTTACCAAGTATGGTGAGTGTACCTGTCACCACTCTAGGTGCCGATCTGGCCTCCTGCTGAGTCATGGCAAAAACTCGCGCCTGAGGTCCCGATGACCTACCGCGCCCCCTGGAACTACTCGTGGCACCACCGCCACCCCTAAGGCCTGCTGCCCCTGACACTGAAGCAGTACTCCGCCCGGGTTGTGCTGCACCTCTGCCTGCTCCACCCTCCGGAGCTAACAATGGGCACTTCCGCCGGAAGTGTCCTCGCTCTCCGCAATAGAAGCAAGTATCCCTACCGGGTCCACCGGTATGCCTCCCTGTAGAAGCAACTGAAGTCGCACTCGCCTGAGGAGTCGGCTGTGACCTAGCTCCTCGAAATCCCGAGCCCTGAAAACTGCCTGGTCTGCCATACCGGGCTCCACCAGCTGATAACGAACCACCAAAATTACCCCGCTTCGGGGTCCTCTAACTCGATGCTCCAGGGAATGAATGCTCTCGGCGCCGAACACTACCCGAGTACTGTGGTCTAGCAGGTAAACTGGCCTCAACCCTGACAGCAGCATCGGATAACTCCCGAAAAGTAGCAAAAGAGCCAGCTGTCACTATAGCCCTGATCTCTCCCCGAAGGCCCAACTCAAACCGGGGGCACTTCTCCGCCTCGGTTGCCACAAATGCAGGAGCAAATCGGGATAGCATCTGGAACCTCTGCTCATACTCAGCAACTGTCAAGTTCCCTTGCTTCAAGTGAAGAAATTCTGCCTCCTTCGCATCCCTGAAAGAACGGGGATAGTACTGATCAAGAAACCGCTCCCGGAAAGTCTCCCATGTCACGGTATGTGTATCCCAGCCGGACAGTTCCAACGTGTACCACCACTCGTATACAGCTCCATCCAACAGAAAAATAGCTAACAAAACCCGATCCTCAGGAGGACAGTGCATCACCCCAAAAATACGTTCGAGCCGGGTGATCCATCGATGAGCTTCCTCGGGATCGGCCCCACCGCTGAACGTAGTAGCCCCAAGCCTCTGGGCTCTCTCAATCGAAGCGCTCTCAGTCCCTCTCGCCGCTTCATCTTCAGGTCGTGGAGGGGGTTCACGTCACGGAGGCATGATCGATCGTACGCTGAAAGAGGCATAGAGTTAGTAAAACAACCTAGACCCAACACAAACCGACAAACCTATGCTCTGATACCAATTGTCAGGACCCGTCCCAAATATCACCTCGATATCCAGGACGAGTCCTGCTCCCGTCTGACAATCACACTTACAGTACCACAATTAACCTTAATACAACTATAAGCATAACTATCAGACGAAGGAGTAAATATATACAACAGTAAGTCAGAACATAGGTCTACAAAATGGGCACAAAAAGTCCTACAATTCTAAGTCCGCAACGGAAGAACGTCGTAAGCTCTATGCCTCGATATCTGCCTCAACGTTCACCCGAGCGCTATTACCACGACCTGGAGGGAAATTTAAAAAAAAAACAGAAGGTGTGAGTGGACTGGAATAAATAGCAGTTTCAAAACAGTTTCTCGTCAAATCAGAGTTAAGGAAAAGTAATAAGTTGTTCCCTCCGCTTTGGAAACAGGCATGCCCAACGAAGAATTAGAAAATCATAATATGAAACATCATAAGAAACAGAAACACTATAAAACATCATAAGAAACAGATACACTATAAACATCATAAGAAACAGATACACTATAAAACTGGTATAGAAACCAGAGCACGAGTATTAAACCATCTTTTCCGATCAAACCTGCTGGACCTATCCGAGTCTTTAAACTCAACCAGGCCTCAAATATAAATCCGAGTCTTTAAACTCCCGAGTCTTTAAACTCAATAGGCCTATGGGGGTAATATCATAAATATCCGAGTCTTTAAACTCCCGAGTCTTTAAACTCAATCCGGGCCCGTCCCCCGTCAACAATATCCGCGTCTTTAAACCCATATCCAGATCCAGCAAATCCAATACATTTCAGTGTAAAACCGTTCCGAAACCCATCACCAAACTCGAATCCGGAATCCCCAGTTCGAAGCCCTTCCGGCGTTCAGAACCGACATTCCGAACCCAAATTCGGAAAATCCAGGTTCATACCAAAAACCATAGTAAATCCCAAATCATGTTTCATAACTCATTTACCATCATTAGAAAATTTTTATAGGTTGAATTTCTCAAATATGGCATCAAAATCTGAAAACCGGCTTTTTCTCGAAAAACGTGCAAAATCCCGGAAACGTCTCGAAAAACATGCAAACATTTTAATCACGTATAACCATCATTTAAAACATAAAAACACACATAATATCATAAAACATTGATAAAAACAATTAGGCATGCTCGGAAGTAGGAAAGAGTCCACTCATAAATCTAAGCAAGTCAGTCGCGCTCCGTGCGCTCCTCGACCGTCTCGGGTGCCTCCCGTCCTGTCAACATGCACCAAATAGGGTCACAAATACATCAAGGATCCTAATCCTAATTTCCCTAATTTTTTTGGGAATTTAATAATATTTTAATCCTAAACCCTAAACCTTCCGGATTTCCGAACCATCCCGTAACACCGTCCGAATAACCCGAAAACTATACCATTGGATTCCTTACAACATTTAGGACTAAACTCATGTTGGAAGCTTGGCCGGATTCTTCCCCACGCGCCTCCACGCGCCGCCCAAAGTGGCTGCACGTGGGCCTCACGCGCCTGCTACAGTGCATCTCCTTCCTCGAGTCACCCGGTTCAACACAGTTGAACCGGCGTGACCGGTTCTCTGTAATCCGACCACCGTTCCAGTCCAATCCAATCCCATTCTCTTCGTCCCATCTTAAGCAACCTAACCATGTCCTAACCTTGAAGAATCACGGCCGGAAACCCACCGTTCACGACCTCGAAACAGACAGCCCGTAGCCCCTGTTTTGGCCGCCGGCCGCCCAGGTTCTCCCCCGTCATGGCGTTCATCTTAATCGACGCCTAGGACCTTTCTGAACTTCACCCTAACCTCCTAATCCCTCGACTCAACGCCCAACACCACGACTTTGCATTTGAACTTCACGGCCAAACAGAGTACAGAGTACTCACCGTCGACTGAGCTCCGCCGTGTACGCCCCCGTCACGGCGACCGTCCTACCCCACTCCTAGAACCTCCCTGAACACCGCTGCACTCACCAATCCCCTCGATTCTCATCCTACCTTCACGACTTTTGAATTTAAAATCCACGGGAAAACAGGGGAAAAGAACTTACCCTTCGATTCAGGCTCCGCCGTGAGCACCGCCGCTTACCACGGTGCTGGTTGGACTCCCCGTAGTCTCCAGAGTCTCCTAGTGGCTTGAATCGACCCACCACACGGCACAGCAGCCACCACAGTCCACCGCCTTCTCTGTTTTCTTCAAAACCCAGTCGTCCACCGTGTAACCTCCGTGCACGGTTGCAGCTCCAAACCGCGATCACCAGCACCTCCTTGCCTCACTGTCCTTCTCTCAACTCACTCTTCACTCTCCCTTGCACTGAATCCATCACCGCCTCTCCAAACTCTTCTCTCTGTTTTCTGCGTTCAAGTTCAAGCACGGTTCAAAACTGAGCAAAGTGTGGCCGTGCACACTTGAGAACTCTTTGGAACAATCCAGCGCCCCCACGTGTCCACAATCCTATGGACAAGCAGAAAATATCCTACCCCACTCAGCCACTTGTCCTCATCCAATTGGCTGAATGAAAATGACCAAAATACCCCTTGTATAATAAAATTACCGTTTTGCCCTTGAACGTTCTAGACCCGTATCTTTTCCGTCCGACGTCCGATGACAGCGTGCCGCCTGTTGTTGAACTCAGGACGTCGAGACCTATCTAACGGTCCTCGGTCTACGTGAAAATCACAAGTCCTCCAAAAAGTCAACATTTTCCTCGTTTACTCAAAATTACGGTAACGCCCCTAATCTTCCGAACGTCATAACTTTTCCTCCGGTTGTCCGAATTGAACCTGCCACCTGTCTACGGACTCGTGACGTCCTAAACTACGTCACGGTTAAGGGTCAACACTCATCCACATCCAATCGGTAATTCAAAAAGTCAACTTTTCGTCTACTATTCACAAGGGCAAAATCGTCCTTTATATACAAAACTTTACAAAATTACAGTTTTACCCTTCCCGAAGGTACGGGTTGTTACAGTTTTGGACCCAGATGGGCTGGTCTGAGGGACTTGATATGTGCCCAAAATGTGGAGCACTTGGTGGACTTAGCATACTTAGGACCTAATTTAGGGACAATATTGAAATGTTGGCATCTCCTTCATTTGAACTCCGTTTGAGTCATTTTTTTCCTTGTATTCTTAGAATTTCCTCAACTTACTAAAACTTGTACATGCCTCGCAAAAACACCACCTTATACTAATGACAGCCAAGATTTAAACAAAAGCTAAGAGAAAGGTGACAGGACCTGTCCCAACTGGACGTCGATAACAGTGCCCGGTCCTGCTCCCGTATGACAAGTCAACTAAAGGCCCGAAACTACCCTTCAGTGCTTGCCAGACAAGGGATAATTGCACTGATTTCTGCTGCTACCTCCGCCTCTAGATCACCCCCCCAACGTCATACCACAGCCTGGAGGGTCACAAAAACATCAAAGGTGTGAGTGGACAAAAATGACCTTTTATAAAAATGTTTACCAAAACACATTCTTACCCTCCATTTTTCACAAGCATGCATGCATATCATAAAACATGAGTAATAGTATGAAATCATTCGAGTATGAATAGTGGACGGATAAAATCAAAACATGTTTTCCCATGGTCCATAAAACTCATGTTCACCAAATCAGTTCATGTAATAAAGCATCAAATCCCAGCTCTTAGGCCAAAACATGTGAAATATAATTACCTGGCCACAAAGACCAAAAACCCGTACTCGATACCGGTACGTCATCACAAACAACATCAATCAGCACTATTCATAAGTGCACAGTCAATCAATCAATCCATCAATCCGCACTACTCACAAGTGCGCAAACTATCACACAATCACATCTGCACTACGCGTAGGCCAATATCCAGCCACATTCTCGGGATCAGACACCTCTGGGCTCAACCCTCGGGCTCAGTCACATCTGGACGAACACATCCCTAGGCTCAGACACATCCGAGTGGTACATCCAGGCTCAGTCACTTCCGAGAAGTTGGCTACCATAAGATCAACTCACAATCCTATAATCATATCCCCTAAGCTCCAGTCGTCTGGGTGATCCCCTAGCTCCGACCGTCTGGGCATTTCAAAATCACAATGAAAACCGTCTCGGGATTACATCCCAAAACATTTCAATCAAATCTTGACTTCAAACAAAGTCAAGATCATTCCTTGACTTCAAACCAAGTCAAGAGCATTCCCGAATGGGTCTCAAGCCACAAGTACCATTTACACGTAAAATCTTTAAAATCACATTTTAAAACAATAAAATAATCCAGAAATCATCGTTGACTCACCAAATAAGTCAAAATATCATTGTAGAAATCTTTTTGACTCCGGGCCTAGCCCAAAACATCATTTGCACGTTCCTCACAATACGTGCCCGAAAGACTGATTAAAATAATCATGAAATCACAAGAAATCATACAAAATCATCAATTTCATCATATTCACATGTGACTCCAAATCCGAGTCAAAATCATTATCCAGTTGGGTTCTCAAGCCCAAAATATCATTTCACGCAAATCCATGCGTTCGCAACCTCAGTTGCCATTTTCACTTAAATCCATGAAATCGATCCTTGACTCATACCCGAGTTAATACATCATATTCAATCCCTGACTTACAATCCGAGTCCAAACATCATTTTCAATCAATTTCAATCCCGGACTCATAATCCGAGTCTAAACATCAATTTCAACCAATTTCATAATTTCTCGAAAATCGTGCCAAAAATAATATAATAATCCATAAAATCGAGAAATCACCGGATTGAAACATCAATCATGCCAAAGCATATAAAATCATATAGTAAATCATTTAAATCATATATGTATGCATCACGGTTAGAAAACAAAGTCCACTCACACACACCGTCCAAACGGCCCGCTTCCGAACTGCTTGTTTTCCGTAAATTCTGGAAATCACAATTCCTGTCCAAAATCATTAATGAGGGTCACTAACATCTCAAAATACCTCATATAATTTTCCCCAATTTTTCTGGAATTTAAATATGTATTTTAAACGTATAACAAAACTTCGGATACACGGAACTTTACCGAAACGATATCCGATTTCCTCGAAACCAGTGTCAAAATGTTCGTTACACTGAGAGGATTCAAAGTCATGTTGACCTCACCTTGAAACAAGGCCTCACACACCCTCACGGGCCGCCCAAAGTGGCTGCGCATGAAACCCACGAGCCTTGCTAGAGTGTCGTCGTCCTCGCCCGTTTCACTGCAATTCGGGTCCTGCAACCCGCGAGACGACCCGGTTCATTTCCTATCAATTCAACACTAATTCTTTCAATTGAACATTCAATTAGGTTCGATTTAAGTCTAATTAGAGGTCTGTAATCTTGATTTCTCTAATACTTACCTCAAATCAAACGATTCGAAGATGAACATCGAAGAACATCTGGGCACTGTTCACCCTTTGAAATTCATCAACCTCACTCGATTTCTTTCAATTGATCCACCCAGTAGCATCAGTGGATCATGAGAAATTGTTTCCTCACTTCAATTTCGTCGTTTGATCACTCAAAGATCACGACTCAACTTCGACTCAAGCTTACTGTTACCAGGCCCGTTCAGAGCCAATTGGGCCTCGATTCCCTTCGTTCTAGATGTGGATCGACTCGTACTGACATCAGGAAGCTAAATGAAGCTTCAATTTCGATCCTCAAGGCTCATCTCTCAACATTCATGACAGGACCCATCCCAATCCCCCCGGGATTAACGTGGGATGACCCTGCTCCCGTCTCACACGGAGTGTCAGACAAGGGATATTTCCGACCTTTGCCCTCCCGGGCTATCAGAGTACGCCAGGATCCGGAGGAGGTATGTGATATCTCGATCTCTGCTACAGTCCACATCCAATGTCAACCTGAAGGGTAGTCAAAACATTAAAAGCTGTGAGTGGACAAAATAAGAGTTTATAAAAACATTTTAACGAGAAGACATTTGTACCCTTCACTAAAAAGCATGCATGCATTCGAAAACCATTTATCCAGAAAAACCATAATGAAATCAAGTACACGGGTCACTGCCCAAATCCATAAGGGACTCAGGCCAAATCATAAGAAACTAACCATACGGGCCACTGCCCATAACCTGTGTAAACGCACATCATACATCATATCATATATCTCATATAGCATACATCATATATACATATAGTTCACACAACCAATCCTGTCATGGTTTCCAAAGCTACGCGCGTGCTACCCAGGTCTCAATCCGAGTCTTCTCAAAGTCAAGGTCAATGTCCGCAGACCACTGACCCTACCCGAGGTAATAGTAACTATAGCCTTCCTGAGAGTAAGGAACCCAACTGGGGGGTGACTCCACTCAGTCGGTGCTCCGTGACTACTCCGGGGTCCACCCAGGCCAACGACCCTCCCCGGAGGAGATAATAGAAGTAAAGAAAGGTATATGAATACATATATATACATAACATAAACATTCATGCCTGGTTCCCCTGAACCGTCATGATCCATAATGACCTGACAAAGGTTCATGCCGGTTCCCATAAACCGTCATGAACCACAATGACCTTTCCAGAGTTCATGCCGGTTCCCATAAACCGTCATGAACTTGGAAATCTATCTAGGGTCCCTGACCCGAAATCATAAACCGTAAAATAACTGGGTTTCGTGCCCGAACATATGACTCAACTGGGCACCGTGCCCGATATCTAAGGGTCAGTCACGACTCCGATCATAGTGATTCGTGCAACCATCCATCCAGGACCGTCCTCAATCCTGGTATGTCGCCGTGAACGTATCAACCGACGCGACCATCACAAGATCATGGTGCACTCATCACCGATCGATAGCCTGAACCGTCAGCACTCCGAAGTCGAGCCTCCCCAGGCTGCCCGACCACGAATCGTGCACCGTGACCTCTCCGGAAGGAACACATCTCAATCCGGAGGCGAGCGTCATATCGTCGATCGCCGTGCACATAGCACCCGTCGCGACCACAATTTAGACCCGAAGGACGTAAATAGCGTCATATGCCCGAGACAAAACCAAATGGGTCTCATACCCAAGTTTATCCTTTTAGAAATCCAAAACCTTTTCATTTAGAACAATAAAGACATACAGACCCGTATAGGCACCGTATAGGGCCGAAACCTCGAAATACGTGCCTATACGTAACCACATACAAATGCACCAATGGCATCATCAAACATGGATGAAAACATATAATAATATGCATGCACCAATTTAGAAAACAAGGTCCACTCACAGACCGTCCGAGCTGCCGCCTCGATTTACGTGCCATACGGCTCTCTGAGCTGATCACCATCACCGGGACTCCCAAACCTGTTCAAATTTTAATAGAAGGTTACTAACTACTTAATTAACCTCCTACCAAAGCCCCGTAATTTTCCCGAACTCTTAACTATTTTTAAACCGACCCTAAACCTTCCGACACCCCGAAAACTATTGAAACGATATCCGATTGACGCGAGACCAGTCCCAAAATCTTCGTTACATCGAATAGAAGATTTCCCATGTTGAACGCTTCCCCAAATTATGGCCCACGCATCCTCACGCGCTCCTAGAAGGGACAGATTACTGTTCATCGTCACCAACCTCCAGCAGACCGGTTTTACTGTTCCGGACCGGTTCACCTGGTTTGGCCAGTCCAACTGGACCGGCGTGACCGGTTCATGACACATGACCCTAGACAGCCCATTTTTCATCCTAGTTCTTCCTTTTTGGTTCCTTTCTTCCTATTTTGATGTTTTCTAGCCATTACAATCCTTAAAACAACCTAAAAACACCTAAATCCTATGGTTCGATTTTGAACCAAACGGTTCAAAGTTCCCAAAACTCTCCCATGGCTGCCCAGCCATCCCAAGCTTCCTAAAACCCTCCTAACATGTCCCTAGAAACCTAATGGACTCATTAAAACCATTAAAAACCAACCATAACAACAAAAATGGAAAAATGGATCAAAATGGGCTAACCGGGTACCTTGCGGGTTTCTCCTCCTCTCGCCGCCGTGGGCGGCGGTTCAGGCCTCCAGGCCGGCCACCTCAGCTCCCTCAATCTCTCTGGTCCTCACGGCTGGTCATGGGTTAAGGTGGGATGGGTTTTGGGTGAATGGTTTGGGTGAGATCGGGTAATGGGAGGGGGGTGTGTGTTTGAATGAAGAAATGGAATGGAATGCACGGCGAATGAATCAATTTGGGTGTCCATTGGATGGGTGACACTTTTCACTCATCCATTGGGCCTCCATTAAATATCTGGGCCCCACTAAAGTCCAAAAGTTAACTCGTTTCGTAATTCGTGCAATAGTGCACTTGAACTTCCGTGAACCGTAACTTCACCGTCGAACGTCCGAATTCGACGTGCCGCCTGTCTATGGATTCGTATCGTCCTTATCTACGTAACGGTCCTCGGCCCTTGGTCATCGGACATCCCGATCAAAAAGTCAACTATTTGCCCCATTTAACTAAAATTACCAAATTGCCTCTAAACTTCCGAACGTCACAACTTCCTCCTCGAACGTCGGAATTGAACGTGCCACCTGTCTATAAACTCGTGACGTCACGAACTACATCACGGTTATCGGTCAAAGTCCATTTGACAGCCCGATCGAAAAGTCAACGTTTTGCCACCATCAGGGGCAAAACGGTCATTTTGCATCGTTCATCCGATTTTTGCCCAACTAATCACGGATTAGCCGCACTAATCGTGATTAGTCACTAATCTAATCCAGGAATTAGGGGCGGGTCGTTACAATTCAAATTTTCCCCCGAAAATTTCTAAAATCTGAATTCCAGTTTCCATCTCTCTCTCAATCCCCGTGTTTCCCCAGCTAATTCAGTCTTTCAAATCACTCAATTTCTCACTCTCGAGCTCAGTAGTGGAAGGGAAATGGTGGATAGAATTCAAACTCTCCCTTCTTAGTGTTTTGCTTGTTCACGGGTTAAGAAAACAGAGATGAAGATAATTAATGAGGATTAAAAATGATTAAGGGTAATTAACAAATAATAGAACACAATGATGATGTTTTCCCCAAAACATGGAGCTGATTTTAGGCCTTAAATCAAGGGATGGGTGACACTTGTCACTCATCCAGGTGTGTTCAATCATCAGTCACTATTCACAATAAAATAATATTTTAATCGAAATCCTGGTTCGTTCGGTTAATCGAATTTGTTCCCGCGACCACAACTTTGTCGTCGAATCTCCGATTTCGGCATGCCGCTTGTCATTGGATTCGTATCGACTCGACCTACGTAACGGTCCCTGGCCCTCGTCCATTGGACTTTCCTGGTCAAAAGTCAACATTTGGCCCCTTTTCAACTAAATTACCAAAATACCCCTCAACTTTCGAACGTCATAACTTCTTCCTCGAATGTCGGAATCGAACGTGCCACCTGTCTATGAACTCGTGACGTCCCGAACTACGTCACAGTCATCGATCAAAGTCCGTTTGACCACCCGAACTAAAAGTCAACATTTTACCCAGGCCCAGGGGCAAAACGGTCATTTTGCACATTTCGTCCGATTTCACTCAACTAATCCCATATTAGTCATTCTAAACCATAATTAATTAATATTTAATCCCGATACTCCGGACGGGTCATTACAAAATGGATAGCAAATGACATGAAATACATGTAGGTTTATGACCTAAAAATACTCCCCAACCTAGCTTTTTCTTGTCCTTGAGTAAAACATAGAGTTAAACTAAAGCAAAAATAAAAAGACTCAATCTAATTAAGGAGGACTTGTGTCTCCTTTTACTTAACAACTTAAAGCAGCACTTGAAACAACTAAAAAAATACTTATAGGTTACCAAGGAACGCAACAAATCAATCATTTCATACCAAACTGAAGATTTATGCCAATTTCAAGAAGGTACCGTGTATTAAGTGTGAATGCATTGTATTTCAAAATTTCAAGTTTGAAACAACAAAGTTCAAAATTCTTAGAAAGATTTCGTCTTGACTCTAATTCTCACTAGGTAACCCTCAATTTCCCTCATGAATCCTAGGGTTTCACTCTTGCAAGCATATGTGATGAGATTATGCAATTAAATCAAATATAATCACATATAAAATAGTATGAAAGAAATTCAATTTCTAAATATAGATTTCATGAAGGAATTGAACTTTAAGAATGACGAGACATACCTTAAATCTAAGAAAAACTTCCCTTACGATTAGCTAGATTTTTATTCAAGGGTTGTAATGGGGTTAGGTTCACGGGTTGTGAAGAAAAAGATTAGATTTCAAAAGTATAGGCAATGACAAGGGATGACTCGGAACTTGATATTTACTTTGATTTGAAAAATTCAAGGCTCTCGGCCAGACTTGGCATGTTAGGGCTTTCCCTATTGAAGGCTTACATCTTGAATGTTGTTTATGTGACTTCTTTTCTCATTGGATCATTTGTCTTAGCTTAGTGTTTTCTTTTCTTTTCTTTTTTCTTTTCTTTTTTTTTCTTACTTTTTTCTTTTCAAGCTAAAACCAAGATCATGCAATGGTTTTCTTCTTTTTGTCCAAGTTAGGACACTAGGTCACTAGGAATGTCTAATACATTCATAAGCTTGTACTTTGTCTTATTTTCTTGATTTGGCCTTGAGGGGCTCCAACACCTACTTTTGATATTGAACTCTTGAACTTGTCTTTCCATGTCATGAACTTTATTTGATGCTTCCTTGACACAACCAAGACAATAGGGTACGGCTAATATGTAGGGCTTCCTATCTAAGGCTCAAATTATGAGTTAGGTGATGAAAGAAAGGTTGAAGCGTTTGGCTTCAAAGTGAGCTTCGAGAGCACACAAAAGGGACATATATGACTTTTAGAGGCTTAACAAACATAGTCTGCATAACTTCTTATGGTAAATCATGCTGGGATTGAGCTTCTACATAAGAAGTTAGTTCTTTAAAATTAAATGTAAGTATGATAACGAGATCAAGTAATATAGAAAGAATTGAATAGGTTTTATGAGTATAACAAAGTAAAGCACTCAAAACAAACGACGTTAGGCTCAAAATCTCACATAAGGCAGTCTCTATTAATTTTCTATGGATCATTTAAACAAAGGTATTTTTAGCTTGATTGCTTGAAGTTAGGCATTAAGTATAAAGATATGGCAAAACTTAAGCATGGCATGGCTCTTAGCAAGATATTAATGAAAAATTCATAATATAACTTATTAACAAGTGAAGTATTAAGTTCCTCGTTATGTACCCCTAAACATAAATGTTGCAAAATTTTGATATGCACCCCCAAATCTAAACTAAATATTGTCCTCAATGTTTTTAAGTAAAACACTAAGATCAAAATAAGTCAGGATATAGAAGAGGCATGATTAAAACAAAACATAAAGAAAAGGGAAGGATACACAAATCAAGGCTAGGCTATCTTTTAGAAGTGCGGGATTTGACGTCTAAGCAAGATGTCTCTTAAAAGTCAAACAAGGTGTGGTACAACTAGGGTGTGAACTGTGGTGGCTGTTCTTGATAAGTATCATAATAAGGCTTTAAATGGTGGCCATTTACCTTGAGTTCCTTTCTTGATTTTTCATGCCAGATTTGTACTGCACCATGAGGTAGTACCTTATAGGGCCCTTTCCAATGAGATCTAAGCTTGTCAGGGAAAATCTTGAACCATGGTTGAAAAGAAGGACCTTTTGTCCTACATGAAAGATCTTTCGGTTTAAGTGCTTGTTCCAACGACCTGGAAATTCAAGAAAGGTGGTTTTGGAAATTTTCAATGTAAATTGACGATTTTACTCTTATCTTTGAGTAAAGGTAAAGTTGACTTTTGATTTGGAGAACTTTCTGCATAGTTTTTGAGGATTGTTAAGTGGGTCTCAAAATTTTGAATCTATAGACAAGTGGCACATCGGAATCGGATTTTGAACGAGATATTTACTAATTTAAAACACCCAAGGAAATTTTGGTGATTTGGAGATTAGGGGTATTTTGGTCTTTTGGCCAAATATGCTGAGTCGCTATGGGAGATGGCGACATGTGTCACCATCTGAGAACTATGCACCATCCACCTCCACTGCACCGTGGCCTTATTACCTTCATCATGTTCTTTCTTCCTGTAAAAAGACCAAAAAGGAAACCACAAACAAACCTAAAAAACTCAAGCCTTGCAAATTGGACCTAAAACTAAAAAAACCTATTAGAACGTTCAACTTGGTTAAGAAATAAGGACGTTAGGAAGGTTTGAAATTCGGCTAACAATAGAGTTTTCTAGTGCACAACGGCGCTCGTCACCATCTGTGGCGTCCTGGTCCAGGTTAGTGATGACGTGCACACTGACGTGGCATGCACATATCGCCACATGGCATCCAACATGGTAAGGGAAGTTACATGGTGGTGCGAGGGGCCGTTCCACGACCCACGACAATGTGTGTCGAATTATGTTGGATGTTCTAAATCCATTGGTGCAATTTTTGAGGCTATTGGATATTGGCTTGGGGTAGTTTTGGGTGTCTAAAGTGACGATGTTCATGTTTAGGACGCGTGTACAATGCCAGGGTTTATGGGATTTGAATACGAGGTTCTATACAATGTTAGTGATTCTCGATTGTTACTTTTGATTGGCCATATCACTCTAGGGACTGTGGAGGAGTGCACAATTTAGAATTGAACTGCTTGGACAGAGTGTGAATGGACATTTGTTTTATAAATGGTGATGCATGTATAATTAAGTGTTTAAACCATTTTATTGCATGAGTTTAACTTTCAATGGTCTGAATAAACGATTCTAAATGTCTTTTAAGGATTTTTTCGGATTTAGAATATTGATTCAGAATTTAACTGATTTCTATACATGGATTTTACGGTATTGTGGAAACAATGGTTTTAAGCTTAGGTTAGATTTGGAAACATATTGACTTAGCTATTGAGTCAAGGATTTATTTTAAAAGCAAAGTTTTGGATTTAATCCATGGACTGTTTTCCACTGTTTTTGTGATGAGTTCCCAAATGGTCGAAATTTTGGGTATTTTCCAGACGACCGAAGCTCGAGGTTATTGTTTCCCAGGTAGCTAAAGTTAGGGATTTTTCCCAAACGGTTGATTCTCTGGGTTACTATTTTTCTAGGCAGCCGAAGATAGGGGTTCTTCCCATATGGCTGATGTTCGGGGCAATTTCCCAACCAGTCGAAGCTCAGGGTTTTTCCCATACGACTAAAGCTTGGAGTTATTATTTTTCCCAGGCAGCCGAAGTTCAAAGTTTTTCCCAAACGGCTGATGCCCTAGGTGAGTCGGGGATTGGTTTGATTGGTTATTGATATTTGTGTCTAGGTTTTCTTGTATGGTTTGATAAACAAGGATTTCAGGGAAATGTAGGCCACAAGAATTTTGATATTTTATCATTTGTGGGTCCATGGTTTTTTATTTGATTTTATGATATTTTTTAATTAATTTCTATTTTATGTATGCATGGATTGTTTTTTAACTGAAGGGTAAATGATTGTTATTTTTCCTCGAAAATGTATATTTGTTTAAATGATTATTTTTGTCTACTCATCCTTTTACTGGTTTGTATTTTTTTCAGGCCGTTACACTAAGACCGGAGCTGATATTGAGGCGGAGGCATGAGTAGACATCAATAACGTTATCCCTTGTCTGACATGTGTTAAGGTTATTTTTTAAACTTCAATTTATTTGTCAAACGGGAGAAGGACCTGACACAGTTATCAAAGTGTTTTTGAGAAGGGTCTTATCACTTGTCATGATAGGCCTTCGATTTCTCTTTGTAGATTCTTAAGCTCTCATAAGCTTCTTTCCTTAACTTCTCAAGCTTTTGAAGTTGAAGTCTACAATGTTGTCCTACTTCAGCAATGTCCATGCTTTTGTTTTTTATAGCCCAAAAGGCTTTGTGCTCTAGTTCCACGGGCAGATGGCAACTTTTACCAAAGACTAGTTGAAATAGGGGCATACCTATTGGTGTTTTTAAAGTAGTCATATGTGCCCCCCAAAGGGCATCATTGAGCTTATTGGACCAATCCTTCCTTGAAGGACCGACGATTTTCTTAAGGATGGCCTTGACCTCTTTGTTGGAGATTTCAGCTTGTCTAGTTTTTTGAGGGTGATATGGAGTTGAGATTCGATAAGCCACTCCATACTTCCTTATAAGTGCTTCAAATGACCTATTGCAAAAGTGTGAGCCACCAGCACTAATGATGGCCCATGGTGTCCCAAACTTTGATAAGATGTGAGATTAAATGAAACTACAACCCACTTTTGAATCATTAGCTTTGGTTGGAATTGTTTTCACCCATTTAGAAACATAATCAACAAAAAGTAAAATGTAAAGGTAACCAAAGGAGCTAAGGAAGGATCCCATAAAGTTAATGACCCAAATACCAAAGAGTTGGACAACTAAAATAGGGTTTAAGGGCATTTGATCCTTAGGGACTATGTTACCTTATCTTTGGACACTTGTCAAATGTGAAGACATAGATGTGAGCATCCTTGAAGATGGTGGGCCAGCAGAAGCCGCATTGGAGAAATTTTCAAGCTGTCGGCACCAAAGTCGCCTCGACATGCCTTATTGTGGCAGAATTCTAGGATAGACCTTACCTCAATTTCTGGAATGCATCTCTTAATGAGTTGGTTAGTACAATGCCTCCAAAGATAGGGCTCATCCCATAGGTTGTACTTAGCTTTCCTGAAAAGCTTGTCCTTTTGAAACCTAGAAAAATGAGAAGGGATTAGTTTGGTTGCAATATAGTTAATGATGTCTACATACCAGGGATCAAAGGCCTTGAGGTGGAAAAATTGCGCACCAGGGAAGCTCTCTTGGAGAGGCAGCTGGTCTACTTCCTCTTTGGACCCATGGATTAGTCTGCTGAAGTGGTCTACTACCACGTTCTCATTTTCTTTCTTGTCCTCGATGGCAAGATCAAACTCTTGGAGTAGAAGCATCCACCAAATGAGTTGTGTCTTGGCATCCTTTTTGTTAAGTAGGTACTTTAGAACTACATAATCAGTATAGATAAAAACTTTTGTTTGAAGTTAATATGACCTAAACTTCTCTAAAGTAAAAATAACAACTAAAGGTTCCTTTTTCAATAGTAGAATAGTAAGTTGCACCATTTAAAATTCTATTAGCATAGTAAATAATATGGAGCAACTTATCTATTTTCTGGCCCAAAGACTACCCCAATAGCATAATCTAAGGCATCACACATGAGTTTAAAGGGCAGGTCCCATCATGGTGGTATGATAATAAGGCAGTTGTGAGCTTATCCTTGAGTGCTTCAAAGGATTAATAACAATTTTTATTGAAATCAGAAGTGTATCCTTGGCAAGAAGATTGCATATGGGCCATGTGATCTTAGAGAAGTCCATGATAAATCTCCTATGGAATCTAGCATGTCCTAAGAAAGATCTTACCTCCTTGGCTGAAGTGGGATGAGGTAGACCACTAATGACCATCAATCTTAGCTTTGTCTACCTCAATACGATGACTTGATATGACATGGCCAAGCACAATGCATTATTGGACCATCAAGTAACCTTTCCCCTAATTGAGGATCAGATTAGACTCATTACATCTCTTAAAAACTCTAGATAAGTTTGTTAGACATAAATAAAATGAATTACGAAAAATAGAGAAATCATCCATAAATACCTCAATGATGTCCTCCACCATGTCTGAAAATATGCCCATCATGCATCTTCGAAAGGTGGTAAGTGCATTACAAAGGCCAAAAGGCCATGCGCCTATAGGCAAAAGTTTCATAGGGACACGTGAATCTTTTCTTCTCTTGGTCCTTACGTGTAATGGCTATTTGGCTATAACCTGAATAGCCATTTAAGAAGAAAAAGTGAGAATGTCATGCAATCTTATCAAGCATTTGATCAATAAAAGTTAATGGAGTGATCTTTGCAAGTGATGGCATCAAGCTTCCTATAATCCATGCATACTCTCTAACCAGTTTGAACCATTTGAGGAACAAGCTCATCTTGCTCATTTTAATGATTGTGATTCCACTTTTCCTTGGCATTACCTGTACTAGACTTACCCACTTTGATTCTGAGATTGGGTAGGCTACCTCTAGGAGCTTGAGAACTTCCTTCTTAACCAATTCCTTAATTGGCGGGTTGAGCCTCCTTTGAGGCTCCCTAGTTGGTTTGGCAGCCTCCTCAGGCATGATCCTATGCATGCACTCAGAAGGGCTGATCCCTTTGATGTCAGTAGTGCTCCAACCAATGGTGGGCATGTTGTCCTTGAGAACCTGCACTAATTGACATTCTTGTTCAGGGTTAGATTAGAAGTAATAATGATAGGCAAACTGTTATCCTTACCTAATTATGCATACATCAAGCACTTAGGAAAATGCTTGAGTTCTAGATTAGGTGCTTCATTGATAGAGGGAGAGTCCTTCCTTCCTTTATTGTTAAGGACTCAAATAGGGGATATCTATTGAAACCATGGCTTCGTACAACCTCAAGGAGATTTAGTGCCTCATTGACATGGGTCTCAAGCCCATGGTCACTTTGAAAAGAGAATGTTAAGGTCTTCTCAAGAGGTTCCTTAACACAAGTATTTATGATGGTATGGTGCAATAAGATTCCATAGTATCAAAGGGAAACCAATTATAGGTCCTTGAGGGTATTGCATGGTATCATGAATAGAAACGGTTCTTGTTTTGTCTAACACCTTAATATATATTTGGTTTATAGTAACTAAGAGGGGCCACCCAAAGATCTAGGATGACAGGACCAATCTCAATCCCCCTAGATTATCGTGGGATGTGTCATGATCCCATCTGACATCATGTGCCAAACCAGGGATAAAATTGTAACCCGCTCAGGGTTACCAAAGTGCACATTGACTTGTGGAGTACGCAGCGGCATGTGATGTCTCAGTCTCTGGTACAACTCGCATCCGCAATCAACTTGAAAGGTATCAAAAACCATAAAAGCTGTGAGTGGAGAAAAATAAACAGTTTATAAAACCAGTTAGCGAAAAGAAATTTATACCCTTCATGTAAAAAGCATGCATGAATAACAATTAAAAACCATTTCTTTCCAACAAAACCGTATTTAAGAAAACCGATGCAATCATCGTAAAATCATCACATGTTTAAAAACATATGGACACAAATCAGTAAGTCAAAACCCTCGGGACCCATTCTCATATACAACATTCGTCTATTACCGACAAATCATCAATTGTCACGATTTCAATGCTATGAGTGCAACTCGTGGTCTCATCTCCGAGTACATCCCCAATATCTACAACGTATGGGGTGATATCAGCTCTAGGATCTACGACATCTGAGTGATATCAATATCTACCACTCTTGAGCTTGAGCCTCCCCTCGGAGCTACTCATCTCTAGATAGTGGATCATGACTACTCCAGGATCTACGACGTCTAAAGGAGACAATCACCTCATAGGGTCCTCTCCTGGGAAACACATTCTAATCGGAAGCCCTCTCTGAGGGAAACACATTCCTACCGGCGGCCCTCTACGGGGGAAACACATTCCTACCGGGGGCCATCTCTGAGGAAACACATTCCTACCGGAGTCCTTCTCTGGGGAAACACATTCCTACTGGAGTCATATCTGTCATCTCGGAGAATAGTTATAATAAAAATAGTAAAAAAAAAAATTCAAACTTCCGTTTCTCAAATCTAAATAGTTATTTCACGTAGGGTCTCAACCCAAAAACATTTTCCACAAATCTCATAAAATCAGTGTCCAATATCATATCCAACGGCGTCACAAGCCCGAAATTTCATATCACAAATTCATAATAGGGTCACAAGCTTAAATATTGTTTTCAAATCCGAATATCAATCCATAGTTTCACGCCTCTCCGTGAAACCCTTAAAATCACATAAATCACATGCACATAGAATACTCGACCTAAGCCCAAGTATCATAAAAATAGAAACCTCGAAATACGTGCAATATAACATTTTCTACGAAATATTCAATAATCAAACACAAAACAATATGCAATCAATGCATCTCAAATCAATTTCATAAAACATATAAAAAAAATTTAGGCATGCATCATATTTATAAATCAAAAGTCCACTCATAGACTGTCCAAGCTGGGCGCTCACAATCTGCGACGTAAGCCACTCCGAGGCTAATCCAACGTCTCCAGAACATCCGGACCTGTCCAAATCATACCCAAGGGTCACTAACCATCCAAAAAAAAGTTTAAAATAGAACCCTCAAAACTCCCAGAACAGTAAACGTGTCTCGAACACGCTTCCCGAGGCTAAAAACCTCCAAATGACCTATCAAATGAAGATGTACCAATAGTAATGTCCTGATCAAACCTGCTGGGTCTATCCGAGTCTTTAAACTCAATCCAGGCCTCAAATGTAATCCAAGTCTTTAAACTCCCGAGTCTTTAAACTCAACAGGCCTACGGGGGTAATATCGTAATATCCGAGTCTTTAAACTCAATCCGGACCCGCCCCCGTCATATATAATCCGGGTCTTTAAACTCAATATCTAGATCCAGAAAATCCAATCGAAATCATTTGAAAACCATTTCTAAGTCCATATCCAAACCCGAATCCGAAACCACTGGTCTGACGCCATTGCGGTATCCAGAACCGTCATTCTGAACCCAAATCCGGAAATCTACTTTTCAACTTTAAAACTAAATTCCGTTTCCCGAAATTCGATTCTAAAACCGAAAACCTTGTTTGTCAAATCATGTTTCAAAATCCATTTATCATCATATAAAATCCGTAATAAAAAGCATGGCATGAAAATCACATATATAACATTTCTCGGAAAACGTGCTAAAACCCGAAAATGTCTCGAAAAATGTGCAAACAGGTCAAACAATTATGATATAAGTAATGATCGTGAAAACATGAGGAAAAACATAAAAAATGTAGATAAAAACAGTTAGGCATGCTCGTTAAAAGAGAAGGAGTCCACTCACAAGTCCGAACGCGTCAATCGCGCTCCGTGCGCTCCTCAATCGTCTCAGGAGTGTCCCGTCCTGTCAAAAGTCACAAAATCGGGTCACAATTACTTCAAAAATGCTTATCCTAATTTCCCCAATTTTTCGGAATTCCGAACGTAATTTAAACAAAAACACTAAACCTTCGAACCCTCGAACAAACCTAACCCGATGTCCGATCGACATGAAACATGTCTTAAAAGATTCGTTATAACATTTAGACTCAAAACCATGTTGGAAGGCTCCTCAGATTCCTCCCCACGCGCCCTCACGCGCCGCCCAAAGTGGTTGCGCGTGGGCTTTACGCGCCTGCTATAGTGTCATCGTCAACCTCTGTCCAGCCGGTTCAAACTGGGCTGGCTGACCCAAACCGGCGTGACCGGTTCTCTGCTATTCCTCCATCATTTTCAACCCTTTTCATTCCTTTAGCTTCGTCCTAGCCTAATTAGTCGATTCCCCCCCATAAAAACTCAACATCGAAGCCTCTAACCCATCGTCTTCAAGCTCGAAGAAAATTATCCAAAACCCCTGTTTCGGTTCCCAGCTAACCAGACAATCCCCCATCACGGCTTCAACCTTAAACGACTCCTAAAGACCTACTGAGTCTCACAACACTCACGAAATCCCTCGACTCAGCCCCAAAAGCCACGACTTTTGAATTGAGCAAAACGGGAAAAACAGGGGAAATTGGCTTACCGTCGTTTTCACCTCCGCCGTTTGCACCGCCATGCACCTCTGTGTCCACTGGGTTTCCCTCAGCCGTCTTAGCTTCCCCTCAACCTTGATTGGATCAATATGGTCGTCTGTGATTGCACCACAATTTTGACCCTCTTTGTTTTCCCTGAGACCTCACACCTCACACCCTCGTTGTTCCTTGCACGATTTCCACTCACCACTAGCTTCTCTCTTTTCCCCGTTCACTCTCACCAAGTAACACAACCTCACACACTCTCAGGATCGATCAGCAAGCCTCACCGTCTCACTCTCTGTTTTTGCAAAATGGACGATTGCACGGGTTTAAGCTTGGACAAATTGTGACCGTGCACACACTAATTTTCCTTGAAGCCTCTAGGTCTCCACCACGTGACCAACTCTCCATGGACAACAAAATAAATATCCTCTCACACACTCCCAAGTGGTCTTATCTGATTTTCCCAATGGTGAAAAGACCAAAATGCCCCTAGGTCCAAAATTACCATTTTGCCCTTCAACTTCTCAGACCCATAACTAACCCGTCTGACGCCCGATGACCGCGTGCCGCCTGTCGTTGTACTCGGGACGTCGAGACCTATCTAACGGTCCTCGGCCTATGGGAAAACTAATAGTCCAGCAAAAAGTCAACATTTCCTTCAAATAACCAAAATTACGGTAACGCCCTTGACCTTCCGAACATCATAACTTTTCCTCTGATTGTCCAAATCGGACGTGCCACCTGTCTACGGACTCGTGACGTCCTAAACTACATCACGGTCAATGGTTAACGCTCGTTCAACCTGCGAATAAAAAAGTCAACTTTGACACACTATTCACAAGGGCAAAATCGTCCTTGTATACCAATATTTTACAAAATTACATTTGTACCCTTCCTGAAGGTACGAGTTGTTACAATCTACCCCCTTAAAAAGAATTTCGTCCCCGAAATTCAGTGAAACAAGTAAGGGTACTTCTCTCGCATTAAGGCCTCGGGTTCCCATGTAGCTTCTTCCACCTGATGATTCCTCCACAAAATTTTAACTAGGGGAACCATCTTCCTCCATAAAACTTTATCCTTCCGATCCAAAATTGTAACAACCTGTTCTGGAAACTAGGATTAAGGATGTGATTAGTAACGGATTAGCGAGTCTAATTGGTGTTTAGTTGGTTAATTTAGGCCCGTTAGTGTAAAATGACGATTTTGCCTCTAGTTTGGGTAAAACGTTGACTTTTAGTTCGAACGGTCAATTGGGCATTGATCGATGTCTGTGACGTAGTTTGGGACGTCACGAATCCGTAGACAGGTGGCATGCCCAATTCCGACATCCGAGGGGGAAGTTGTGATGTTCGGAAGGTTGAGGGCATTACCGTAAATTCCGGATGCCGGCTTACGGAATGATGGTTGCGAACTTGGATCTAGAATGGAAATGGATATGAGTTCTGGATTTGGATTCGGAATAACGGTTCTGGATGCCGGATGGGCATCAGACTAGTGGTTTCGGATTCGGGTTTGGATATGGATTTAGAAATGGTTTTCAAATGGTTTTGATTGGATTTGCTGGATCTGGTTATTGGGTTTAAAGACCCGGATATTGTGATTGACGGGGGACGGGCCCGGATTGGGTTTAAAGACCCGGATTGAGTTTAAAGACTCAGATTATTGAGGCCTGGTTATTGAGTTTAAAGACTCGGAAAGATCCAGCAGGTTCGGTAAATGGAAAAATGAGATGGTTTCAACAAGTTTTTCCGATGTTTTGGGCAGTGGCCAGGATGAAATGGTTTTTGTGGTTTTGGGCTGAGGCCCCGGGAATTGGAAAAAAAACTACTTGGTTTTCTTACATGGTTTTATGACATGAATTGGATATGCATGCATTGGTTTTTGAAACGGAGGGTATAAATGTCATTGTTTTATGAAATGTTTTTAAACTTATACTTTATTTATGTCCACTCACAGTCTTTTCGTGTTTTCGATACCCTCCAGGTTGTGGCGGCACGGGCTGTTGATCGAGAGAGACAGAGACATCACACGTACGATCCGTAGTAGACTTTGAGCACTCTGGGGAATTTGGAAGTTTTTGGACGGTCAGATCGAGACTCCTTTGTCCGAGTTACGTGTTACATGAAGGTTGGACGTCAGTTTCGCCTTCGTGTCATGCGTAGGTTAGACGGGAGCAGGGTTTATTCCCTAATCCTGGGGGATTAGGGGTGGGCCTTGACATTTGGTATCAGAGCGAGGTTTTGTGTGGTCTGTGCGCGATTTGGTTCCCATAGTCGCTGGTTAGTCGACTTGGGTGGCGTGATGCTACTGTGGATGTGATGTCTCGACGTGGAACAGCCCGACAGCAACCTAGATACGATAGTGATCGTACGTTTGAGGTGGTTGGACAGTAGCATTTGAGGGTGTTAGTCGCTCGATACGCGGTGCGAGATAAGACGTATGTCGGCTTAGGGCCGGAATGGTTGGTTCGTTGGCACTGGTATGGATCATAGGATCGGAGATACGCTAGCAAAAGTAACTTGGAGGGAAGCCGGTGAGCTACAGATGCGTAGGTCGGCCTGAGGGGCCTAAGAGTAGCTCGTTGAGTAGTGAGAAGTACCTGAGGGAAACTGTGATTTGTGGTATCGTAGTCCTTGTGGTTTGGGCCGACTTACGGCTGGCCGAGAGATGGTGCTGCTAGGTACAACCGAGGCCGTGGGTGCCTGGTAGATGGGGTAAGGATTTGTACTTAGAGCGAGGTAGTGATGACCATGGACCGGTCATGTATCAGGACGAACGGTTAGGATGTTGTTGGTTGATCCTAGTAGAGCAGTGGAAACGCGATGGACCTAGGCCTCGTGACTGGATCGGGCTAGTGTTAGGAGATAGTGTGAAGATGGATTATAGTCGTTGTGTTGGCATGGTTGGGACCATTCTAGGTTCCGTTGAAGAATGCCGGAAGGAATTTGAAAAGAGTGACTATACCTGAGCGAGAGTTGACCACAGGGTAGGAGACCCCAGGTGGCGGGAACGAGCTATGGAATTTCGGGGACAAAATTCTTTTAAGGAGGGTAGATTGTAACAACCCGTCTCGAAAACTAGGATTAAGGACGTGATTAGTAACGAATTAGCGAGTCTAATTGGTGTTTGGTTGGTTACTTTAGGCCCGTTAGTGTAAAATCACGATTTTGCCCCTAGTTTAGGCAAAAAGTTGACTTTTAGTTCGGACGGTCAATTGGGCATTGACCGATGTCTGTGACGTAGTTTGGGACGTCATGAATCCGTAGACAGGCGGCATGCCCGATTCCGACATCCGAGGGGGAAGTTGTGATGTTCGGAAGGTTGAGGGCATTACCGTAAATTGAGTAAACGAAGGGGCAAAAGTGAACTTTTTGCTAGACGTGTCGTTTTCACCTAGATCGAGGACCGTTAGATAGGTTTCGACGTCCTGAGTACGACGACAGGCGGCACGCTATCATCGGACGTCGGATGGTTAAGATACGGGTCTAGAACGGCGAAAGGTAAAATCGTAATTTGAACTTTTAGGGGCATTTTAGTCTTTTATACCTGGGATTTTGTGCAAACCGGATAAGGAAGTTATGGCCTACATTAATTGGATTTTTGGAGAGTGGACCACAGGGTGTGTGACACCTGGCCCTTGTCTAGTGGCTTCCAGCCAATTCTCTCACGGTTAACCAACATTTTAATTGTTGGGTTTGTCGAGTAACTGAGAACAAAGAAGGGAGACTGAAAAATAGAGACAGAGCAATCGTGTGTGGGTGTGAAGTGTGGGTTCGTTTGGGCTCGTAAGTGTGCTTGAGTAAACAGAAAGATAAGGTGGTGGTAGGGTGGTGCCGACGTTGTGGTGGCCGTGGTTTGGGTGGTCCTAACCCGTTAGGAAAAAAAAATAGAGGAAGTGAGTAATCGTGAGGAACCAGGGCTGAATTGTTTCTAATACGGCCTAAAGTGTTCTTCTTGTCTGAAGCATTAGTGAAAGGAGGGTGAGACACGTCGATTGGTGGCCCTGGATGGAGCTGCCGTGGACTGGTGGCCAGCAAACCGACACGGTAAGTTTGAGCCTAACACTTGGTTATGGAGTTTTAGGCCTAGACGATGACTGCTATTAATTGGAATGGGTTAATTGAAGGTAAAATATTTGATTAGGATCAATGTGGAGGCTCGAGGAGGTCGGGCAAGGATGAAGGAAATAGTTGCAGAACAGAGTTCGATTTTTGCACGGGACAGATGAGTTTTATGTTCTATTTGGCGCTGGTTTCGAGTTAATCGGACCTCGGCTGACAGGACCCGTCCCAACTAGACGTCAAAAACCGTGCCCGGTCCTGCTCCCATCTGACAAGTCAACTAAAGGTCCGAAACTACCCTTTAGTGCTTGCCAGACAAGGAATGTTTGCGCGGATTTCTGCTGCCGCCACTGCCTCACGATCAGTCCCGAACGTCGTACCACGGCCTGGAGGGTCACAAAACAGAAAAGGTTTGAGTGGACAAAAATGACCCCTTATAAAAACATTTACCAAAATACATTCTTACCCTCCAGTTTTCACAAACTTGCATGCATATCGTAAAACATGAGTAATAGTATGAAATCATTCAAGTATGAACAGTGGACCGATAAAATCAAAACATATTTTCCCATGGTCCATAAAATTCATGTTCACCAAATCAGTTCATGTTATAAACATCAAATCCCGGCTCTCAGGCCAACACATGTGAAAACATAATCACTGGCCACAAAGACCAAAAACCCGTACTCAGTACCAATACGTCATCACAAATAACCTCAATCAGCACTAATCACAAGTGCACAATAAATATATCAATCCAATCAATCCGCACTACTCACAAGTGCATAAAATATCACAAATCACATCTGCACTACTCACAAGTGCACAATCAATCAAACTGCACTACCCACAAGTGATGCACTACGCGTAGGCCAATATCCAGTCACTCTCTCGGGAACAGACACCTCTGGGCTCAACCCCCTCGGGCTCATTCACCTCTGGGCGAACACATCCCCAGGCTCAGACCCATCCGAGTGGTACATGCAGGCTCAGTCTCATCCGAGAAGCTGACTACCATAGGATCAACTCCGGATCCTACAATCACATCCCCCAAGCTCCGGTCGTCTGGGTAATCCCCCCAAGCTCCGACCGTCTGGGAATATCACAATCACAATGAAAACCATCCCGGGAATTACATCCCAAAACATTTCAATCAAATCTTGACTTCATACCAAGTCAAGATCATCCCCGACTGGGTCTCAAAGCTCAAAATACCATTTACACGTATTTCTTTAAAATCACCTTTTAGAACAATAAAATAATCCAGAAATCATCATTGACTTACCAACTAAGTCAAAACATCATTTTAGAAATCATTTAGACTCCGGGCCTAGCCCAAAACATCATTTGCATGTTCCTCGTAAAACGTGCCCGAAAGACAGATTAAAATAATCATAAATTCCCAATAAATCATTAATTTCACAATTTCACAAGTGACTCTAAATCCGAGACAAAACCACTATTCACTTGGGTTCTCATGCCCAAAATAACATTATCACGCAAATCCATGCGTTGCAACCTCTGTTGCCATTTTCACGTAAATCCACAAAATTGACCCTTGACTCATTCCCGAGTCATCACATCATTTTTCAATCCATGACTCATTAATCCGAGTCCAACCATTAATTTCAATCAATTTCAATCCCGGACTCATAAACCAAGTCCAAACATCATTTTTACCAAATTTCGTAATTTCTCGAAAATCGCCTAAAAATAATAATATAATAATCATAAAACCGAGAAATTACCGGATTGAAACATAAATCATGCCCAAGCTTATAAAATCATATAATAAGGCATTTAAATCATATATGCATGCATCACGGTTAGAAAACAAAGTCCACTCACACACACCGTCCAAAACGGTCCGTTTCCGAGCTGCACTTTTTTCCGTAAAATCTGGAAATCACAACTCCTGCCCAAAATCATTATAGAGGGTTACTAACATCTCAAAATACATCATATAATTTTCCCCAATTTTTCCGGAATTTAAATACGTAATTTTAACGTAAAACAAAACTTCGGATACGCGGAACATTATCGAAACAATATCTGATTTTCTCGAAATCAACGTCAAAATGTTCGTTACACTGAGAGGATCAAAAGTCATGTTGACCTCACCTTGAGACTAGGCCGGACGCGCCCCCACGCGTCGCCGTGAGTGGCTGCGCGTGAAATCCACGTGCCAGCTACAGTGCTATTACAGTGCTCTTTCTTCACCCGTTTGTCTGGTAAACGGGTTGAAAAACCCGCGATAGAACCCGGTTGAATCTCACCCAATTCGACCTCAAATCGATCCGTTCTTTCCACTGATCCCTTCTAATTCAACTCTAATTAAGTTCTGCAAGTTCAATTACTCGAATCATGGTCTAAATCCTCACGACTCCCGATCGATCCTTGACGGGTTTCCAATTCGGGTTCACCGATTTCGTCCCTGATTTTCAAATTAATTCATAGAGTAAGCATCGTGAGAGTGTATTGAATGTTTTTCCAAGATCAATTTGAATAATTCTTACCTCTAACCCGTTGAACCCAAGCTTGATTTTGAGCTGCCATGGAAGCTCAGTTCTTCCTCAATCCGACACGGTTTCACTTCGGTTTTGATGCAGGAAGGTTAGTTTTGATCTCAGGAGTCGAATTGAATCCTCAATTTCGATCCTCACAGCTCACAATCTCGAATTCGAAAGTCCCCCTAATTTTCTGAATTTTCGAACCAAAATTCTCCCAGAGACCTCACTGTCACTCGAGTCTCTCTCTCAATTCGGCTTCCTCAGTCTCCCAATTGCACAGTGACGAGAGACAGTGGGCTGAAACGGTTTAATTTGGACAATTGGACAAAATGATGAGTTAAGCCATGATTTAGGGAGAAATGTCAAAAGTGTATACCATTGTGTTTTCCATGATTCCCGTTTCTATGTTATAGCTGGGGAAAAGGAGATGACAAAGTGACAGATGTCACAATCTGGTAGCAAGAATCAAGGTCAAAAGACCATTTTGCCCTTCGTACGACAAATTACCATTTTGCCCCTAGACATCCGTGACCCGTAACTTGGTCACCCGAACTCTGTTTTCGATGTGCCGCCTGTCGTTGGATTCGTATCAACAAGACCTACGTAACGGTCCTTGGCCCTCGTCCATTGGACCTCCCGATCAAAAAGTCAACATTTGGCCCCTAATATGCCAAATTACCAAAATACCCCTCAACTTCCGAACACCATAACTTTCACCTCGAATGTCGGAATCGAACGTGCCACCTGTCTATGAACTCGTGACGTCCCGAACTACGTCACAGTCATCGGCCAAAGTCCGTTTGACCGCCCGAACTAAAAGTCAACATTTTTCCCATGCTAGGGGAAAACGGTCATTTTGCACGTTTCGTCCAATTTCACTCAACTAATCCCCGATTAGTCATTCTAATTCATAATTAATTAATATTCAATCCCGATATTCGGGACGGGTCATTACATCGGCTCGATATGTTTTGGGCTGTCCGAAGGTTTTAGGGCTCGGTTAAAAATAATTAAAAATACTAGAAAATTATGGGGTTTTAGTATGACCATTGTGAAGTAGTTAGTGACCTTATATTGGGATTTGGACAGGTTCGGGAAAGCCGAGGATAACGGAATAGCCGGGAACGGCTTAAGTGCGTGCGTATCGAGGCGACGTCGGAAGGGTCTGTGAGTGGACTTTGCTTTCTAACTCTTGATGCATGCATATATGTTTTTATATGTTTTCTATACTTGTTTCTATGATTTGATTTATGATTGTGATGGTTTACCGTTTTGCACGTTTTTCGAGGAAATGACGGTATTTCACGTTTTACGAGATTTGGTGGATATTTTGATTTGAACCTGGTTTTAATGAATTGATTTCGGGATTTGAAATAAGATTTGATTTCAAAGAAATTAAAAGGATTTGGAAAGTGAATTCGGGCTTGAGGCCCAGTTCAAAAGTGGTTTTCGGAAATGTGATTTCGGGTTTTGGAATCGGAATTCCGGGTGACGATTCGAGATTCGATTCGGGACTTGAAGTGGATTTCCGGGTTTGGGTTCGGAATGGTTATTCCGGATGCCGGATTACGGAATGATGGTTGAGAACTTGGATCTGGAAAGGAAATGGATACGAGTTCTGGATTTGGATTCGGAATGACGGTTCTGGATGTCGAATGGCATCAGACCAATGGTTTCAGATTCGGGTTTGGATATGGATTTAGAAATGGTTTTCAAATG
This sequence comes from Prinsepia uniflora, assembly GCA_032719365.1. Taxonomy (NCBI): domain Eukaryota; kingdom Viridiplantae; phylum Streptophyta; class Magnoliopsida; order Rosales; family Rosaceae; genus Prinsepia; species Prinsepia uniflora. The sequence goes on along the minus strand of CM064869.1, from coordinate 54,903,322 downwards.
GTTTTGATTGGATTTGCTGGATCTGGTTATTGGGTTTAAAGACCCGGATATTGTGATTGACGGGGGACAGGCCCGGATTGGGTTTAAAGACCCGGATTGAGTTTAAAGACTCGGAGTTTAAAGACTCAGATTATTGAGGCTTGGTTATTGAGTTTAAAGACTCGGTAGTTTAAAGACTCGGAAAGATCCAGCAGGTTCGGTAAATGGAAAAATGAGATGGTTTCAACAAGGTTTTCTGATGTTTTGTGCAGTGGCCCGGATGAAATGGTTTTTGTGGTTTTGGGCTGAGGCCCCGGGAATTGGAAAAAGAAACTACTTGGTTTTCTTACATGGTTTTATGACATGAATTGGATATGCATGCATGGTTTTTGAAACGGAGGGTATAAATGTCATTGTTTTATGAAATGTTTTTAAACTTATACTTTATTTCTGTCCACTCACAGTCTTTTCGTGTTTTCGATACCCTCCAGGTTGTGGCGGCACGGGCTATTGATCGAGAGAGACAGAGACATCACACGTACGATCCACAGTAGACTCTTCGCACTCTGGGGAATTTGGAAGTTTTTGGACGGTCGGATCGAGAATCCCTTGTCCGACTTACTTGTTACAGAAGGTTGGACGTCAGTTTCGCCTTCGTGTCATGCGTAGGTTAGACGGGAGCAGGGTTTAGTCCCTAATCCTGCGGGATTAAGGGTGGGCCCTGAAAAAAATCGCTACAGGCTGCTCTTCAAAGCTCAAATCTTCCCTAAGCTCAACAGGTTGCGCCTCCAAAAATGAGAGTCATCCCAGATATACTTCCGAAGCATAGATACATGAAAGACATTATGTACCTTTGCCAAGTCTACTGGTATGGCCAATCGATAAGCAACAGGACCAATCCACTCCAAGATCTCATAGGGTCCGACGTAGCGAGGACTTAACTTCCCTCGCCTGCCAAACCGTACGATTCCCTTCCAAGGAGATAGCTTCAAGAAAAACTAGTCACCTACCGCAAACTCCAAATCTCTGATCCTACGGTCGGCGTAGCTCTTTTGTCGATCCTGAGCTGCTTTCAGTCGATCTCTGATCAGTGCAACCTTTTCTTGGGTAAGGTCTACCGGCTCGGAAGTCGTCAGTCTCCTCTTACCAACCTCAGTCCAACACAAAGGAGTCCTACACTGTCACCCGTACAAAGCCTCGGAAGGAGCCATCTCAATACTCGCCTGATAACTGTTATTGTAGGTGAACTCTATCAAAGCTAAGTGTGATTCCCAAGTAACCTGGAACTGTAAGACACAAGCTCGCATCATATCCTCTAGAATTTGGATGGTCCGTTCAGACTGTCCATCGGTCTGAGGATGAAAGGCAGTACTGAAATGTAGCTTCGTTCCAAAAGCTTCCTGTAAGCTCTGCCAAAACCGGGATGTAAATCTCGGATCTCTGTCGGAAACTATCGACTCTGGAGTCCCATGCAGCCGAATTATCTCATCAATAATCAACTGTGAAAACTGGGCCATCTTGAAGTTCTCCCGTACTTGCAAGAAATGAGCAGACTTCGTAAGTCTATCCACGATCACCCACACGCCATCATGTCCCTTCGACGTCCTGGGAAGCTTGAATACGAAGTCCATCGTCAAGTGGTCCCATTTCCACTCTGGGATCGGCAAGGGTTGCATTGCTCCATAGGGTCTATACCGCTCGGCTTTCACCTGTTGACAAATCAAGCATCTACTGACATACTCCAAAATCTCACATTTCATACCGGACCACCAGTAGTGCTCCCGAAGTGTACGATACATCTTGGTCCCACCAGGATGCATCGCATAAGCTGAACAGTGAGCCTCATCAAGTATCGTCTTCTTCAGTGATTCATCCTCAGGTACACACAATCGTTCGTCCTTAACCAAAGCTCCATCCTCGCGAATCCCAAAGTCCTGTCTCCCTCCAGCCTCGACCTCAATCTGAATGATGCCCAAAATGGGGTCCTCAAACTGAGCATCAATAACATGATCAATCAAGACAGGCCGCATGTGGAAACTCGCTAGTAGTGCTCCCTGGTCATCTACAGTCAACTCTACTCCAAGTCTGCGGAGTTCAACCAACAAAGGCAATCGGACTGTCCTCAGATGCGACAAAGAACTAGCTGACTTCCTACACAAAGCATAGGCTACCACATTAGCCTTTCCTGGGTGATATTCGATAGTACAGTTGTAACAACCCGTACCTTCGGGAAGGGTATAAATGTAATTTTTGTTAATATTTGTATAAAGGACGATTTTACCCTTGTGAATAGTGCATCAAATGTTGACTTTTTGATTTACAGGTTGGATGAGTGTTGACCCTTGACCGTGACGTAGTTTAGGACGTCACGAGTCCGTAGACAGGTGGCAGGTTCGATTCGTACAATCGGAGAAAAAGTTATGACGTTCGGAAGATTGAGGGTGTTACCGTAATTTTGACTATTTGAGGAAAATGTTGACTTTTTGGTAGACTTGTGATTTTCACGTAGACCGAGGACCGTTAGATAGGTCTCGACGTCCTGAGTACAACGACAGGCGGCACGCTGTCATCGGACGTCAGATGAAATAGTTACGGGTCTGTAAAGTTCAAGGGCAAAACGGTAATTTTTATAACTAGGGGTAATTTGGTCTTTTCTCCTCAGCCCAATCAGATCAGGACAATTGGATTAGTGGGATTGGATATTTATGTTGTTGTCCATAGGATAATGGACACGTGGGAGAGACCTAGAGGTTTCTAGGGAGATTTGTGTGTGCACGGCCACAAAATGTTCAAATTGAAACCGTGCAATTGGCTTCGACACAGGAAAAACAGAGAGGAAAAATTGGAGAGACTACGATCGATTCAAGGCGTGAGTGAGTGGGTTGTGGATTGAGAGCGTGATAGAGAGACGAGGAAGAGTTGCTGATCGTGTTCTGGACTGGAACCGTGCACGGAGGCACGACGGTGGACGGCTGGAAGTTTTGGGAAAACAGAGAGGCGGTGACCCTGTGGCGGTGGTTGTACCATGTGGTGGCTCAAACCAAGGAAATAGGAGGCTCAGGAGCTTGCAGGGGACTCAACGAGCACCGTGGTACACGGCGGTGCTGACGGCGGTGGACGGTTCGAAGGTAAGCCTCGAATCCCCTGTTTTCCCGTGATTTTGTTTTCAAAAGTCGTGGCTTTAGGGTTAGAGTCGAGAGATTTGGAGGTTAGGTTGAGGTTCAGGGAGGTCCTAGGAGTCGTCTAGGATGGTCGCCGTGACGGGGGAGGACCTGGGTGGCCGGCGGCCAAAATAGGGGCCACGGGCTATGTTTTTCGAGGGAGGAATCGTGAAGTTCTAGGCCGTGATTCTTCGAAGTTAGGACATGAATAGATTGCTAAGGATTGGACAAAGCTTCTGGGATTGTATTGGACTGAAATGGTGGAGGAATTACAGATAACCGGTCACGCCGGTTCAACACTGTTGAACCGGGTGACTCGAGGTTGAAGATGCACTGTAGCAGGGGCGTGAGGCCCACGCGCAGCCACTTTGGGCAGCGCGTGGTGGCGCGTGGGGAGGATTCCGGCCAAACTTCCAACATGGTTTTAGTTCTAAATGTCCTAAGGAATCCATTGGTGTGATTTTCGGGTTAATCGGACGATGTTATAAGATAGTTCAGGAATCCGGACGGTTTGAGGTCTAAGATTAAAATATGAATAAATTCCCAAAAAATTGGGGAAATTAGGGTTAGTATGCTTGATGTATTTGTGACCCTATTTGGTGCATATTGACAGGACGGGAGACGCCTGAGACGGTAGAGGAGCGCACGGAGCGCGATTGACTCGTTCAGATTCGTGAGTGGACTCTTTCTTTCTTTACGAGCATGCCTAACTGTTTTATTGACGTTTTATGATATTAAATATGTTTATATGCTTCTTGATGATGGTTATATGTGGTTGATATGTTTACACATTTTTCGAGACATTTTCGGGTTTTTGCACGTTTTTCGAGAAAAAGATGGATTTCGGATTATGATGTCATACTTAGGGATTTCAATATATAATTGTTTTCTAATTATGATAAATGGATTATGAAACATGATTTTTGATAATCGTGGGTTTTGGTTTAAAAAGTGGATTTCCGGATTTGGGTTCAAAATGACGGTTCTGAACGCCGGAAGGGCTTCGAACCGGGGATTTCGAATTCGAGTTTGGCTATGGATTTAGAAATGGTTTTACATTGAAGTTGGATTGGATTTGCTGGATCTGGATATGGGTTTAAAGACCCGGATATTTTGATGGATGGGGGACGGGCCCGGATTGAGTTTAAAGACTCGGGAGTTTAAAGACTCGGATATTTATGATATTACCCCCATAGGCCTATTGAGTTTAAAGACTCGGGAGTTTAAAGACTCGGGAGTTTAAAGACTCGGATTACATTTGAGGCCTGGTTGAGTTTAAAGACTCGGGTAGACCCAGCAGGTTTGATCAGACTTGGATAAATGTGGATTTGTTTTATGATGTGATCTTGTTATGCTGTTTTACGTTGTGGTTTTCTGATACTTAGTTGGGCATGCATGTTTTCAAAACGGAGGGAACAAATATTATTATTATTTTTCCAAACTCTGATTTGATGATAAACTGTTTTTGAAACTTTTATTTGTTCTGGTCCACTCACACGTTTTGGTTTTAAATTTCCCCTCCAGGTCGTGGTGTCAGCGCTGGGGTGAACGTTGAGGCAAGGAATCGAGGTATAGAGCTTACGACGTTCTTCCATTGCGAGACTGGCATAGTAGGATTTTGTGCCCATTTTGTAGAACTATGCTCTGACTTACAGTTGTATTATATTTACTCCTTCGTCTGATAGTTATACTTATGGTGGTCTTAAGGTTATTTTGGTACTTTAAGTGTGATTGTCAGACGGGAGCAGGGTTCGTCCCGAGTATCGAGGTGATATTTGGGACGGGTTTTGACAATTGGTATCAGAGCATAGGTTTGTCGATTTGTGTCGGTACGAGGTCGTATCTAGGTTGTTTTACTAACTCTATGCCTCTTTCAGCGTACGTTCGACCATGCCTCCGAGATGTGAACCCCCTCCACGACTTGAAGATGAAGCGGCGAGAGGGACTGAGAGCGCTTCGATTGAGCGAGCCCAGCGGCTCGGGGCTACTACTTTCAGCGGTGGGGCAGACCCAGAGGAACCTCACCGATGGATCACCCGGCTCGAGCGTATTTTTGGGGTGATGCATTGTCCTCCAGAGGACCGGGTCTTGTTGGCTACGTTTCTGCTAGATGGAGCAGCGTATGAGTGATGGTATACGCTGGAGTTGTCCGGCTGGGATGCACATACTGTGACGTGGGAGACTTTCCGCGAGGGGTTTTTAGATCAGTACTATCCCCGCTCTTTTCGGGATGCCAAAGAGGCAGAATTTCTTCAGTTGAAGCAAGGGAACATGACAGTGGCTGAGTATGAGCAGAGGTTTCAAATGTTGTCCCGATTCGCTCCTGCATTTGTGGCAACCAAGGCGGAGAAGTGTCGTCGGTTTGAGTTGGGTCTTCGAGGAGAGATTAGAGCCATTGTGACAGCCGGCTCATTTGCTACGTTCCGGGAGTTGTCTGATGCTGCTGTCAGAGTGGAGGCCAGTTTGCCTGCCAGGTCACAGTACTCAGGCAGTGTGCGACGCCGAGAGCATTCTTTTCATGGAGCATCGAGTTAGAGGACCCCGAAGCGGGGCCATTATGGTGGTTCGTCATCAGCTGGTGGAGCCCGGTTTGGCAGACCAGGCAGTTTTCAGGGCTCAGGATTTCGGGGAGCTAGGGCACAGCCGACTCCTCAGGCGAGTGCTACTTCTGTTGCTTCTACTGGGAGGAAGACCGGTGGACCCGGTAGGGATACTTGCTACTACTGTGGAGAACGAGGACACTTTCGGAGGGAGTTCCCATTGTTAGTTCAGGAGGGGGGAGCAGGCCGAGGTGTAGCAGAACCTGGGCGGAGTACTGCATCTGTGTCAGGGGCAGCAGGCCCTAGGGGTGGCGGTGGTGCCACGAGCAGTTCTAGGGGGCGCGGTAGGTCATCGGGACTTCAGGAGCGAGTTTTTGCTATGACCCAGCAGGAGGCCAGATCAGCACCGGGAGTGGTGATAGGTACACTCACCATACTTGGTCATACTATTTTTGCTTTGATAGATCCCGGGGCTACTCATTCGTTTATAGCCCGGAGTTGTAGTCTGGTTACAGAGAGGGAGGTGTCTACCTTGGAGTGTGCCTTAGGGGTGAGTACACCTACTGGGGAGGTGTTGGTAGTGACTCAGGTGTTGAGAGAGTGTCCGGTGATGGTAGACGAGGTTGAGTTAATGGCGGACTTGTTACTATTGGAGTTATGGGATTTCGATGTTATTTTGGGTATGGACTGGTTGACGAGACATCATGCTTCTATCGAGTGTTTCGATAGGAGAGTGACTTTTCGGTGTCCAGGATTACCAGAGACTACATTTCAAGGTGATCAACGTGCACTTCCTACTGGAGTTATTTCGGTACTTGAGGCTAGCAAGATGTTGCGTAAGGGGTGTCAGGGTTACATAGCTCATGTGGTGGATACACGTGCTACACCAGTGAGGGCGGAGGATATACCAGTGGTACGGGAGTTTCCCGATGTGTTCCCCGAGGAGTTGCCAGGATTACCACCTCATCGAGAGATCGAGTTCACGATTGATCTTTTACCAGGTACACAGCCTATTTCACAGACTCCTTACGGCATGGCACCTGCAGTGACATGACCCATCCCAATCCCCCCGGGATTAGTGCGGGATGACCCTGCTCCCTTCTGACACGAAGTGTCAGACAAGGGATATTTCCGACCTTTTGCCCTCCCGGGCTATCAGAGTACGCCAGGATCTGGAGGAGGCATGTGATATCTCGGTCTCTGCTACAGTCCACATCCGATGTCAACCTGAAGGGCAGTCAAAACATTAAAAACTGTGAGTGGACAAAACAAAGAGTTTATAAAAACATTTAATAAGGAAGACATTTGTACCCTCCACTAAAAAGCATGCATGCATTCGAAAACCATTTATCCAAAACAACCATATGTGGGACTTAGCCCAAAGCAGATATAAACTAAGGTCGAAAGGACCACAATGAAAACGACCATACGGGCCACTGCCCAAATCCTGTGCACACCTGTACACACCACATATCATATATCATATATCCATCACATACATATATATAAGTCACACAACCAATCCTGTCACGGTATCCAAAGCTACGCGCGCGCTACCCGGGTCTCAATCCGAGTCATCTCAAAGTCAAGATCAATGTCCGCAGACCACTGACCCTACCCGAGGTAATAGTAACCATAGCCTTCCTGAGAGTAAGGAACCCAACTGGGGGGTGACTCCACTCAGTCGGTGCTCCGTGACTACTCCGGGGTCCACCCAGGCCAACGACCCTCCCCGGAGGAGATAGTAGAACATGTAAAGGAAGGTAGACGAACATATATATACATAACATAAACATTCATGACCGGTTCCCCTGAACCGTCATGAATCCATACTATCCATAATCAGGTAACACAGGTAACATGCCGGTTCCCATAAACCGTCATGTACCGTAATAACATAACCGAGGTAACATGCCGGTTCCCATAAACCGTCATGTACCGTAATAACCAACAAGGGTTCATGCCGGTTCCCATAAACCGTCATGAACCATGATACCATAACAAGGGTTCATGCCGGTTCCCATAAACCGTCATGAACCTGGGAATCCATTTAAGGTTCCCTGACCTGAAATCAAAACCGTAAAGTGACTGGGTCTCGTACCCGAACATAGGACACCAACTGGGCACCGTGCCCGGAATCTGAGGTCATATGCCCGAGACAAAACCAAATGGGTCTCATACCCGAGTTTATCATTTTGAAATCCAAATTCAGTTCATTTAAATCAATAAAGAAATACAGACCCGTATAAGCACCGTATAAGGCCGAAACCTCGAAATACGTGCTTATACGTAACCACATACAAATGCACCCATGGCATCATCAAACAAGTAATAAAACATATAATAAACATTTATGCATGCACCAATTTAGAAAACAAGGTCCACTCACAGACCGTCCGAGCTGCCGCCTCGATTTGCGTGCCATACGGCTCCCCGAGCCGATCACCGTCACCGGGACTCCCAAACCTGTCCAAATCGTAATAGAAGGTTACTAACTACTTAATTAACCTCCTACCAAAGCCCCGTAATTTTCCCGTATTTTTAACTATTTTTAATCCCGAACCTAAACCCTCCGATGCCCCGAAACATATCGAGACGGTGTCCGATCGACACGAAACCAGTCTCAAAATGTTCGTTACATCAAATAGAAGATTTCGTATGTTGGAACCTTCCCCAGATTCCCTATCACGCGCCCTCACGCGCCGCCTGAAGTGGCTGCGCATGGGCTTCACGCGCCTGCTACAGTACCTGCTGACGTCATCGCTGACGTCAGCATGACGTCATCACTGACAGCCCCTGACAGTGACACGTGTCACGCTCCCATTGGCCCACTGTCTGACATGTCAGCTGACATTGTCAGATCTGACATGTCAGCTGACATTGTCAGATCTGACAATGCTGACGTCATCGCTGACATGATGACGTCATCAGGATGACGTCATCAGTCATCCCCTACATCGGTCAGACCGGTCCGAACCGGTCCGGTCCGGTTTTTCCTGCAACTTGGACCGGCGTAACCGGTCCAAGTGTCCTTCTCCCTCATTTTCGGTCCGATTTCATCCATTCCAATTCCTAAATTCCTATTTCTTCATTTCCTATCTAACCCAATTACCAAAACTACCTAAAACCCTCGAAATCCGACCGGTTCAATTTTGAACCTCACGGTTCAATTTTCCCGAAACCTCCCAGGGCTCCTCCGACGTCCAACCACCACCAAAACCTCCCTAACAACTCCCTAGCAACCTATTAACTCAAACCAATCGTCCAAATCGACCTATAACAACAAAATCCACACAAAAATTGAAAATGGGCTTACCGGGTACCCGATCGGGTTCTGGGTTCCCGCCACCGCCCACGGCGGTTCCAGCCACCAGCTGCCATCCTTAGTCCTCCTCTCTCACCCTCTGGTCTCAGTTATGGCTAGAAGGGAAGGGTTTGGTGTTTGGGTGAGGAAATGGTGATCGGTTTGGTTTGGGAAGAAAATGGGAGAAATGGATGAACGGGGAAGGGTTTGGTGCATGAGTGGGTGGGGTTGGCCAGTGGATGGGTGACAAGTGTCACTCATCCATTGGACCTCCATTAAATATCTGGGCCCACTAGAGACAAAACTGTACTTTTTGTCTCGTAAAACGTGCCGTCGTGAATAGTAACCGGGAACTTCCGTGAACCGTAACTTCGCCGTCGAACGTCCGAATTCGACGTGCCGCCTGTCTACGGATTCGTATCGTCCTTATCTACGTAACGGTCTTCGGCCCTCGGCCATCGGACCTCGGCCATCGGACCTCCTGGTCAAAAAGTCAACTTTTGACCTCCTATTCACCCAAATTACCAAAATGCCCCTAAACTTCCGAACGTCATAACTTTTTCCTCGAACGTCGGAATTGAACGTGCCACCTTTCTATGAACTCGTGACGTCACGAACTACGTCACGGTCATCGATCAAAGTCCATTTGACCACCCGATTGAAAAGTCAACGTTTTGCCATCACCAGGGGCAAAACGGTCATTTCGCATCGTTCGTCCGATTTCGCTCTACTAATCACAGATTAGCCTCACTAATCGTGATTAGTCACTAATCTAATCATAAAATTCGGGACGGGTCGTTACATGCAGAATTGAGGGAACTTAAGGCCCAGTTGCAAGAGTTGGTCGATATAGGATTTATTCGACCGAGTATGTCACCGTGGGGAGCGCCGGTACTATTTGTGAAGAAAAAGGACGGAGGTTTGAGATTGTGTGTTGACTACAAACAGTTGAATAAGATAACCATTCGGAATAAGTATCCCTTACCCCGGATTGATGAATTGTTTGACCAGTTGAAGGGAGCACAGTACTTTTCGAAAATTGATCTTCGCTCCGGCTACCATCAGTTACGGGTCAAAGAGGAGGATGTACCGAAGACGGCCTTTCGGACCAGGTACGGTCATTACGAGTTTGTTGTGATGCCGTTTGGATTGACTGATGCCCCAGCAGCTTTTATGGACCTGATGAACCGAGTGTTCCGGTTGTATTTGGACCGTTTCGTGATTGTTTTCATTGATGACATTTTGGTGTATTCGAAGAGTGCAAAGGCGCACGTGAAACATCTGAGAATAGTGCTTAAGACCGTGAGAGAGCATCAGTTGTATGCGAAGTTGAGCAAGTGTCAGTTTTGGTTGACCAGTGTTGGATTTCTAGGACATGTGATTTCAGCCGAGGGCATCAGGGTGGATCCTCAGAAGGTTGAGGCGGTAGCAAATTGGGAACAGCCCAAGACGGTGACAGAGATCAGGAGTTTTCTGGGGTTAGCAGGTTATTATCGGCGTTTTATTGAGGGTTTTTCTATTCTTGCTGCTCCATTGACACGGCTGACTCGGAAAGGAGTTCGGTTTGATTGGGATGAGAAATGTGAACAGAGTTTCCAGGAGCTTAAAAGGCGGTTGACATCTGCTCCTGTGTTGGCCCTTCCAGACAATAGTGGGGAGTTCGAGGTGTATAGTGACGCTTTTTTACAAGGTTTGGGGTGTGTATTGATGCAGCATGGGAAGGTGATTGCTTATGCTTCCCAGCAGTTGAAACCCCATGAGATGAACTATCCTACACATGACTTGGAACTGGCGGCGGTGGTTCATGCACTGAAGATTTGGCGACATTATTTGTACGGTGGGAGGTGCAGGATCTTCACGGACCACAAGAGTTTAAAGTATTTGTTCACTCAGAAGGAATTGAATCTGAGACAGCGCCGATGGTTGGATTTGCTTAAGGACTACGACTGTACTATCGAGTATCATCCATGAAAGGCTAATGTGGTAGCCGATTCTTTGAGCAGGAAGTCAGCTAGTTCTTTGTCGCATCTGAGGACGGTCCGGTTACCTTTGTTGGTTGAGCTCCGTAGACTTGGAGTAGAGTTGACTGTGGATGGTCAGGGAGCACTTTTAGCGAGTTTCCACGTGCGACCTGTTTTTATTGATCAGGTTATTGATGCTCAATTTGAGGACCCTATTTTGGGCATCATACGTATTGAGGTCGAGGCTGGAGAGAGACAGGATTTTGAGATTCGCGAGGATGGAGCCTTGGTTAAAGATGGACGGTTGTGCGTACCCGAGGACGAAGCCTTGAAGAAGGTGATACTGGATAAGGCTCACTGTTCAGCCTATGCGATGCATCCTGGTGGGACCAAGATGTATCGGACACTTCGAGAGCATTACTGGTGGTCAGGGATGAAACGTGAGATTGCAGAGTATGTCAGTAGATGCTTGATTTGTCAACAGATGAAAGCTGAGCGGCAGAGATCCTATGGAGCAATGCAACCTTTGCCGATCCCCGAGTGGAAATGGGATCACCTGACGATGGATTTTGTATTCAAGCTTCCCAGAACACAGAAGGGACACGATGGTGTGTGGGTGATCGTGGATAGACTTACGAAGTCTGCTCATTTCTTACCAGTAAGGGAGAACTTCAGGTTGACGCAGTTTGCCCAGTTATTTATTGATGAGATTATTCGGCTGCATGGGACTCCAGAGTCGATAGTATCCGACAGAGATCCTAGATTTACTTCTCGATTTTGGCAAATCTTACAGGAAGCTTTTGGGACAAAGTTGCATTTTAGTACTGCTTTTCATCCTCAGACCGATGGACAGTCTGAGCGGACTATCCAGATTCTCGAGGACATGATGAGAGCGTGTATCTTACAGTTTCAGGGTACTTGGGAATCACATTTACCTTTGATGGAGTTCGCCTGCAATAACAGTTATCAGGAGAGCATTGGGATGGCTCCTTACGAGGCTTTGTACGGGCGACAGTGTCGGACTCCATTGTGTTGGACTGAGGTTGGTGAGAGGAGATTGACTACTTCCGAGCTGGTAGATCTTACACAGGAAAAAGTGGCACTGATTCGAGATCGACTGAAGGCAGCTCAAGACCGACAGAAGAGCTACGCCGACCGTAGGATTAGGGATTTGGAGTTTATCGTAGGAGACTGGGTTTTCTTGAAGTTATCTCCTTGGAAGGGGATCGTACGGTTTGGCAGACGAGGGAAGTTGAGTCCTCGTTACATTGGACCTTATGAGATCTTAGAGCGGATTGGTCCTGTTGCTTATCGGTTGGCTTTTCCAGCAGACCTGGCAAAGGTACATAATGTCTTCCATGTATCTATACTTCGGAAGTATATACGGGATGATTCGCATGTTCTGGAAGCACAACCTGTTGAACTGAGGGAAGACTTGAGTTTTGAAGAGCAGCCAGTAGCGATTTTGGATCGGAAGGACAAATTCTTACGGAGGAAGACGGTTCCCTTAGTTAAAGTATTGTGGAGAAATCATCAGGTGGAAGAAGCTACTTGGGAACCCGAGGCCTTAATGCGCGAACAGTACCCTTATTTGTTTCACTGAATTTCGGGGACAAAATTCTTTTTAATGGGTAGATTGTAACAACCCGTACCTTCGGGAAGGGTATAAATGTAATTTTTGTTAATATTTGTATAAAGGACGATTTTACCCTTGTGAATAGTGCATCAAATGTTGACTTTTTGATTTACAGGTTGGATGAGTGTTGACCCTTGACCGTGACATAGTTTAGGACGTCACGAGTCCGTAGACAGGTGGCAGGTTCGATTCGGACAATTCGAGAAAAAGTTATGACGTTCGGAAGATTGAGGGCGTTACCGTAATATTGACTATTTGGGGAAAATGTTGACTTTTTGGTGGACTTGTGATTTTCACGTAGACCGAGGACCGTTAGATAGTTCTCGACGTCCTGAGTACAACGACAGGAGGCACGCTGTCATCGGACGTCGGATGAAATAGTTACAGGTCTGGAAAGTTCAAGGGCAAAACGGTAATTTTTATAACTAGGGGTAATTTGGTCTTTTCTCCTCAGCCCAATTAGATCAGGACAATTGGATTAGTGGGATTGGATATTTATGTTGTTGTCCATAGGATGATGGACACGTGGGAGAGGCCTAGAGGTTTCTAGGGAGATTTGTGTGTGCACGGCCACAAAATGTTCAAATTGAAAACGTGCAATTGGCTTCGACACAGGAAAAACAGAGAGGAAAATTTGGAGAGACTACGATCGATTCAAGGCGTGAGTGAGTGGGTTGTGGATTGAGAGAGTGATAGAGAGACGAGGAAGAGTTGTTGATCGTGTTCTGGACTGGAACCGTGCACGGAGGCACGACAGTGGACGGCTGGAAGTTTTGGGAAAACAGAGAGGCGGTGACCTTGTGGCGGTGGTTGTACTGTGTGGTGGCTCAAACCAAGGCAATAGGAGGCTCAGGAGCTTGCAGGGGACTCAACGAGCACCGTGGTACACGGCGGTGCAGATGGCGGTGGACGGTTCGAAGGTAAGCCTCGAATCCCCTGTTTTCCCGAGATTTTGTTTTCACAAGTCGTGACTTTAGGGTTAGAGTCGAGAGATTTGGAGGTTAGGTTGAGGTTCAGGGAGGTCCTAGGAGTCGTCTAGGATGGTCGCCGTGACGGGGGAGGACCTGGGTGGCCGGCGGCCAAAACAGGGGCCACGGGCTATGTTTTTCGAGGGAGGAATCGTGAAGTTTTAGGCCGTGATTCTTCGAAGTTAGGACATGAATAGATTGCTAAGGATTGGACGAAGCTTCTAGGATTGGATTGGACTGAAATGGTGGAGGAATTACAGAGAACCGGTCACGCCGATTCAACAGTTGAACCGGGTGACTCGAGGTTGAAGATGCACTGTAGCAGGCGCGTGAGGCCCACGCGCAGCCACTTTGGGCAGCGCGTGGAGGCGCGTGGGGAGGATTCCGGCCAAACTTCCAACATGGTTTTGGTTCTAAATGTCCTAAGGAATCCATTGGTGTGATTTTTGGGTCAATCGGACGATGTTATGAGATATTTCGGGAATCCGGACGGTTTAGGGTCTAAGATTAAAATATGAATAAATTCCCGAAAAATTGGGGAAATTAGGGTTAGTATCCTTGATGTATTTGTGACCCTATTTGGTGCATATTGACAGGACGGGAGACGCCTGAGACGGTCGAGGAGCGCACGGAGCGCGATTGACTCGTTCAGATTCGTGAGTGGACTCTTTCTTTCTTTACGAGCATGCCTAACTGTTTTATTGACGTTTTATGATATTAAATAAGTTTTTATGCTTCTTGATGATGGTTATATGTAGTTGATATGTTTACACGTTTTTCGAGACATTTTCGGGTTTTTGCACGTTTTTCGAGAAAAAGCTGGATTTCGGATTTTGATGTCATACTTAGGGATTTCAATATATAATTGTTTTCTAATTAAGATAAATGGAGTATGAAACATGATTTTTGATAATCGTGGGTTTTGGTTTAAAAAGTAGATTTCCGGATTTGGGTTCGGAATGACGGTTCTCAACGCCGGAAGGGCTTCGAACCGGGGATTTCGAATTCGAGTTTGGCTATGGATTTAGAAATGGTTTTACATTGAAGTTGGTTTGGATTTGCTGGATCTGGATATGGGTTTAAAGACCTGGATATTCTGATGGATGGGGGACGGGCCCGGATTGAGTTTAAAGACTCGGGAGTTTAAAGACTCGGACATTTATGATATTACCCCCATAGGCCTATTGAGTTTAAAGACTCGGGAGTTTAAATACTCGGATTGCATTTGAGGCCTGGTTGAGTTTAAAGACTCGGGTAGACCCAGCAGGTTTGATCAGACTTGGATAAATGTGGATTTGTTTTATGATGTGATCTTGTTATGCTGTTTTACGTTGTGGTTTTCTGATACTTAGTTGGGCATGCATGTTTTCAAAACGGAGGGAACAAATATTATTATTATTTTTCCTTAACTGATTTGATGATAAACTGTTTTTGAAACTTTTATTTGTTCTGGTCCACTCACACTTTTTGGTTTTAAATTTCCCCTCCAGGTCGTGGTGTCAGCGCTGGGGTGAACGTTGAGGCAAGGAATCAAGGCATAGAGCTTACGACGTTCTTCCGTTGCGAGACTGGCATAGTAGGATTTTGTGCCCATTTTGTAGAACTATGCTCTGACTTACAGTTGTATTATATTTACTCCTTCGTCTGATAGTTATACTTATGGTGGTCTTAAGGTTATTTTGGTACTTTAAGTGTGAATGTCAGACGGGAGCAGGGTTCGTCCTGGGTATCGAGGTGATATTTGGGATGGGTCTTGACAACAGTCATAGTCCTTAAGCAGTTCTAACCAATGGTGCTGTCTCAGATTCAGCTCTTTCTGAGTAAACAGATACTTCAAACTCTGGTGGTCCATGAAGACCCTGCGCCTCTCGCCGTACAAATAATGTCACCAAATCTTCAGTGCATGAACTACTGCTGCCAGCTCTAAATCATGCGTAGGGTAGTTCATCTCATGAGGCTTCAACTATCGGGAAGCGTAAGCAATCACCTTCCCGTGCTGCATCAACACACAGCCCAAACCCTGCAAAGAAGCATCACTGTAAACCTCAAACTCCCCACTATCGTCTGGAAGGGCTAACACAGGAGCAGATGTCAACCGCCTTTTGTGCTCCTGGAAGCTCTGCTCACAGCTCTCGTCCCAGTCAAACCGGACTCCCTTCCGAGTCAGTCGTGTCAACGGAGCAGCAAGAATGGAAAAACCCTCAATAAAACGCCGGTAATAGCCTGCTAACCCCATAAAGCTCCTGATCTCAGTCACCGTCTTGGGCTGTTCCCAATTTGCTACCTCCTCAACCTTCTGGGGATCCACTATAATGCCCTCGGCTGAAATCACATGCCCCAGAAAACCAACACTGGTCAACCAAAACTGGCACTTACTCAACTTCGCATACAACTGATGCTCTCCAAGGTGTTAAGCACTACCCTCAAATGTTTCTCGTGCGCCTTCGCACTCTTTGAATACACCAAGATATCATCGATGAACACAATCACGAAACGATCCTGGTATGACCGGAACACTCGGTTCATGAGATCCATAAACGCTGCTGGGGCGTTAGTCAATCCAAAAGGCATCACTACAAACTCATAGTGGTCGTACCTGGTCCGAAAGGCTGTCTTAGATATGTCCTCCTCTCTGACTCGGAGCTGATGATATCCAGAACGAAGATCAATCTTCGAAATGTACTGGGCTCCCTTGAGCTGGTCGAACAAGTCATCAATCCGGGGTAGGGGATACTTGTTCCTAATGGTCACCTTATTCAACTGCCTGTAGTCAATACACAATCTCAAACCTCCGTCTTTTTTCTTGACAAACAGTACTGGCGCTCCCCAAGGCGATACACTCGGTCAAATAAATCCCATATCTACCAACTCTTGTAACTGTGCCTTTAGTTCCCTCAATTCGGCTGGCGCCATGCGATAAGGAGTCTGAGAAATAGGCTGCGTACCTGGAAGTAAATCAATCATGAACTCAATGTCTCGGTAAGGGGGCAATCCTGGCAACTCCTCCGGAAAGACGTCGGGAAACTCCCACACAACTGGTATATCCTCCGCCCTCATTGATGTAGCACGTGTACCCACTACGTGAGCTATGTAACCCTGGCACCCCTTTCTCAACAACTTGCTAGCTTCCAATGCTGAAATAACACCCGCAGGGAGTGCACGCTGATCACCCTGAAACGTGGTGTCCGGTAACCCTGGACTCCGAAAGGTCACTCTTCTATCGAAGCACTCGATAGAAGCAAGATGTCTAGTTAACCAGTCCATACCCAAAATAACATCGAAGTCCTGTAAGTCCAACAACAACAAGTCTGCCACTAACTCAACCTCACCTACCAACACCGGACACTCTCTCAGAACCGGAGTCACCACCAACACCTCACCAGTCGGCGTACTAACCCCCAAGGCACAATCCAAGCTAGACACCTCTCTCTCTGTAACCAAACTACAACTTCGGGCTATAAACGAGTGAGTAGCCCCGAGATCTATCAAAGCAAAAACAGCATGGCCAAGTATGGTAAGTGTACCTGTCACCACTCCGGGTGCTGATCTGGCCTACTGCTGGGTCATAGCAAAAACTCACGCCTGAGGCCCTGATGACCGACCGCGTCCTCTCGAACTACTCGTGGCACCACCGCCACCTCTAGGGCCTGCCGCCCCAGACACTGATGTAGTACTCCGCCTGGGCTCTGCCGCACCTCTGCCTGCTCCACCCTCCTGGGGTAACAACGGGCACTCACGCCGAAGAAACAACAGAAGTCGCACTTACCTGCGGCGTCGGCTGTGCTCTAGCTCCTCGAAATCCAGACCCCTGAAAATTACCTGGCCTGCCAAACCGGGCACCACCGACCGATGAAGTACCACCATAGTTGCCTCGTTTTGGGTTCCTCTGACTCGACGCTCCAAGAAAAGAATGCTCACGGCGGCGCACACTGACCATGTACTGTGGCCGTGCAGGCAAACTAGCCTCTACTCTCACTGCAGCGTCTGATAGCTCCCTGAAAGTAGCAAATGAGTCGGCTGTCACAATGGCTCTAACGGACGACACTTCTCAGCCTCGGTAGCCACAAATGCAGGAGCGAAATGGGACGACATCTAGAACCTCTGCTCATACTCGGCTACTGTCATGCTCCCCTGTTTCAGCTGAAGAAATTCCGCCGCCTTGGCATCTCGGAAAGAGCGGGGATAGTACTGATCCAAGAACCGCTCCTGGAAAGTCTCCCAAGTCACGGTATGAGCGTCCCAACCTGACAACTCCAGCGTATACCACCACTCATACGCAGCACCGTCTAACAGAAAAGTAGCCAACAACACGCGATCCTCTGGAGGGCATCGCATCACTCCGAAAATCCGCTCAAGTCGGGTGATCCACCGGTGGGCTTCCTCTGGGTCTGCCCCTAGACGCTGAACTCGCTCTATAGAAGCACTCTCCGCTTCTCTCACCGCGTCTTCAGGTCGTGGATGGGGATCACGTCTCGGAGGCATGGTCGATCGTCCGCTGAAAGAGGCATAGAGTCAGTAAAATGACCTAAATATGACCTCGTACCTACACAACTGACAAACCTATGCTCTGATACCAATTGACAGGACCCACCCCGATTATCACCTCGATAACCGAGACGGACCCTGCTCCCGTCTAACAATCACACTTAAAGTACCAAAACAACCTCAAGAAACCATACGTATAACTATCAAACCAGGGAGAAAAACGTAATACAACAGTAACACAGAGCATAGTGTTATACAAAACAGGCACAAAAATCCTACTAGGCTATCCACGAAACGGAAAAAGCCGCAAAGCTCTATGCCTCTGTCCCTGCCTCAACGATCACCCCGACGCTTTTTACCACGACCTGGAGGGTAATTTAAAACCAGAAAAACGTGAGTGGACTAAAAAGAAAACAAACGTATGAAAACAATTTATGAAACAAAACATGATTTTCCCTCCGTTTTAAAGAAAACATGCATGCCTAACTAAGTACTAGAAAACAGTGATATAAACAGTAATTAAGCATTCCAAAAGTGTATCTCAAAAGCAAGATGTACCAATAGTAATCTCCTGATCAAACCTGATGGGTCTATCCGAGTCTTTAAACTCAATCCAGGCCTCAAATGTAATCCGATTCTTTAAACTCCCGTCCTGTCAAAAGTCACAAAATCGGGTCACAATTACTTCAAAAACGCTTATCCTAATTTCCCCAATTTTTCGGAATTCCGAACGTAATTTAAACAAAAACCCTAAACCTTCGAACCCTCGAACAAACCTAACCCGATGTCTGATCGACATGAAACTTGTCTTAAAAGATTCGTTATAACATTTAGACTCAAAACCATGTTGGAAGGTTCCTCAGATTCCTCCCCACGCGCCCTCACGCGCCGCCCAAAGTGGCTGCCCGTGGGCTTCACGCGCCTGCTAAAGTGTCATCGTGAACCTCTGTCCAGTCGGTTCAAACCGAGCTGGCTGACCCGAACCGGCGTGACCGGTTCTCTGCTATTCCTCCATCATTTTCAACCCTTTTCATTCCTTTAGCTTCGTCCTAGCCTAATTAGTCGATTCCCCCCCTAAAAACTCAACATCGAAGCCTCCAACCCATCTTCTTCAAGCTCGAAGAAAATTACTCGAAACCCCTGTTTCTGTTCCCAGCTAACCAGACAATCCCCCATCACGGCTTCAACCTTAAACGACTCCTAAAGACCTATTGAGTCTCACAACACTCACGAACTCCCTCGACTCAGCCCCAAAAGCCACGACTTTTGAATTGAGCAAAACGGGAAAAACAGGGGAAATTAGCTTACCGTCGTTTTCACCTCCGCCGTTCGCACCGCCGTGCACCTCTGTGTCCACTGGGTTTCCCTCAGCCGTCTTAGCTTCCCCTCGACCTTGATTGGATCAATATGGTCGTCTGTGATTGCACCACAATTTCGACCCTCTCTGTTTTCCCTGAGACCTCACACCTCACACCCTCGTTGTTCCTTGCACGATTTCCACTCACCACTAGCTTCTCTCTTTACCCTGTTCACTCTCACCAAGTCACACAACCTCACACACTCTCAGGATCGATCAGCAAGCCTCACCGTCTCACTCTCTGTTTTTGCAAAATAGACGATTGCACGGGTTTAAGCTTGGACAAATTGTGACCGTGCACACACCAATTTTCCTAGAAGCCTCTAGGTCTCCACCACGTGTCCAACTCTCCATGGACAACAAAATAAATATCCTCTCACACACTCCCAAGTGGTCTTATCTGATTGGCCCAATGGTGAAAAGACCAAAATGCCCCTAGGTCCAAAATTACCATTTTGCCCTTCAACTTCTCAGACCCATAACTAACCTGTCCGACGTCCGATGATAGCGTACCGCCTGTCATTGTACTCGGGACGTCGAGACCTATCTAACGGTTCTCGATCTACGGGAAAACTAATAGTCCAGCAAAAAGTCAACATTTCCTCCAAATAACCAAAATTACGGTAACGCCCTTGACCTTCCGAACATCATAACTTTTCCTCCGATTGTCCAAATCGGACGTGCCACCTGTCTACGGACTCGTGACGTCCTAAACTACATCACGGTCAATGGTCAATGCTCGTTCAACCTGCGAATCAAAAAGTCAACTTTGACACACTATTCACAAGGGCAAAATCGTCCTTTTATACCAATATTTTACAAAATTACATTTGTACCCTTCCTAAAGGTACGGGTTGTTACACTGATAAACTGAGGATTTAGTCCAAGGCCTGTGAAAGTGATTTGAATCGGATTCGAGGAATCCTATTGAGATGAATCGGGTATGAGACCCAATTGAAAAGTGATTTGAGAAAGAAAGAAAAGAGTATTTGAAAATGTGAATGAACCCTCCATATGTTTATATGGTCTCCTCCGGCATCGACCTGGAGAGTCACCATCCACAGACCATGGTGGGTATCCCCATAGGGATCCCGTTCCAGGAGTGGTGGTTACTTATATTGTTGTAGTTCCGGACCAGATTCCGGAGAGAAATGTGGACTAGATCCAGAGAGAGAGCTCAGACTAGATCCAGAGATTGACCCTCCCAAATGGAGATTCCTGGGAGAAGACTCAGAGTGAGACCCCGAGTAGTGTGCACACTAGATAGATATGATGTCATCGTGACTATATCGGGGATGTGTTCCCTAGGGGCTATGTGCCCCGAGTTGGCATCTTCTCCGGAAGTGCCTAGGATGGATTATACGTACCAGTACGTATGTGTTTACAGAAAAGTGATTTGGGGGCGGAGACCCCGTGTTCCATGTTTTATGTTTTAGAAATGATTTGGGGCAGAGACCCCGTATTCTGTGTGTTGGTACTTCACTGAGAAAGGTTTTGGGCTGAGACCCATGTGATGTGATTTGGGCTGAGTCCCTAATGATTTGACCTACGGGTTTTGAATTGTGATTTCGGGTCAGGGACCCAAATGGATTTGTGGGTCTTGACAGTTTATGGGGCTGGGCATGAACCTTTGAAAGGTTTTGAGAATGTTTTCAAGTGGTTTTTATGAATGTTTGATAAATGTTTTTGAATGCATGCGTATGTATTTATGAAGGGCATAAATATCTTTATGCGAAAACGTTTTTAAATGAAAATTTTTAAATTGTCCACTCACAGTTTTCGTGTTTTAATGCCCTCCAGGTTGATCGCGGATGCGGGCTGTAGCAGAGACAAGACATCACACCCCTCTTCCTATGATCCTGACGCACTCTGATAGCCCCGGCAAGGGCTAGATATGGAATTATCCCTGGTCTGACACTTTGTGTCAGACGGGATCAGGCGGGTCCCACGTTAATCATGGGGGATTTGGGACCGGTCCTGACATGCAAGCATGGGGATAACCTCTACCCGACAATTAGTGACGCTCATCCAGTCTGATTCCAATCTCAATCGTCATGGTTGGCTGACACCAATCCCAAACTCTTTCAATCCTCAACCAACTCAATCGCAACCATCTCGATCCTTGCGAATCTATAGCCAGCTCGATCCTTAACCATCTTGGTCCACAACCATCTCAGTTCACAATCATCTCGACCCTCGACAAACTATGTAACGACCCATCCCAAATTCTTTGAATTAATTAAGAATTAATTATGGATTAGCAAGGCTAATCGGGGATTAATCGAGGATTATCGGACGTTCAGGATGAAATTACAATTATATCCCTAAATGAGGGCAAAATTTTGACTTTTACCCGGGAGGTCCGATGTACGAGGGCCGAAGACATTACGTAGATCGTGTCAATACGAGTTCGTAGACAAGTGGCATGTCGAAATCAGACATTCGACGAGAAAGTTACGGTTCACGGAAGCTTCGAGGCACTATTGCACGTTTTACGAAATGAATTGACATTTCCCCTCGTGTGGGCCCTGATATTTGTTTTGGCCCAATGGATGAGTGACAAGTGCATCCAGCCCCTCCTCTATTTCATTCGACCTCACCCGAAAGCCCAAACCCCATAACCCACCTCACCTTCCCTAAACCATCTCTTTTGTGTTTAGTGTGTGAACGAAAGAGTGAGAGTGAGTTGAGATGATGGCAGTGGTGCTCACGGCATTGACCTTCGTGGACAGTGGCTAGAGAACCTGACGCGGTGAGTTTTAGGTTCAAAATTTGGAAGTTTGGTTTGGATAATTTTTGATCGATTCTAATAATTGGAGGGGGTTTATGGTGATCATAGAAGCTGAAGGGGATTGGAATCATGGCTGGAGGTGGCCGGAATCGTATGGACAAGGAGGAAGAAGCTTGGTCGTGTGTTTTCGATCGGGAAGGTAACTTTCAGATCCCTTTTGTATGTTTTGAGACCATAGATCTATTAGAAATGGTTAAACAAAGAGATATTAGAAAGATGGAGAAAATTGGGGTGAACCGGTCACGCCGGTTTGGTTGGACCGGCGTTGCAGTGAACCGGGTTCAGACCAATTCGACAAAGGTTGAAGACAACCCTGTTCACCGACGCTTGAGCTCCACGCGCAGAGCCTTTAAGTGACGCTTGGAGGCGCATGAGGCACTGTTTGGAGATTAGGTCAACACATGAAATCATCATTTCGATGTAATGAACATATTAGGACATGTTTCGAGTTGATTGGACACCGTTTTGGGGTAGTTTTGAGTGTCCGAAGGCTTATGGTACATTTAAAATACGTTTAAAAATCCCAAAAAATTAGGGGATTTAATGTTAGCCTATTTGAAGTAGTTAGTGACCTTTGAGTATGATTTGGACAGGTCCGGGAGTTCCGGTGATGGTGATTAGCCCGGAGAGGCTTATGGCACGAGTATCGAGGCGCGACTTTAAGAGTCTGTGAGTGGACTTTGTTTTATGAATTGATGCATGCATAAATGTTTTATATGTGTTTATGAACATGATTTGAGATTCCATGAGTGCATGTGATTTTAAAATGGATTGTTTGGCCTCTTGGGAGGAAAATGTGTTATTGCACGTATTTCGAGAATTCCTATTTTATGCAATACCTTGGGCTTAGGCCCAATTTTTTATTTGCTAGTGTTATCAAATGATTTGATTGATGAAAGGATTTCGGATTTGAAAGTATGATCTCAGGCTTGAGACCCATTTGGTTTGTGATATCGGGCTTGAGGCCCAGTTGATTTATGATAACGGGTTTGAAGCCCAATTGATTTATGATATCAGGCTTGAGGCCCAGTTGATTTATGATATCGGGTTTGAAGAACAAATCCTACTATGTGAACTAACTACTCCACAACGGAAAACTTTATGCCTCTGCCTCTGCCTGTAATCGATGCAGAGTCTCAAACTCCCATCCTTTTTCCTCACAAACAACACTGGGGCCCCCCAAGGGGACACACTCGGTCTAATAAACCCCATCTCCAGTAACTCTTGCAACTGCACCTTCAGTTCTTTCAACTCGGCTGGTGCCATACGATACGGAGTCTGAGATATAGGTTGCGTACCTGGAACCAGATCAATGGTGAACTCGACATCTCGATGAGGTGGCAATCCCGGTAGATCCTCTGGAAAGACATCCGGAAACTCCCGTACTATCGGTATATCCTCCACTCTCAATGGTGCAGCTCGTGCGTCCATCACTTGTGCTAAGTATCCCTGGCACCCTTTCCTCAACAACTTACTTGTCTTCAGGGCTGAAATCACTCCAACAGGAGTTGCTCGCTGTATTCCCTGAAAGGTGGTTTCCGGTAACCCTGGACTCCGAAAAGTAGCCTTCTTATCGACACATTCGATAGAAGCATGATGGAGTGTCAACCAATTCATTCCCAAAATGACATCAAAGTCTTGCAAGTCCAAGAGCATCAAGTCTGCTACCAACCCAACGTCACCTACCATTACAGGACACTCCCGCAACACTTGATTTACCACAAATACATCTCCTGTAGGCGTACTCACACCCATGTCATAGTCCAGTGCGGACACCTCTCTACCCGCCAACAATTCAGTCCCGTGATATAAACGAATGAGTAGCTCCGGGATCAATTAAAGCACAAACATCATGTCCAAAGATCGTGAGTGTACCTGTCACAACACCAGGTGCTGGCCTGGCCTCCTGCTGCGTAACAGCAAAAACTCGGGGCTGTGGTCCAGCTGCTCGCCCACGGCCCCGGCCCCTCTGTCCACTAGTCGCTCCAGTACCACCTCCTCTAGTACTCCCAGTCCCAGAAACTGCAGCTGTGTTCCGTCCCTGCTCTGCTCCACCCCGACCTGCGCCACCACCCTGTGGCAAGGATGGACACTCCCTCTGATAGTATCCCTGCTCGCCATAGAAGAAACAGATAACACTGGAAGCATCTCGAGTAAAACCACCACTCTGCCGTCCTGTGGAAGCAACCGAAGTCGCGCTCGCCTGCGGAGCAGTCTGTGCCCTAGGCGCTCTGAATCCAGGACTCTGAAAATTACCAGGCCTACCATAACGATCATTGCCTGCAGATGAGGCTCCACCATAATGTCCCTTCTTCGGGGCTCTCTGACCATACGATCCAGGATATGAACGCTCTCGACGTTGTCCACCACCAGAGTACTGTGGACGTGTCGAGAGACTAGCCTCGACCCGCACTGCGGTATCAGACAACTCCCTGAGAGTAGTAAAAGCTCTGGCCGTCACAATGGCCCATATCTCACCCCGTAGGCCAAGCTCAAACCTACGACATTTCTCAGCCTCAGTAGACACAAAGGTGGAGCAAAACGGGCTAGCATCTGAAATTTCTGCTCATACTCAGCTACCGACATACTCCCCTGCTGGAGCTGCAGAAACTCGGTCTCCCTAGCATCACGGAATGAACGGGGATAATACTGATCCAGAAACCGTTCACAAAAGGTCTCCCAAGTCACCGTACGGGCATCCCAACCCGAAAACTCCAGAGTGTACCACCACTCATAAGCAGATCCATCAAGCAAAAAGGTAGCCAACACAACTCGCTCCTCAGGAGGACAGTGCATCACAGCAAAAATCCGCTCAAACCGAGAAATCCAACGGTGGGTATCCTCGGGATCCGTTCCACCACTAAACATCGTAGCCCCAAGACGCTGGGCTCGCTCAATCGAAGCACTCTCTACATCACCGTTAGGTCGTGGAGTGGGTTCACGTCGCGGAGGCATGGCCAATCGCCCTTCTCTGAAAGAGGCATAAGTTAGTACAATAATCGAGGCACACCCCAGTGCCAGACACGAACCGTAAACCTATGCTCTGATACCAATTTACAGGACCCACCCTGATTATCGCCTCGATAATCGGGAAGCATCCTGCTCCCGTCTGACAATCGAACCCAAAAGACCGAAAAACCAAATAATATTACATCACACCTATTGTCAGACCAGGGAGATTAAACAAATACAACCGACTGGACATCAAGTCCATAGTTTCAAAGAGCATAATATTACAAACAAGTTAAAGAACAAATCCTACTCTGTGAACTAACTACTCCGCAACGGAAAACTTTATGCCTCTGCCTCTGCCTCGGCGCTAGCCCCCGAACTTGTACCACGACCTGGAGGGTAGTTAAAACAACAAAGTGTGAGTGGACCGAAACAAAAGTTTGCAGAAAACAGTTTAATGAAATCGGGGTTCACCCTCCAGTTTTATAACACGCACGCATAACCAGATATTTGAAAAACGCGTACTAAACATTCGAAATCCCTTTTTCCGAAACACGTGTAAAACATTTCAGAAAACCGTCATAACTCGTATAAAATAATATAATATTACCAAAATCCAGAAACCGTCATTTTGCAACATCAATTACGCAAATCAAGTAAAAAGTGAATCAATAATCACAATTAAACGTTGGATCCATCCGAGTCTTTAAACTCAATATCAGGCCTTCCCGGGATATCAACGAGTCTTTAAACTCAAAACATAATCAATAAGCCTCGGGGGTGTCACAATAACCGAGTCTTTAAACTCACGAGTCTTTAAACTCAATCCGGGTCTTTAAACCCAATTTACTAGGCCCGCCCCCGTCATCAATTAATCGAGTCTTTAAACCCAAAACCAGATCCAACAATCAACCGAGTCTTTAAACTCAAAACCATTTATAAACACAATTCATCATGATCCATTTTCCAAAAATCATTCCGAAATCATAACTTGTCAAATAGGACTTATGTCCGAATTCACATGCAAATACTCAAAACATGCAATTCCCGAAAGACACTTCACAAATATAATCAAAACATCATAAATACATAACATGCATAATCATATCCAATTACTTCATCAACACATCAATCATGCATAGAAGAAAACCGTAACCTCGAAAGACGTGAAATACGATAAATATCTCGAAAAGCGTGAAATCACGTAAAACCGAATATCATAATCATCACAGTGAATCATATATGAAAACAGTAATCAATGAGTAAAAATGGTCATGCATGCACAATTTGGAAACCAAAAGCCCACTCACGGTTTTAAGATGCGTCAATCGCGCCCCGTGCGCTCCTCAGTAGCTTCGGAAATGTCCGGGCCTGTAAAAACGTACAAGGAGGGTTACAAACATCCCCAAATAACTCGTAAGATTTTCCCTAATTTTTCCGGATTTTTTGACGAATTTAACCTTAAGGACCTAAACTTCCAAACTCCCGAAATTATCCCGAACGACTCCCGATCAACTCGAACCCCAAAGATAAAATGTCAAAAACATTAAAAGGAAGAAAACCTCAGTTGACTGTGATCGGAAAAGACTTCACAGGCGCCGTCACGCGCCGCCCAAAGTGGCTGCGCGTGAAGGCCACGCGCCAAGCTACTATGTCTTCTCCCTCACCCGAATAGCCTGTTAAACGGGTCTATTACCCGCGACTCAACCCAACCAGTTAACCCTCAATTCTCAATCAATTCCTCATGTTTTCAATCTTATCCTCTTCTCTAATCCATTAATTTTAGTTATGTATGATCGATTAACCTCGACTGTCCCTAAATCGACCAACCCAAGCTTGAACAGTCGAACGAGTCTTCATCTAGAACTCACCCAAAACAGTTCCATTATCCAATTAACTCAGACAGTAGCTTAAGGGGACCTAGACGAACCAAAACATCCAATCAATTGACCCCAAACTAACCTGGAAGTCGTCGTCCTCAAGCTCGACAATTCTCAGAACCAGGGGCCTCAGTTCTTGGCCAATTCGTGAGTGATGTCCTTCGAAATCGATGTGGTTGGTTTCCTTTTGCTCCCAGAAGACTAATACGGCCCTTGGTTTCGCGCAAATGGCCTCACAATTTGATCTTCGATTTTCCCTCCAAACTGGTTTTTCTCTGAACTGGAACTTGAGTTCCTGAGCAATCCGTGCTCAAATCTCTTCAACCCTTGCACGGTTGTGGTTCTGTCACTCCCAGGAAACTCCCTCAGTGTTTAGATTGGTCCCTTGACCCGTAGAAATCGAACTCTGAATTTTTCCCCCCAAAAACCCAAAAATGTTCTTCACGGTTTCTCTCGATCTCTCTCAGTTTCTCAACGGCAGAATGATCCACTGAGTCCTCTCAACCCAATAGCATTCAGTTAATCGATTCAAGCGGCCAGCAACTCGTGGGAGACCAACTGAGGTCTCTGAAAATGGTTTCCTGCAAACACAGAAACCATTGCTATTTTTAAACTCTCCCGTGCACTGAGCTCTGATCAGTCACCCAAGTGTGCTTCCCACTGCCTCAATTCACATAAATAATCCATCTGTTCAATCCAATATTGCCATAAACAATTGCACGCACAAAACACCACGAAATGGCCGTGTACTCTGTTTTTCACGGTGGTGCTATAGTAACCGCCGTGCAAATGACCAAAATGCCCTCAGGGCAATAATTACCAAAATGCCCTCCAACTTCCGTGACCCGTAACTCGGTCACCCGATGTCCGTTTCAAGCGTGCCGCCTGTCGTTGTACTCGAGGCTTCAAGATGAACCTAACGGTCTTCGAGTCGTGTGAAAATCAGTTGTATTCCGAAAAGTCAACTTTTTCTTGTATAACGTTCAAATTAAGGAAACGCCCTTGGACTTCTGAACGTCATAACTTTTTCCCCGAGCGTCTGAATCGGACGTGCCACCTGTCTATGAACTCGTGACGTCCCGAACTACGTCACGGTCATCGGTCAACGTCCGTTAGACCTTCCAATCAAAAAGTCAACAAATTGACCAAACGAATCACAGGGGTAAAAACGTCATTTAATTCAATATTTTACAATATTACATTTTCCGAATTTCTGGGGCGTTACATTTATGGTACCGGGCTTGAGTCCCAGTTATGGTTTATGGAAGGAGATTTCGAGTTTGAGACCCTATTGAGATATGGATTTGGGCTGAGGCCTATGAGATTTAGATTTGAATCGGATTCGAGGAATCCTGGATTATGACTCGGGTATGAGACCCAGTTGAACTTTGATTTAAAAGAGATGATTTTTTTCACCCTTATATGTATATGCCCTCCCGTATGAGTAGTCTCCTCCAGACGTCGATGATCCTGGAGGGTCACGATTCACTGCCTAGGATGAGTGACTCCGAGGGTGAGCACATGCCTAGGAGTAAGAGATATGATATAGTCTCGGACAGCGTCCGGTGACAGGTCCTCCCAGACGTCGTAGATCCTGGGGGTAGACTCGGAGATGAGACCCGAGTAGTACGCGTACTGTAGATATATCATGACAGATTATTGATTGGGCATATGAGATGTCGAGGATGGGTTATATATATGTATATGTATATGTATATGATGTTTCACCGAGATTGGTTTGGGGCTGAGCCCCCATGTTCTATGATTGGATTTGAGACTTCGTTCTGGTTTCTTTGAAATTGATTTTGGACTGAGACCCTACAGAGTTAATGGTTTCATTTGAGAAGCAGTTTTCACTGTGTTCGATTTGAAAAGCATTATGTCTTGCTTTTGGAAAGTATTTGAAATAAAGTGGTTTTATGATGCATGCATGCTTTTACGTGAAGGGTATAAATGTCTTTTCAATATGAATGATTTTATAAACTGTTATTTTTGTCCACTCACAGCTTTTATGGTTTTAATACCCTTCAGGTTGATTGTGATGTGGGCTGTAGCAGAGATCGAGACATCACATGCCACCACCGATCCTGGTGTACTCTGATGGACCCCGAGCGGGTTACGAGTTTATCCCTGGTCTAACACAGGGTGTCAGAGGGGAGTAGGCACGTCCCACGATAATCCAGGGGGATTCGAACAGGTCCTGTCTAATTTGGTATCAGAGAATGAGTTGCTCTCAAAGTGACACGCAGGTGCTGGATGTGATGTCTATGCAGGGGTAATAGCTCGTCATCAACCTGATAGTTAGGGTGAGAGTATGAAGATTCAGTGGAATCGGACCCTGGTTCGGTAATGTTTGGCATGCGGTGCGATAGTTTAGGGTTCAATTGGCACAGGATTCCGTGTCTGAGTAAGGTTGGATCACGAGAAGGATCAATGTGTATGTGAATCTAACGGCTTAGAGCCGTAGTGTTACTAGTGGATGGGATCGAGTGGATCAGTTATCCCAATATGATGATTTTGAGAGTGGGACCCTATGAAGGGTTGGCTATGACATTGTAGAGGTTGTATATGATGATATTATTGAATTATGACCGTTCCACAGGAATGTCATGTCAGATAGGGGATTTTGTCAAAGTGGTATTAGTGGAGGTAGTGGATGACCATAGTTGAGACTGTTGAGAGTAGGAATGTTTGATCCTATTTGGCTTGAGACGCCATGTTCAGTGTGTCGAGTCCCGGAGGGATGTCAACTCGCAGAGGATGCCACGGTATGGATGTTGTGTGGCTTGGTATAACATGTCGTGTTTGTGACATGTAATGATTGGGCAGTGTGAGACAATAAGTATGGCCAAGTTTCTTGTGGGCCCAACAGCTGAAGGCCGTAGAGTTACGAGTGGACGAGGTCCTTGGATTGTGGTTACCGGTTGGTTGGGTACCAGTTACCCCGTATGATGACTTTTCGGAGTCGAGAGCGATTGATTGGTCTGGATAGATGTGTTATAGTGAGCAGCCGAGTTTGTGATAACCCTAGTTTGAGATTGATTGTACAAGTTACTAAGAGAGTGGTACTTGTGGACCAAATTCTGAGTTGGACCAATCGGTGGATATTGTGTGTTGAGTGGTTGGTATCTGCGGTGAGTTGACCGCATGGATATGGAGTCTCGATAGCGGAGTATGTCTAGGATTGGTCTGCACGCGATTGTGGCAGGCGCTGCGATTGATGGATGTAGTCGAGTCTTATCGAGTGGACATGCTCGTGTTAAAGTGACGATTGGTCCCAAACCTCTGCTCATACTAAGCTACCATAAAATCTCCTGCTCATGTTAGAGGAACTTCACCTCCCTCGTATATCGATAAAATTAGGGTGAATATGACGTAAGAAATGTTCCTTAAACAACACCCAACTCTCAATAGTCGCCTCCAACGCATGGATAGCAATGTCTACCACCAACCTTGTGCATACCTATCCAAAAGGTTGTTGCTATCTGTACCAAACGCTCATAATGGCAACTCATTGCCCGTATAATCCATTCAAAAGCGTGTAATCCACTGATCGGTCCACCCTGGGATCTGATCCACAAGTACCACTCTCTTGGTAACTTGTTCAACCTATATCAAACTAGGGTCATCAACGACCACATACATCCTGATCAATCGTCGGTCACATCTCCTAGCACCTAGCTGACGTCCGCTCCCATTTAACGTTTCTATTCTTACCCTCACTATCAAGTTGATGACGGGATGACGACAGCCCATAGACATCACATCTGACACACACGCAACACCACAAGAGCAACCTAGTACTCTGATACCAAGCCGACAGGACTCATCCCAATCCCCCTATATTATCGTGGGATGTTCCCTGCTCCCGTCTGACACCACGTGCCAGACTAAGGAACCGTAACCCGCTCGGGGTTATCAGAGTGCACAGTGACTTATGAAGTACGCAGCGGCATGTGATGTCTCGGTCTAAAGGGTATCAAAAACCATAATAGTTGTGAGTGTACAAAAATAAACAGTTTATAAAATCATTTAGCAAAAAGACATTAATACCCTTCAAGTAAAAAACATGCATACATAACAATTTTAAACCATTTTTTCCAATATAACCATATATAAGAAAACTAATACAATCATCATAAACCATCACATGTTTAAAAACATCTGGACACAAACCAGTAAGTCAAAAACCTTGGGACCCATTCTCATATCCATCATCCGTCTATTACCGTCAAATCATCAATTGTCACGATTTCAATGCTACGCGTGCAACTCGGGGTCTCATCTCCAAGTACATCCCTTGGATCTACGACATCTTGGGTGATATCAGCTTCATGATCTACGACGTCTGAGTGATATCAATATCTACCACTCTTAAGCCTGAGCCTCCCCTCGGAGCTACTCATCTCTAGGAAGTGGATCGTGACTACTCTAAGATCTACGACGTCTATAGGAGATAATCACCTCATAAGGTCTTCTCCGGGGAAACACATTTCTATCAGATTCCCTCTCCGGGAGAAACACATTCCTACCAGAGTCATATCCATAGGGTTCTCTCCGGGGAAACACATTCCTACCAGAGTCCCTCTCTGAGGAAACACATTCCTACCAGAGTCATATACATCATCTCGGAGAATGGTTATAATCAAAATAGTGGAAACGCATTTTCAAACTGCCGTTTCACAAATCAAAACAGTTATTTCACGTAAGGTCTCAGCCCAAAATCATTTTCAACAAATCTCATAAAATCAGTGTTCAGTAGCATATCCAACGGGGTCACAAGCCTGAATCTCATATCACAAATCCACAATAGGGTCCCAAGCCCGAACATTGTTTTCAAATTCGAATATCAATCCTTAATTTCACGCCTCTCCATGAAATCATTAAAATCACATAAATCACATGCACGTAGAATACCAGGCCTAAGCCCAAGTATCATAAAAATGGAAATCTCGAAACACGTGCAATATAACAATTTCTATGAAATGTTCAATAATCAAACACAAAACATTATGCAATCAATGCATCTCAAATCATGTTCATAAAACATGTAAAACATTTATGCATGCATCATATTTATAAATCAAAAGTCCACTCATAAACCGTCTAAACTGCGAGCTCACAATCTGCGATGTAAGCCACTTTGAGGCTAATCCAACGTCTCCGGAATGTCCAGACTTGTCCAAATCATACCCAAGGGTCACTAACCATCCAAACAAGTTTAAACTAGAAATCCTCAAAACTCTTGGAATAGTAAACTTGTCCTGAACATGCTTACCGAGGCTAAAAATCTCTAAATGACCTATCAAACGAACTCTGATCGACCTGAAATCACCACCATTGGATTCAGATCATCGAAACCTTTTGAATAAGAACAGTTTGACCTCAAAATTCATACCCATACGACCTCATATATAGGTCAAAGTCTGGTCCACGACAATCAATGTCGGTCAATGTAGACATCATCTGCTGACGTCAACCTTAGCTGACGTCACTGCTAATGTCAACTTGACAGGTCTGACACCTGACAAGCCTGACAACCTGCCACGTAGAACTCCCTGATTGGTGCCACATGTCACCCTTGATAATGCCATATCACGTGATGACGTCACCTACTAACGTCATCACGACCACGTGTTATTGACATGTCACCTCTGACAACTTGACACATGTCTGATAGCTTGTCATGTGGCACCACCGCACTAGTCCACGTGGTGTGAAAATGCAGACATGGACTTCCCTGTCAGCTCTGACAGGTCTTAACACACTGCCACATGGCACCACCTCATTTGTCCACTTGGACGGTCAACACTAACGTGTACTACCACGTTGAGGTTGACTGGACCTGATACTTGGCCACGTGTCACTAACCGATTAGCCACATGTCCTGACAGGTGATGACGTAGCCACATGTCCTGATAGGTGATGACGTAGCCACATCAACATCATCTTCCTCAGACATGTTGATATGTTTTCCTGCAACGGGTCATTCGACCTGGTTTCCAAAAACCACCATTTTTCTCCCATCCTAATCGTTTGTAACCTAGTAATCGACCTTTAACTCAAAACTCCAAAACAAGGTTTAAATTTCACATGTCACGATCGAACTCCCATGGCCATCTTACGAACCACTAACTAGGGTCGTCCAGGGGTCCTCAGCCTCTTGTTTTTTATCCTAATAGCTCGTACGAGCTCATTGAACACATCAAGAGCTTTAGAACGATCTCCAAACATCTAGAAAATTGAAACCAAGAAAAATAACTTAGATGGCCTTTCAGGTTTACCTGGGTTCCTGGCCAACCAACCACTGTCGTGACTCCACCATCTTCACCGTCACTCTCCTCTTTCTCAGCCACTCACTCTCTATCTCACTCAAGCAGCCCAGCTGTTGGTTCAAATGGGGTATAATGGGTTTCAGGTTTTTGAAATGAAAAGGGAGAAAGGATGCAGATACATGAATGAAGATGGGGATCAATGGATGAGTGACACTTGTCACTCATCTACTGATCCACACCTGATATTTTGGGTCCCACTAAACAATAAAGTCAAAAGTTAACTCATCGTAATATGTGTAGCTGTGAATATTTTAAACAACCGTTCTTGACCCGTAACTTTCCTGTATGATGTTTGATTTTGACGTGTCGCCTGTCTATGGACTCATAGCATCTCGATCTACGTAATGAACTTCGGTCCATGTGCATTAGGACTTTCAGATCAAAATTCAACATGTTTACCCTTCCAAGAGAATAATCGTAACTTCACCTCAATCGTTCGATAATCCTAGACTAATTCCCGATTAGTCTCAATTATCCTCAATTAATCCCTAATTAAACTCGTTAATTTGGGATGGGTTGTTACATAGGATGATCCTCAATTTTAATTGCCTTTTGCATTTTCAAGATGTAGAAATCAGCAAATATGCATGTGTCTCCTATTTTGTACTATCACATCTTCTATCATACCCATAAGTTGAGTCATAGAAGAATTAGCAAGTCTAACACATAATTGAGTAGGTTTCAATTCACCGAATGTGAATTATAGACATGAAAGGGCATTATACTTACAAAGGCTCATGTGTCATAATGACAGTTCTCAAACCTTTTGGATTATACGGAACATGGAAAGGTAGTAGGGTTAGGGTTATTGGCCTTGGGCGATACGCCTTAGAACTTTTTCAAGGTGGATGCACTTATGTTTAGGACAATGCTGGGGTCAAAACCTTGTTTTCTAGCCACTAGATCCTTAACTAGCTTGGCAAATATGGGTGTGGTCCTCACAAACTTGTAAAATGGTAAGGTGATTTGAAGCTTGTGAAGCATGCTTATGAGCTCTTGCTCAAATTGTGCATTCTTGCCCTTCTTGTGAAATCCATGAAGAAAGGAAAATCAACATCATTAGTAACAAGAATATTACTAAACCTAACTTTAGATTTAAAACTTAAAGGAGAAATACGATTAGAAAGCTCATTGGGGTTGCTACCCCAGGATGTCCTAGAACTTAGCATAACTAGCACAGTTGACACAATTGGCTGAAATGGCGCAGAACCAATGGCGAGGGCCTGAGTTGGGCCTTCAGGTTCTTCCATGGCCTCTTGAGTCTCATCTAAGCCTTGAATCCCTTTTCCACTCCTAAGTTGAATGGTGTTGGCAGTGGCCTTATGGAAAGTGTTTTGGGATTGATTTGGACTTGGCTAGGCAATTGGGGTCCCGGGTCAAGTATGGTTAGATGGCATGTCATTTTCCCTATTTGGTTCTCAATGGCAATAATGGCATGATCATTTTCAGCAAAAAGGTTCCTAATCTCCTTTTTAAATGTAATTATACTTTGGGCTAGAGATTGCACTATGTTTTCAGTGGTCATAAGCACTTCCTCAATTCACTTGCCATCCACGGTATTGTTTGCTTGTGGTGCTTGGTGAGGGGCCTATTTTTGAAGTGGAAGGGTCACGAGATGCCCTTGGAAACTAGGGGTGCACCAGGGTTTTGAATATTTTGAGTGTTGATTCACTTAAGGTTTGGATGGTTCCTCTTTTCCGAGTTATAAGTGTTGGAGTAAGGATCATTACGTGGCCTTTGTCATCACTGTACTTGCTAACGTAGCTAGAATCTTCAACCATAAGATAGGTCTGAGAATCATGGCTGTGAATGGAGCATACTTCATAAGTTATGGTGGGCTTGGTCTTAGAATCACAAAGTTGCTTAGTCATAGCCGTGAGTTGAGTTATAGTATCATCTTCATCTCTACTAACACTATTGAGTGTCCTAGATTGTTAGCCCATATAACTAAATTGTTTTTCCCTTTGAGCAATGTTCTCAAAGGCTACCCTAACTTCTTCTGGGGTGCTCTCCAAGACACCCTTGGATTGAGAGTTAACCATAACCCTGTCACTATTTTTTAAACCTCCATAAAATTATAGCACTAAGTGACATGCCTCAGTGATGTGATGGAGACACTCTCGAATCATTCCATTGAACATTTTCCTGAACTCATAGAAAGGCTCATTCTCAGCTTGGCATGGATCCATATTTTGGTCCTGAGCATGTTTGTCTTAGACATGAGTAATATTGAGTAAGGAACTTGGAAGATACGTCCTTTCAAGAAGCAATGGATTTGGGTGCCAAAGAATGTAACCATGCCTTGGCCTTGTCCTCAATACTAAAGTGGAATAGTCTTTATCTAATTTCAGCCTTAGTCATACCATTTATTCTTAGTGTGGAACAAACTTCCACAAACTCTTTAATGTGCAAATTGTCCTCACCTAATAAATCATAGTACTTAGGCAGCATATGAAATATTCCAGATTTGAGCTCAAAATTTTCCACCATGGATGGTGGAAATGTGATGGGAAATTGATCCTCACTTACAAGAGGTGCGACATACTCCTTGAATAACCCTGAAGGTGGGATGACAAGAGGATATTCCTCAGTCATTGGTCTAGGACTTGGCGGTGGGCTTGGATGAGGGGAACCATGGAAAAATGAGGAGTTATAGGATGGATTTAAGGAAAAGTGTGTTGATCCTTTAGCAGATCCTCGTGATGACATAAAAGGTAACATCAAAACTAAGTTAAAATAATGTAAGAATGGACACCGTTGAGGGATAAGTCCCCAAGAACAGTGCCAAAAACTTGCTAGAAGATAAGTACGACAAATAAATGTACAATCCTTAACAATGATAGCCTAGCAAGCGCAATGATATGAGTTCTATTGTTTAATATTGGGGATTTGAGAAAGTCTTGTGAGATTTTCCCGTTATGAGTTGGGTATTTCTATAGTGATTAAGGTTAATGTAAAATCTAACAATATATGACAAATGTCAGTGGGGGGAGATGCCTAGCCTTTTATAAGCTTATGTAAGGTTATACAACTTTTCAATGTTGGACCTTGTTCTTTAATTATTCTCACATGCCCCTTCACATATGGTAAATTTTCAAGCCTAATGTTGGTAAAAATATTGATAATATGAAAATCCAAACATTATATTCAAAATGAATTATAAAAGGAAATCAAGTTAGAGACACTTAATTTATAGGTGATCAAGTCTAGAACTTGATTCTATTTCTTTAAGATGAAATTGCTGCTCACTGGTACTTCAAGGATTTTTTCATGGAAAAGTCTCCCAAAATACAACGATCGAGTTCATGAGGAAGCAGCTCTTAAATCTCCAAAATAGTGAATGAAAACTATGTTTAAAATTAAAACTCTATTTTTAAATTATTCTAAACTAAAATTACTTTCTATAACTAATATTAAATCTCCACAAATGTATTGAATATTAATCGAGTGAATCTTGAATGAATGAAATGCATTAGTGGATCTCTCTAATTATAAATGTACTACCATTTCTTCGTAATAGATACCACTCTTCTAAGAGATACATATCTTCATAAGATATAAACACATAGTGGACTTAATTACCCATGTAACTACTGGACTTCGTTGCGTGCCCCGTTCATGAATTGGGTCGTGCGATTTTGATCTAAACACTAAATAGTGTGCGCCTAATTGAGGGAAAAAAAAGTATAGAACTACAAGTTTAGGAGAAGCAAGAAACCAAAGGTATATGCACAAATAAACTCATACACAAGAGCACATGGTTTAACCAAAATCAAAGCACAACAAGGATCCAAAACACTAGTTTAAAGGGACTATATAGACTCTTTAGATGATACATATAAAGAATGAGAATATAAATGCTTGGAAAAATTACATAATATAGATCATAAAGAATTTAAAAGAAGATGACAGAACCAATCATGAAATTTTACTTTGAAAATCGAGCTGGTCCTACTCTCGTCTGACAACTCTTGTAAGATAAGTGATTTTCCTACTTTCATACTTATTCTAATTAAACACGTAACCTAATAGAATCCATCCCTTGCGAGGTTGCCGCCCACATCCAACCCATTAACCCCGTCAAGCGGAAAACTATTTTTATATTGTCCGACGTACATGCCGCATTAAAAAATTACAAGAAATAAAAGGTGCGTAGTTACCAAAATACCCCTAGGACACCACGGACCTCAGAGTCTTTCATGTAGAGAGAAAAGTATGACTGGTTCGTAATTTAAGACCTTTTGTTGGGCCATTCTCTCGATCCAAGACCAATTGACCTGAGGTTTTAGACTTGGCCCATATTGCTTTCAAAGACCTCAAGCCTTTTTTAGAGCCCATGTCGCGTCCTTACAGCCAGGGCCCAATAAGCCCAACTTTTCACCTTGGCTATCTGTTAGCCTCCTTCTCCTTTCGCTCACTTTGAACCCGTGACCAAGAATAAACACAAACACCCCACATACCCAGCGATCATCTCTGAGTGTTAAATAAGAACCATGACTCACCTCCACCCCATTTACCTATTCATCACCTATACAAAACCTTAGCCCCAAGTTGTCGACCCATGCGTGAGACTGTATACGGAGAACCCTTGACGACAACGGCCTTGAGTTCTTCCCCTTGATTAATTGTTATGATTCCAGCCATAAAAAATGTAACGACCCAACTCGTAACACGGGATTACCAAGAGATTAGCAAGAAAAATTGGGATTAATTGAGGTAAAATGAAGATTTTGACCCTATAAGGGAAAAAATGTTGACTTTTGATACGGATGGTTATTTGCACGTGGACTGAGGTCCATTGCATATATCGCAGGATGGTGATTACTTAGACAGATGACACGTCGATTTTGGAAGTCAGGAGGTTATTTTACGGGTTAAGGATTATTTTAATCGATTTATCTCTAGGATTAATGGATTAGTGACACTTGTCACTCACCCATTAATCCTTATCCCTTGCATAAATATCCTCTCATTCTTTGCTTCAACCACCTGAAACCACCCCATCACCAATTTCCTTCTTGTTTACACTAGTTGGTGTTCGTTGAAGGGCATAGAGAGTGAGAATAAGTGGCTGAAAGGTGGTGAGTGACGGAGGAAGGACGGGAGCCACGGTGACGGGCCGGAAAACAAGAAAAAGGTATGAACCCGTGAGCTTGAAATTAGTGTTTTCAGTTTTAGATGATGGAACCCTGATTTGAGGCTCTGTTCTTGTTCTTTGAGTCCATACGATCAACCAGGATCAAGAAACAAAGAGAATGGACAATTGAACGGCCTGGGTTCGAGAAGTTAGACCATGACGATTAGAGCTTGGCTCAAGAATTTCAAGGTGAATTTCTTGTATCTAAGCTCATAATCTTACTTCTGGGTAGATTTAGAATAGAATGGTGAAAGATTGGTGGAAAAAGGATTCAATTTTGTGAAGTTTGGATCGGGTCGTGATTCGAGTCGAATGACCCGTTATAGGGTCGCGGGTCTACCCGTCTGAAGGAAGGAAATGATGACTAGGCAGTCCACGTCATCATTGTCAGACCACGTGGCAAATCATGTAAGGCCACATGGCAACTTGTTAGGGGGTTGTCAAGTTGACGTGGCAATAATGACAATAATAAGTGACATCATCATGACGTTAGTAGTGACACGTGGCACCAATCAGAGGGTGCCATATGGCAGATGTCAAAAGCTGTTAGGTTATCAGGCTGATGTCAGCGTTGACCAAACTTTGACAGGTGCGTGTGGCAGCATGGGCACGAATTTCAAAGTCAAATCAATTTTTTCAAAATTTTTCGACGTCTTGAATCCAATGGTGGTGGTTTTAGGTCGATCGGAGATCATTTGATTGGTGTTTTATAGATTTTTCTCCTCGGAAAGCGTGTTCAGGATGAGTATTCTATTCTGATGTTTTTGGGGGTTTATTATATGAACTTGTATATATTGTTAGTGACCCTCGGGTATGACTTTGACAGGCCCGGATGTCCCGAAGGCTTCATATTGGCTTATAGATCGCGTTTTGAGCAAGCAGCGGTATGTGTGAGTGGACTTTTGTTTTCCTTACTTTTTGCATGCATTTTTGTATGGTTTTTTTTATTGATTTATAATGAGAATTGCTTGATGATTGATTACATATGATTCATGTGGATTTCTTGGGAATTTTTATGAATATTTAAGAAAAAGGTTATTGAAACATTTTGCGAGGAAATTGGGTTTATTAAACTCCAGATCCTTAACGAGCTGTGGGAAATGGTTTCATACTTATTATGAAATTCTTTCATATGATTTTGATAATGATTGATGGACTTGGATTTTATATAATTTTATTGAATATTTAATGACTCATTTTACGAGGCTTGGTTGAGTTGTGGTTTTGGGCTTAGGCTTAGGCCCGGGATATTGGTGTGTGATTTGAATTGTGATGTTGATAGGGATATGTGATTCCTCGGTATGTGTGACCATTGTGATGATTATGTTGATGTTTAGATGATGTGTGATGATTGTGATGATGTGACTATGATATGATGTGATGTGATTGATGACCCTCCCCAAGACAGTCTCGGACGTCGAGCTAGGCTTCATCTTTCCTGAGACCAATATTGTGATGCATATTCTCGGATGTCAAGCTGGGCTCCGTCTTTCCTGAGACTTGTCGCAGACGTTGAACCTGGGGCTCCATTATTTCTTGAGACTATGATCGTGACTTAAACGTCGAGTCTGAAACTCCGTTAGTTCCTGAGCCGGTCCACACTCAGACGTCAAGTCTGGGACTCCATTAGTTCCCTAGTGAAATTCGCGTACCGGTAGTGCACATTGACATGACGATACAGCTTGCAGATATCGAGGATGGGTCCGTTTATATGGTTGTGTTAGCAGGTTTGCTTAGGTTTGACTTTCTGTGGGGCAGGTTTTGAAACCATCTGATTTTCTAGTTATTGCACGTATTTTGAGATTGATGTTTTAGTCGTAAATTCGATGCATGCATAGCTTTATTAAACGAAGGGTTAAATAATTGATTTCGGAAAATGGTTTTTGCAAACCTTTATTTTTGTTCACTCGCACTTTTTATTGGTTTTGACACCCTCCAAGTTGATCGCGGACGCGAGCTGTATACAAGCCCAGGCATCAGGGTGAGTGCGTACTCTGATTATTCTGGTTAGTTTTTGGTAGTATCCCTGGCTTGACACATGGTTAGGATGTTGATTTAATCCCGAGGGTAATAAGATCTTTTGACAACTTCGTGTCAGACGGGAGCAAGTCTTCCTACGCTAATGGAGGGTGATTACGAGGAGGGTCCTATCAACTTGATATTAGAGCACTAGGTTGCTCTCTTTGGGAATCGTACACTGGGTGTGTACGATATTTTCATTACGGATGTGATGCCTCCACGACGAAGCCCCGTTCTCAACTTGGTAGCAATAGGAAAGCGAGAAAAGTTGAACGGGAAAGGACCTTGTATTGGTTCTAGTAGGCATTGGATGTCGTGTTTCAGCGGGGTTGGACCCCAAGGAGGGCCGATTTTTGTGTGGGCCCAGTGACTTGGAGCCGTGGATTTTCCGATTGATTGGATCCCATGATAGAGATTATTTGGGGTTATGACCGATGGTTGGTGAGAATGGATGTGCTGCTAGGAGCAGCAAGGGTTGTTAATGACCCTGATTCATGTACGGGTGAACGAAATTACCAGGAAAGTAGCACTTGTCGATCGAATTCCGTGGTTACCGATCAGTGGATCTCACGTTTGAGCAGATCGTACGGGTGATAAGTTGTCATCTCGAGCGTATGGTACTGACAGGAGTGTGTTACTCAGATGGTTATTGCTTTTTATGGATTTGGATGTGGCTACCGAGACTCTCATACATCAAATTTTCCCCAAGTTTTATCGTTAAGCTTGAGAGGTAGGGTTCTTGCTTTCGATGCAGAGGTATATGAGTGTTGCTCGGTATGAGCAGAGATTTCTGGATTTGGCTCGGTTCGTACTGGATGCAACAGTGATTAAGGCAATGAGGCTTCGTTGGGTTGCGTCGGGTCTTTGGAGTAAGACTCGAGCAATGGTGTTGGCTAGAGGACTTACCAAATTCTGGACTCTAGTAGATGTGGCATCTCGGAGGGAGATGAGTTTGACGAAATCCCAGCAGCGCTCAGATGTTTCAGACTAATGCCGAGGGTGTCTAGCGTGTAACGACCCATCTAAAATTTTTGGGATTAATTAAGATTTAATTGTGGATTAGCGAGGCTAATCGGGGATTAGTCTAGGATTATCGGACGTTCAGGGTGAAATTACGATTTTGCTCATGGACGAGGGTAAAAATTGACTTTTGACCTGAGAGGTCCAATGCACGAGGACCAAGGATCGTTATGTAGATCGAGTCGATACGAGTCTATAGGTAGGCGACACGTTGAAATTGGACATTCGACAAAAAAGATACGGGCCACAAAAGATTTTGAGAACTATTTACGGCGGCACATTTTACGAGGCAAAGTTTACTTTTGTCTTAAGTGTGGCCCCAGATATTTGAGTCAGGCCCAATGGATGAGTGACAAGTGTCACCTCCTCCA
The DNA here is from genome assembly GCA_032719365.1 of Prinsepia uniflora. NCBI lineage: Eukaryota > Viridiplantae > Streptophyta > Magnoliopsida > Rosales > Rosaceae > Prinsepia > Prinsepia uniflora. The sequence continues at coordinate 54,861,426 of CM064869.1, read as the reverse complement.
CTCAGGTTGGACTACCTTATATGAAAGAGAAATTGTCAACGACGAATAACAATCATAATGCATAACCAAAAACTTCAAATGGTCGAATGACACCAAGCAATTCAACAGAATGATTTTTGGTCTTTCGTAACAAAATAAAATCAAATAACATTTTTACTGCAAAGAGAACCAAGACAAATTATCAATAGCATAAAATAAAATGAAACTATATGATATGTAATGGTACACTTGTAATTCTTTAAAAATCAAGGGACTAAAACTAATGCTGCATTTTTACCAACAGTAAAAAAATCAAGTTATTTCTTATTTATAGTTTCTATTTACTGTAGTGGACTAAGTTACAGTTTGAATTCTAAAAAATGATCTATATAATTACCCCTAAAATTAAACGAAAGTTACGAAAATTATGGTAAAATTAAAAAACAATTACTCCAAATTATTTTTTTCTAAATAATATTATTTACCTATAAAAAAAAAAGGCATGCACCTGTTTACAAAGGCATGTGCCTTTTACAAAGTTTGACCGCCACAATCCAAGATATATATATATATATATATATATATATATTTGACATATATACCTATAAATACCGCATTTTTTAATTTAAAATTAAATTTTATATAAATTAATATTATACAGCATTTTTTAATTTAAAATTAAATTTTATATAAATTAATATTATACAGCATTTTTTAATTTAAAATTAAATTTTATATAAATTAATATTTATTCAGAAAATTATGAATCAATTCTTAGGGTCAAACCTAATTTCAAGAGATCTATTGTTCCAACAAAATCTCCCTTAAATTTTCATTCATATTAGTAAAAATTAAAATTTTAATTATTTTTTTAACACCTAACACGTGATCAATTTATACTAGGTGGCATGGAACACATGTGATGGTTAAGAGTTACACGTGAAATAACGCACTCTGATATTATGAAAAAAGTTGAGATTTCACGCCAAAAATAATTGGCAATAGGAGGGGAGGTCTAACTTCTTTTAAGTCCTTCTAAGATTGCACAAATTTCGAGGTCTCAAAGTTCAAATTTTTTTTTCCCAAAATTTTAAATTTGGATCTTAGAACTATAACGTTTATATAAATGTTTTAATTACTTTTGATGATGCGGATTTAAGATTTTTTTTTACTTTTTACTATTTTGTGTTTGTTTATATATATATAAGGTTGATATGGACTCTACAAATATAATATTGGAATTTCGAAGTTAAATTTTTTTTTTCCCTTCAAAATTCCAATTTTGAATTTTGGAATAATAAAGTTTAAATGAGATGTTGCTTTTGATATTGCGGATTGGATAAAGAATTTGACTTTTATCTATTTCGAGTTTAGTTTTATATAATAAGGTTAATTCATGTGTTCTACACAATATAAGATTGAGGTTTCAAAGTTCAATTATGTATCCCCAAATTTCATCTTTGAATTTGAAATTAGAAGGTTTATATGTAATCTAAATTTTGATATTAAGGATTGAAGAAATAATTTTGATTTTTTTACGTGTTGAGTTTTATTTTCCTATTGTAAGGTTATTGTGAATTCTCACAAAATGATAGTGGGGTTTCAAAGTTTTATTTTTTCCATTACAATTTTAATTTTGGAATTTGGAATTTTAAAGTTGATATGAATACTAGAGCTTGATACTATGGATTTGAGAAAAAATTGTGACATTTTTCTATTTTGAGCTTGGTACTATAGTAAGTCGATGTAAACTATAACAATGTAAGATTGGAGTTGCGAAGTTCAAATATCTTTTTTCAAAAATTTCGAGTTTGCATTTTGGAAATTTAAGGTTTGATATTGCAGATTCAAAAAGGAATTTTGGCTTTTGACTATTTTGAATTTGATTTTTCTGTAGTAAGATTGATATGAACTCCAAAAATATGAGATTTTCGAAGTTAATTTTTTTTTTCTTTCAAAATTTTGATTTTGGAACGAGAATTTTATATGAACTCTAATTTTTTATATTGAGGTTTGGAGAAATAACTTTGACGCTTTCTTGTTTTGAGTTTCGTATTTCTATAGTAAGGTTATGTGAACTCTCAAACAATATGAGATTGGTGGTTTTAAAGTTCAAATTTATTTTTTTTCAAAATTTCGAGTTTGGCTTGTATAAGAATTATACAAACTATAATGTTTCATATTACAGAACAAATAAAAGATTTTGATGTTTATCTAGTTTGAATTTGGTTTTCCATAGAAGGTTAATTAATATAGTAATATGAGTTTGAGATTTCGAAGTTCAATTTTTTTTCCAAAATTTCAAAATTCAATTTTGAACTTATAATAAGCTTTATATGAATTTTAACACTTGACATTACGGATTGGAAAAAGAATTTTAATTCTTCCGTGTCAAGTTTGATGTCTCTATGATAAAAAAAAACGTTATTAAATTGGGTTTGTAATGTTTAATTTAATCTTAAAAAATTTGAGCATGAACGTTTTGAATTGTAAGGTTTATAAGAATTTTAATGCTTGATTTTGCGGATTGGAGAATAATTTTGACCATTTCTATGTTTTTACTTTGGATTTTCTGTGGCAAAGTTAATTTGAACTCTAACAAATGAGATTAAGGTTTTGAAGTTTAACTTTTCTTTCTTCAAATTTCAATTTTGGATTTGAATTAGGAGGTGTGTTTCAAAGTTAAATTTCATATTAACCTTATCCTTCCATAATTCATACCCGAAATTTTGAAATAAAAAAATCAACTTTGAAGCCCGAATCACATATATATATATATATATATATATATATGATAGAGTTCACATCAAACTTACTATAGAAAAATCAAATTCAAAAACAGTAAAAAGTCAAAATTCTTTCTACATTATGTAACACCAAATGTTATAAAGTTCATATAAGCCTTATAGTTTCAAAATCTAAACTCGGAATTTTGAATAAAAAAATTTTGAATTTCGAAACTTCAATCTCATATGTTAAAAGGTTCACGTCAACCTCACTATAAATTTATCAAACTCAAAGGAAAAAAATAAAATTTTATCTTCCAATTCATAGTATCAAAGCTAGATTTGTTCATATAAACCTTATAATTCCAAAATTCAAACACTGAAGTTTGGTAAAAGTAAATTTAACTTCGAAATCCTAATCTCATATTGTGAATTCACATCAACCTTACTACAGAAAAATCAAACTGAAAATGGGAGAAAAAAATTCTTCAATCCGCAATATCAAACACCAAAGTTCATATAAATATGATAATTCAAAAATCCAAACTCGAAATTATTAAGAAGAAAAAAAATCTTCGACGAAACTTGGAAACCCCAATCTAATATGAATAGAGTTTATATAAAGCAACCATACTGCCAAAAAAAATCAGATTCAAAACAGAAAACAAATCAAAAAAAAAATTTAGTGCCATGATATCAATTAGAATTCATATATAAACCTTATTACTCTAAAATCTAAACTTAAAATTTTGAAAGTCCAATCGCATATAGTCATTGAGTTTTTTTTTTCTTTATTTTTTTTGTCAAAGGAATTCATTGAGTTCAAATAAACCTTAATGTAGAAATAGCAAACAAAGTGTTCACATAAAACTTATAATTCCAAAATCCAAACTCGGAATTGGAAGAAAAATAAATTGAACTTTTTGATACAAGGATATTGGGGGGTGGGGAGTGTACATTATATAAACGTTGGGTATCGACCTTACTCGGTGAGAGTCGAACTCGAGGCCTTCCACATAACAAAATAAATTAAACTTTGGAACTCCAAATATCATATATTGTTGGAGTTCGCATCATTCGGCTTACTATGGAAATACCAAACTCAAAACAAAAAAAAAATGTTGATTCTTTCTTGAATCTAGGGTATTAAGTGCTAGAGTTAATAATCATATAAACCTTATATTTCAAAATCAAACTCAGAGTTTTTCTTAAAAAAAAAAAGAAATTACACTTGAAAACTTCAATTAAATATTAATCGGAGCTCATGTCACCTTATTAGTGTGAACATCATCAGCTAGTCGATGGAAAAGGAGGGCACAGTTGATGGGCTTGTTCATAAAAAGAGCGGCATCCACAACAAGGTAGGGTTCACGTACAAATACATATTATATATGAGCTGACATATCCTTGATAACCAACCATTGTTTCCTATCCTTTGCCGAAAAAGAAGTAGAGGTGCCAACAAGTTATACTCATTGACGTACACATGCACTGTAGATAGGTCCTGTATGTAGTAATTAAGGATCCTCCTACAATCAATCTTCTTAATACTTCCGACATACGCCATATAACAAGTTCCTGGTCCCCTGGGTTCTTTATCATTAGACTCTTAGTTACCAATTATATCATGTTTCAAAATCAACAACCCTCTCATTTGGGTTTTTGATAGTATGTAATCGAACTCTTTATGCATATTTTGTCGTAATCAAACTTCGACTCTTTACACATATTTTGTCGTAATCAAACTTCGATTCTTACCTCATTTTCAAGTTTTATTATATTCTATTTTGATATAGTCAAATGCAGTATCAATTATTCTCTTTCGATGTATATATAAACCCTACAATTGATACCTCCAATATTTTGAGAGGACATAATTGCATAAATGGGTTTATTCATTATCCATACGCTCGCGACCATCTACGTATGTATCCTAATCGATTTACTTGAGATAGAGAAAGTCTATGAAACATGTCGATGACAATAAGGTTTTTGTTATTACTAAACATTATGGGTTGAGCTAATATTGAGTGTCATGTTAGCTAGTTGTTAAATTGACTAAAGGACCAATGGGAGGGACAAGTAGCATGTTTGGAGTTTGGTCCCCACTCCCCACAAAGAGCAGGCCCTAGGGTCCCATGGGGTCCTCCTATTGCTACAGCAACAAGAGCAAAACAATATGATAAAGCTAATGAATGCTGTGCTTCGTTTGGCCACCAGGGAGAGAATTCCAAAAAACGACGACGAATTAACAAGGTGACAGAGAAACATAGAAGCAATGTCATCCAAGTTTGGCATTTCTCATAGGCATACTCTGTCCATGTCCCCCTATCCTCCTCAACTTCACATCTAACCAACCTCCCCATCTTGTTCATCATATTCATATTAGCCACCCCCTCCCCCACTGGCTAAGGCTTCATATTAGGCCATACCTAAATATGGAGGAGTTCCATCAACGTTTCAAACAACTTATGGCCATTGCATGTGGTCTGAGGGGACCAATCCGTTCTACTATGATAAATTTCAGTAACACAATAACTCATCAGTAGTACTCTTAAGTCTTTCAATATTCTATGTTGAAAAGAAAAAAAATACTTTTATCCCGATAATTATAAGATGACTTAAATTTCGACTCAACAAACAAACTAGATATCAAATCCTATCTAAGAAGCATGGAAGTATTTTCCGTATACGAGCTTTTGGCAAGATTTTGCTCATTGGTTTGAGTATGACTCTATGAGCTGGCTGTACTTGTAAGTTGCATATCTTTTTGAGGTCCAATCTTTATTACTATGAGTCTATGATGATATTCAAATGGAATTAACAGCGCACTTTGGTCTGTTTGGGAGGCAGCATATCACTACAAGAATATGAGCACAAAAATCAGAAATGTATGCTACAATATTGAAACAAAAGAATCCCATGTATATGATTATGTTACAACCAAAACCAATCCTATTTTTTAGGTTTGAGGTGTTAAGGATATGGGGGTCTACCACATATCATTCATTACTTCAAATGAGGCCAAAAATACATTCCATGTCTCTCAAGCAATTTGTTTTTTGGTCTTTTTTATAGCCAATAATTATTTGCCTGTTTTGCCCTTCTCTTCATAATTGCGCAAGAAAAACAATATTTTCATTTGTACACCTTGAAAGCTTGCCTGCATGGGAGATTATATATAATTTATGATCATGAAGAACAAAATCTTACAAAATATAAGCATTATGCAAACAACCAGTTGTCATAGCCGATCAGATTATTCTCATTAAGATAATATTCTGCTTGGGCCGGTGATTTAAAAGGAAAAGTTGCAATGTGACATGTGGAGCAAAAGAGAGAAATAACAGAACGATGAGACGGTGACAAAGCAAAACCTAATTCAATGCGTTTGTTCCTACATCCGACATCCATTGTTTTAACATAATTGAAATGAAGAAGATGGATTTGACATACCAAAATGTTCAGTCATATTTCTCTTGATTCTTAAAGGTGTGGTGGCCTGCTTTATTTTTTTTGAAGGCCTTAAAATACATGCAGATGAGAATCTGGTGGCCTGCTTCGGTATGATTCTTTACATATGATGGAACTTTTCCATGAACAAAATTAACATATTAGAGGATGCCCCAATCTTTCTCAAGGGTCAGAATTTTAATGGCCACCATCCACAAAGTTGGTTTTAAGACAATTTAATTTACATCATCGTCCAAGAAATATGTATACAGAGAGAGATATGGAGTAAGAAGACAATAAAGAACAAGTGGCTGATGACCTTCTGGACTTGTGACCTTTCATTTCCTCTCTTCCCCATGTGTATTATTCCTCCTCTCCCTTTCTTCATCTACTCACTGTCCCACAATCCATTTTCTTTTGATACAAACTTTATGGAAAGTGGGAGATTTGAACACAGAAACTCGGATAAACATGAATAAATGCTCTTAATTACTTCATCTCCAAGTCTTGGAGTCACTCAATCCATTTAATTTCCTGTAATTCACAGTGATTTCAACAGATATTGGCTAAATGCCTTCTTTCCACTTCAAAAGAAGAAATCAATTTGAATAAGATGAGGCTAATGCAATAATTATCAAAACAATTACCTATGGATCTTTTGCAATGGAGAACTGCCTCATAAATTGAGCTCTCGGAATCACAAGACCGGCGCCAATCATCGGTGGAATAAGCTACGCTTATCCTTGGAGATTGACTAGTTTCGGATGATGAGTGCACCCTGCATTTCTTCACTGAGTGGCTCCTTTTATCAAAATTATTTCCAGCTTTAGGAGTCGTCGATGATTTCTGATGATGATGGTCACCTCTAATCTTTTCGTACAAGGGCCTTAGAAAATTGAAGTACTTCTCAAAAATCCGGCGTGACAATTTTCCGCACTTTCTCAATGAATTAGAGCAATCTCTGGAGTTCTCTATTGCAGAAACCTCTCTGGGTGAACGTGGAGAGACTGGATTCGAATTGAAGGGCTCGTGAAGATTATGATCATGATGTGCCTCCATATTCTTCAATGAGTCAACAGAAAGTGGCAAAAGGTAGCCGTTGGAAATGAGCTCATCAGCATGAACAAGGGTAGCGAGAGGAGATTGTGAGATAGCAGCTGGGAAGTCAAATTTGAAATCCTGCTGCTGAGAGTTGATCATGAAGAATCTCTTGGAGGGTGACATTGTTGGGTCCATCTCAATGAAGGAAGCTTCATCGGACGCATCGATTGAGGTTCTGAGAGAGTTGTCAAGGGTTTCCAATGAAGGTTTCAGGTTCACTAACCAACTGTATGAAAAGCTTTCAATTGAAAGAGGTTGAGTTGCTTCCATAACTTTCAATTTGCATGTACAGCATACCTCTACTGCATATATATATATATATATATATAGGATATTATATATATCTAATATCCTCTCACTCTCCAACAATTGTGTGTGTGGTTGTCTGCCAAGAGACAATGAATTTTGATAATTTGGAAAAGAGAAAAGGAGGAAAGAAACAGAGTAATGTGAGCCCACACAAGCATCTATGATGATGCACTGTTTGCATCAATAGTTAACCCACTTTTCCTTTTAATCATTTCCCTCCTTAAAAAGTTAACAAATAAGAAGGTTTCTTCTTACATGTTCTATTTTTCTTTCAATAAAACAAAACAAATGCTAAATATGCATTTGAATTTCTCTTTAAAACCCTAAGAATAGAAAGTTAGAATAAGAAATTAGTGCCTAAGGGAAGCAGATTCATGCATATATATATATATATATATATATATATACTCCATTAATAATTATCCCCAACCTATATTCTTTATCACAAGTCATAACCTCTATATTTTAATATTAAAAATGCAGTTGATTTTGCTTAGCTTGGTATGCTTAGTCATTGTCTTTTGATGTTATTTTGTACTTATCAAAGAATTTGGGAAGAGTTTAGACCATTTTGAGAGCATGATTTCACCATGGGATGCTCACTAGCTAACTACCATAGCACAATGCTCAACCTAAACCCTATTTAATATTATTCTATTATGTCACAATCGTTATATGCTGTATGCAACTAGCAGTATTCTGAATACAAAATAGCTTGAACAAAAAAATTAATTAAAAAAATAGGATTTCAGAGTGTTGCAAAGCTGCAATTACTAATTAGGTTCTAGAAAGGGCTGAGCAAGTGATTACCACCAGAGTACGGGCATAGATAGATATTTAAGAATCTCCGGTGTAATTGGAAATAGACACATTATGATATATGAATCACCGATTAATACCGAAAAAAGGGCTGATGTGTAGTTATCATACTCATAGTCCAGCAAAGTCTATGCATGGATAGAAGATAGGTCGGACCAAGAGCATGAGGAAAGAAGAACCAGAATTTGGGGTGCTTCCTTTTTTAGGATCAATAGACCACACCTAGCTAGTAAATGGGAAAATGAAAGAAAATAAAAGTTTAAACATCATGATTGAATTGACATCTATTAAAGATAATTAACATAAATTATTTATAAATAAAAACAGTCATAGGCTGTTATCATTATGGAAGAACTTGAGAATTAACCACATGCCTAGAACTCATCGGTATTTATAATATTAACACTAAAACATGATTATGATTCTCAAACAATGATATATTGATGGAAATATATTACAATTAGATTGAAGAAAAAAAAGAGACAATTTTCCTCATAAATGGAGGACCATAAATATCTCAATCTTTGTCCTTGAATCATAAAACAGATTAATTGTATATTAAATCTATCTGCAAAGGCAATGGAATAAGAAAATAGCAGAAAGTTTTACTGGTGAAGAAATTTCAAGCTTTTTCATCCACTAAACAGTATCATCTTCTCAAGCTCAGATTAATTGTTAGAGAAAGTCATCCTTTTCCAATATTCAAAATTGATGTAATTTATAAACAGCTGGGTACAAGAACAAGAAATAGCAGACAGGGGTCCCCACGCATGTCGGAGAAAGAGATGGACATGAACCCAGGCTTTAGTGACACAACCCAGAAAAGGAGAGTGACTAAAACCAATTGGTCCACCTTGTGTCCCCCTAAAAAGACAGTGAGCAAATGCAAGAGATTCCAAACATTCAAAATCCAGTTGAGTTCCGTAAGAATGCTCATCACCAATCAAAATTTATTTAAAACCCATAAAAGTACATCAAAAATCAACTTGATTCAAACGTCAAAGCTAAGGCTAAAAAAAGAAAGAACATTTATGGATTGTCTCTAGAGGAATATTTGTTTTGAAATCAACCTTAAGTTTGTTCCTAAAACGTCGGAGGGATCAAATTCAACATCTAACATCTACTTACTCAAATATTTGAATGCTTTTACTTGTTTTGCTTCCTGCAAATCCTTATTTGTTAAGTTACCTCAGACATTGTTTTCCTCAAATGTCGACATTGGTATCGGTAAAGCACTGCAGTAACAGTAATCATCTCAATCACCAAGAAAACTTCGTTCAGTATGTAAACAAAATATGGTCCCGGGTAAAAGTGGCACAGAACAAATAGTCATCAAGCAGATAATATGACCTCAATGAAAGATTTTTCTTTCCCAAAACAACTAGGAAAGGAATATATCTGTGACAGAAGAATAGTGCTTCACCTGAAAAATGGTCCATGATATCCAGGTCACTGTCCACGTTTCTGCTCCTAAAGTGCATCTAATACCTCAAAGACAGAATAATTTTGGGCTCTGAGAAAATAGGGAAAGAGAGAAACATAACATTGATAACTTAAAAGTCAGTGAAAATTCAAATATGAGCAAAGAATGAACGTTTTCGTATTGGGTTAGACTAGTTCGTCTGTTAAACAAAGAAAAGATAAGTAATTGGACCATGAGACAAAAAAAAAAGCATCAAACAATTCGGACATAAAGAACCAACTTTTCTGGGTCAAAGCTTTACTCTTCGTCTATGGAGACATGTGTGTGAATGTATAGTGATGGAAATTAAAATTTTTGAAGAGTCATAGCCTGGAATTGATAATTGAGTGAAAAACCTGGTGGATCAGAGAATCCCTAACCCTAAAATTAGAAATTGGGAGCGTGGGAGAGATCGAGAGAAGGCGTGGAGCGTGCCGGGGTTGGATGCTACGTCGTTTAGCTTGGCTTAAAAATCGTACGAGAAAAGATCGCCGAAAGGATACGTCATTGGGCCCAAGTTTCCACTTGGGTTTTCATGGCTTGGAGCCCAATTGTTCCTTTTTTTATTTTCAGCCCAAATGCCCACTTCTTATTTGTATTATTTACTAATGTGTTAGGGAAATTGGCGAAGATATCCCTTTATAAAATAAAATTTAGGGAAATTGATGAAAATAAAATATTTATAAATTTATTCAAAAATAGAACATTTAATTTATTTACAAAAATAAACACTATATAGTTTACTTTCTTATCACACGGTAAGAGAAATTAAAAGAGAGGTTACTTAGGATTGGAGGAGATGGCGAACATTCTTCACGGAATCTAAAAAAATTTCTATCATCTTTCTCATCTAAAAGGAGGTGGCTTCATTATGTTTTATTTTTTATTAGGTAGATGAACTACAAGTGTTGGATATTGACCAAATTAAAACAAATAACCAATTTTTTTTCTAGGTTAGTAAAAAAATATGGACATTCGTTCTCTCATCTTCCTTTTCCAGAAGGGTGTTCAATGAGGTGGTCTCTCTTAGTCTTAAGTTTGATTTTTGTTAAGGTAGATAACAAAGTGTTGGGCATTCAACAAATTAAAGCAAATAACCAATTTTGGAGTGAAGAAGATGAATTTGCAAGTGTGGAGTTGAGGAGATGATGTTGGGTTGGTGAGCATAGAAACCACGTTCGGAATTGTAGATCTAGTCTGAAAGTGCCAAATTGGTTTAGATCTACTCTGATAGTGGCTCAATAGTCTCGAATTCTTGTAGTAATCCAATAGTCATATAGTCTTATAATACCCCCAATAGTCATGAATTTTACTTATAGTAATATAGTGAAGTTTAACTATATTATAATAAATATTAGAGTATGAAATTTCAAGACTATAATTGGTTGCAAAGGATCCAAATTTGTGCCCTTACTAGTTTCTAGAGATTAAACATGAGTGGAAATTGCTAGAAGGGTGAGTTTGAATAGGACGAGCGAAACTGATGAATGCACTCTTAATACTAATGGTATAGATGAGAGTAATCAAGTTATCCACAACAATACAAATAGGATTCATCAAGGGAGACATGAGTTAGGGAATTATGTGACGCAAATGACTGATTTTGACAAACTTCTTGAGATTGATGCAGATGTGTTCAGTATAGAAAGAGATTCAGTGGTTAGCAATTATTCATCTATATTGCAATGTGAACATGCAACGTCATTTGAAGTTAGATTAAGTGAAAGCCAATGCATTTTGATATTGGACCTTAGATTGATTGAAAGCCAACATGTTTTAAACTTGTTTATAATCTTTACGTTTGCCTGAAAGTTAGATTAGCTGCATGTATTTTGCGATTATGACAATGATATATGGTTTTTCAGTTTTAATGAATGAATCTATGAATTGGATGTTTTGTTCTGAAATTTTATCAAAGTATGTTTTTTTTTTCCTTATAACCAAATGGTGCCCTCATAATCAGGTCAATAAATTGGATTATTCGTGTGGAATTTTATTAAAGTATGCTCTTTTTTGTCCTCATGGTCAGTTAATTTTCTCATAGTTAGGTAGTGAACTACTATGAAGATTCTATCTGACTATGAAGATAGAAAAGACTATACTTTGATGAAAATTTCATATGAAACATCCAATTTACTGACCTAACTATAAAGAAACTATCTGACTATGAGGACAAAAAAGAGCATATTTTGGTGAAAATTCCAAACCAGAACATCCAAGTATTAAAAAAAATGCAGTTTTCACATATCAAACAATGTGATTGTCGGTTACCTAATCTTGCAATGATTTCACATACCAAAACATCATCAACTAATACTGTTCGTACCTAAACTGGTCGGCCTGGTCAAAATCCCGAACCAATCTGACCTGCTCCTGCTCCACCAGTCCCAGACAAGTCTCAGATTACGCTAACAAAGCCAAGAACGACATAGGAAGACCATATCTGGTCGGCAAGGCTTACTGACAAGTCATAAATGCTATCCGGGACCACCACAGGACACCTGTCAAACTCCTAGAGGCAGTAACATTTATCCCACATTGACAAACACCAACAAATACATTCAATGCTACTATAAATACAAGGGCATCCCCCTCCAAAAGGTAATGACAATCTTGCCCTCACGCTGTCTAAATTACAACAGTACCCTTCTACCTAACTGACTTAGGCATCGGAGACTGTTCGGCCGGCATCACACCGGTGTCCCTTTGCATTTACCCTCTTCCTGTGCAGGCCACAATATTTCGGAGGGGATCGCGAAGAAAGCTCAGGGAGGCGGGAGTAGGTTGATCCATTTCTTGCATCAACAGATTGGCGCCGTCTGTGGGAAGTCTGAAACAACAGCCCACGCTCTCTCACCAGATCAGCCGTCCCGAGTCGTACCAAAGGTCATGTCGGACGAACGAGACGAAGGAGAGCTCAATCACACCCCCTTCACTAGGGGAAACGCAACCGGGAGCGTCCCAGATGCCTACCGGCAGACTCTGGACGACTTAATGCGCGAGGTGGCCGCGCTGAAGGCCCACAATGCCAAAATCGACGCGAAGAACCAGCTCCTAACGGAGCAGTACGCAAACACGGTTGCCCTCGTGAGGATGTCCCAGCGCGAGGGGCAACCGGGAGGGGAATTGGCCGACCACTTACGGGTCGAGGAGAGACAGGCTGACAGGCCACACGTTGCACACCTTGTAGTCGAGAGGTCATCGGATCAGCCGCGGAGACAGCAAAGGCCGAATCCTGCTTCCTCCGGTCGCCTCCTCATCCAACTAACGGGGGCACCGCCAAACAGAAACTTACATGAGAGCCAAGCCGCATGGTCTTGTCACAACGGTCGGCAAAGCCCCTCGGCTGAACTTCGGCTATTTCACCCAACTCATATTGGGACCCCCGGACCACCGTGTTCATAAAGTCCAGCTGCGAGGGGTGGAAGGCCGTGCTCAGATGCCGCAAGCTGTCATCCACCTCAGTCGTCCTGATCAAGTCTGGCTCCCCTTCCGCATTGACGAAATATGACTTGATCGACGAGTCTAGCGTCGGCCTTTTCAGCTTCTTCGGCACCTGTCGGCCAGCCAACAGGGAGGTCTGCGACGGCACGACCATGTTCCTCAACTGTTCTAGGGTCTCCACCTCGGCCTGCCTCTTCTGCCGCTTTTTCTCGGCTGGCTCCTCGTCATCCCTGTTTTCCTTCCTCTCGGCCAGCTTCTTTTTCTTCTTCAGTCGAGCCTCGGCCACGAACTTTCTCCTCTGCTCGGCCGCATCATCAATTTCGATGACGACCGGAGAACTGCCGAGCGTCGCCTTCCTCTTCTCACCGGCCGACGCAGGGGGACTTGAAAATAAGGGCTCAAGGGGCTCCAGCGTCGCTTCATCCACATCCGTTGCCGGCTGTTCCCCGGCTTGACTGGACCCCCCGGTTATCCGCAGCCTCGGTTTCACTCGGGCCGAAGACTTTGTCTTCAGCGGCTGCCTGAAGTCCACTCTGGATGACGCCCCAGCTTTCTGAGCCTCGGCTTTCGCATCCTCGGCCTGCTTCATTATCTCTTGAATCTTAGCCATTCGATTCGAGCACTGGGTGGCCGCAGCAAGCACGTAGTCCGGAGGAGCTGCACAAAAAAAAAATCGGTCACTTATCCAGACCAGCCAACACTTTCACACGGCATGGTGAGTCGATACTTACGAAGTTCTGATATCAGGCCGACCTTCAGCAAATTCTGGGGAAGTCGCAAGAAATCCCTACTCCTTTCTGTTCGGTCAAGCCTCTCGAACAGTTCCACACAGTCAGCTTTTTCCTGGTCGGTCACGCTAGGACACTTGAACACCTCTGCAAAAACAAGACACATTAGCCACGGCCTACAAAAAAAAAACAAACAACAATCCCTAGCCGACCTCCAAACCTAACACTAGTCACACCTTTTGACTGATAATTCCTCGGAATTCTCCTATCTTGGTCGGTTAGGTAGGACCCCTCCCAGTCTCCACAAACCAACACAAAACGATGTTTCCATGCCTTTTGCGATGTGGGCATGTCCCATATGAACGGCCCCCGGGTCTTCCTATCTCGAGCCTCCACATAAATCCACCCCGTTTTATCCCTTCTAAACTGGTAGAGGTAATTTATGTGCCCCCAGGACGGCTCTCCTTTCCCGGCCAGCTTGAAGGCCGTGTACACACCTGTCAGGGCAATCCAAGTGTTGGGGTTAATTTGACCGATGGCCACCCCAACTTGGGCAACCATCCTTTGCACCCAAGGATGGAGGGGCAGGATGACCCTATGCGTGAAGACGTCCGGATGGAAGGTCGTCCACGGCTCCGGAGGATCACTCGGCATGTCGCTATCCCCAATCAGCCGCATCACAACTGAATCGGGCACGTGAAACGCTTCTCGGTACGCCTGAATATCATCCCATTTGATCGTACTCAGCTGACGATCAATGTGATAGACGAATGTCGCAACGGTCACCTGCTTCATTGTATTATCCACATCAATCTCAATCAACATCGGCCTGGATGTCGCATCTTGATCGCTTGTCCCCACAGCTTCTTTTTCTCTCGACCGGCCTGATACAAGGGGAATGCCTTCAAAAACATCGGTTTGCCCCACCGAATCTACATCAACGATCAACCGTTCGGCCTCACCAATGGCCGAAACAGCCTCGTCTGGAATCTGGGCAAAAGCTTTTTCAAGCTCCTCCTCCAGATCCCTATCTTCCTCGGCCTGCGACCTCAGATTCACCTCTGGCCGAGATGTCCCTGAAGTTGAAGCCGATCCACTCGTCTTCAACCGTGTGTCAGAAGCGGCCGAAGCCGTTGAATCATCCTCGAAGGCATTTCCAGACCGGGCGTCCGTGCCTTGAGAATCTTCAGACACCATCTACAAATATATAAAAAAAAAACCCTCCTAAGAATGGGAAACAACGCGACTCTCCTTACTGGCCGACCTATCGGATCTAGAAACCACGGGACAAACATGCATATGTGTTCATCCCATGTTCTTGCAAAAGACAAACTTTGAATCCAAATCACAAGGTCAAAAGTTTACGTACCGTGTTTTGCTTGGAAGTCGCTGTGAGCACCGCCGTGAAGCTTGTTCGGAAATCGCCTTTGTACTTCTCTCACGAACACTCACAATTCACTTGGACGCAAAAAGTACAAAGTGAACTTGGCTCCACTCCTTTTATACTAGCCAATTCTAACCATGGTTAAAAAACTAGCCGTTATTACCATGGTCGGCCAGCCCAACCGTCACCTCGACCTCGATAAGCGGAAGGGTCACCTCGATTTGCACGCGCATTTAAACCGCACTACAAGGTGATGTAAGGTCCTGCGCAAGCTGACCGACCAAGGTGACATCCTTCACCTTGGCACCAAGTGACATGTGATCGGCCTTCAGGGTACCCCCTAGGCCGATCGGTCACCTCATCGTGCAAGGTCCTGCGCAAGCTGACCGACCAAGGCGACATCCTTCACCTTGGCACCATGTGACATGTGATCGGCCTTCAGGGTACCCCCTAGGCCGATCGGTCATCTCATCGTGCAAGGTCCTGCGCAAGCTGACCGACCAAGGTGACATCCTTCACCTTGACACCAAGTGACATGTGATCGGCCTTCAGTGTACCCCCTAGGCCGATCGGTCACCTCATCGTGCAAGGTCCTGCGCAAGCTGACCGACCAAGGCGACATCCTTCACCTTGGCACCATGTGACATGTGATCGGCCTTCAGGGTACCCCCTAGGCCGATCGGTCACCTCATCGTGCAAGGTCCTGCGCAAGCTGACCGACCAAGGCGACATCCTTCACCTTGGCACCATGTGACATGTGATCGGCCTTCAGGGTACCCCCTAGGCCGATCGGTCACCTCATCGTGCAAGGTCCTGCGCAAGCTGACCGACCAAAGCGACATCCTTCACCTTGGCACCAAGTGACATGTGATCGGCCTTCAGGGTACCCCCTAGGCCGATCGGTCACCTCATCGTGCAAGGTCCTGCGCAAGCTGACCGACCAAGGTGACATCATTCACCTTGGCACCAAGTGACATGTGATCGGCCTTCAGGGTACCCCTAGGCCGATCGGTCACCTCATCATGTAAGGTCCTGCGCAAGCTGATCGATCAAGGTGGTCGGCCTGCAGGTTACCCCCAGGCCGATCGGCCACCCACTTACACCCGTCCAACGCCAGTTTTAAACTCCCATCCTTCGGTTTTTCTTCTCTATCAAGGGCTTGGGGGACTGGGGACTAGCATACTACGCACCAGAACAGGCCGACAAGCATAATACAAGCCCTCAACCGAGGCAATCCACCTCAGTCAACGACTTGGGGGACTTCTGTTCGTACCTAAACTGGTCGGCCTGGTCAAAATCCCGAACCAATCTGACCTGCTCCTGCTCCACCAGTCTCAGGCAAGTCTCAGATTACGCTAACAAAGCCAAGAACGACATAGGAAGACCAAATATGGTCGGCAAGGCTTACTGACAAGTCATAAATGCTATCCGGGACCACCACAGGACACCTGTCAAACTCCTAGAGGCAGCAACATTTATCCCACATTGACAAACACCAACAAACACATTCAATGCTACTATAAATACAAGGGCATCCCCCTCCAAAAGGTAATGACAATCTTGCCCTCACGCTGTCTAAATTACAACAGTACCCTTCTACCTAACTGACTTAGGCATCGGAGACTGTTCGGCCGGCATCACACCGGTGTCCCTTTGCATTTACCCTCTTCCTGTGCAGGCCACAATATTTCGGAGGGGATCGCGAAGAAAGCTCAGCGAGGCGGGAGTAGGTTGATCCATTTCTTGCATCAACAAATACTTTGTTGCATGATACATTATCGCATTAAATTCAAACTGAGTTTTCCGGCATGATTGTTTGGTTGCGCAATAAGGCGAACACGATTTATAAACTCAACAAATATTGTAGCTCTTGTTACTATAATAATTTTCATACAAGCATGAGTTTTTATGTTCTCATAGTAAAGTAATGTTCTCATACTCAACGTAGTGAGAATTTGATATTTAGGTCTAAAATTCTCACTACCCTAACCTTGAGGACACTACTGGACTATAAGACTATCTCTAAACTAGTGAGGCACTATCAAACTAGATCTACAACACTTATAGTTCATCCACCTTAACAAAAATCAAACAAAAGATTGTGGGAGATGAGAGGAATATAAGAAAAGATGAGAGGAATGTAAGAACTTCAAATAAGATGAGAAACTTCAAAATTGCCAACTATTCTTCCTTTACGCTAACCCAAAAAAAAACATGCATCACAACGTACTCAGTTAAAATTCAAACCAAATCTAACTAGAAACTCCATAACTCATAAGATCCTTCAAGTATACAGGGTCCATTCCAGCCCTAAGTTTATTTCGGGCTTGTATACTTATGTTATTACCAGGTCATGCATAGGCTCGTTTCTCGGAGGCATGACATTGGCAACTCGAGTTATTAAAAACCTGGCTCTGATATCAAGTTGACAAGATCCGTTTCCAAATATTTTAATAATATGTCTGGTCATGCCCCCATCTGACAAACAGGCCAGAATACTAATACTACCTCTAGCTTTCGTCAGATAAGGGATACTTGTACAATCATACTGTTCATTAACACAGTCCACTTCACAAACGATAAGAAAACTCATTTGTATAACATATAGAAATGTCTTAAAAATCAAATCCTCATTTCAAATTCCAGGTCTAAACCCAAAATACAGTTTATGCAAACCTCGTAGAACGTCTATTTAAAGTCAGTTTATAAATTCTCGAAAATCATCAAATAATCACTTGAAAACTATAATGGAACTATTGCAATGAAAATCATATAGTAAAGTAATTAAAATAATGAATATGCATAATGATTTAAGAAAAAAAAAAAGTCTATTCGCATACACTATACACGTAGCCAAATCCCTAAATGCACACCCTTTCCGCAACTTCCATAAATTTTTTGTTCATCATAATTTACCATTAAAGATCATTAATATCCAAATTAATCTTATGTGTAAATCTCCTAATATTTTCGGGATTAAATTCAATTTTAAAAGATAAACATATCATATCGGATATCCGAAGTTATGCTCAAATGATGTCCAACTAATTCGAAACTTGTACTAAGAGATTCGCAACAACGAATACTACAAAAACCATGTTGTCCAGAGTCTTAAAAATTAAATCACGTGACCACACGCGCCGTCAACAGCCTTTGCGCATGGACCTCAAGTGCCTACGTAGAGGTTGTTTTCAACCTTCAGACGGGTTAACCCACGAGTCTGCGTGCAGGGCTCAACCCGGTCCCAAATCCTTCATTTTTCATCATTTTTCTTCCATTAAACGTCCATTCTCTTCTAATCTATCCTAAGAGAAAGTCTATGATATCAAAACTAAGTAAATAAAGCTAGGAATCGAGAACGCTTACCTTCATGTTTCGGTCAAGGTTCAAAGTTCATCCTGAACCATTTCCTACGTCCATAACTTCTAATTTCAGGCTCTAATTGATCGCAAGATCTCCAAAAAGGTACCAGAGTACCTGTTTCCAAGCTTCCAACCTTAAACTAAATACCAAAAATAAGAACATAAAGGTAATGATTTCGAGTTCCAAGTGTGGGGCATTTCCTCCTATCCTTCCCTGTCTTCCTCACTTTCTCTTCTCTTTCTTTCTTTCTTTCCTTTTTCTTTCTTTCTTCCCGCTTTTCCTGGTTCTTTGGTTCCTTTCTTCACGGTTTTTTGTTCAGCAGAGCACTCAACAAAGGTTTTGTGTAATGTGGATAGTCATAATGCCAACAAAGAGACGCAACCTGATTAACTTTTCCACTTAGTTCAGCAGAGCACTCAGCACCTAGCTTTCTCTCTTCTTCAGAGGCATTAGGTTCTCTTCCACAAAGACTAGGTGCCTTCACAAAATATATATATATATATATATAATACATATACAGAACAAATACATTCCAATAGCAGAACAAATACAAGTGAAGTTTGGATACATTCCAATAGCAGAACAAATACAAGTGAAGTTTGGCACTGAAATATTGTTAAAATGAAGACAAAACAGCAGTGCAAAAAAAAAAACTAGGAATTGGTAAAAAAAATCAGAAAGCTTATGTATATACGAACTTAATAAAAAAATATTATTATTACAAATTTAATAACACTATTTACAATGGAATATAAACTGACAGAAAAATGCAGTTGAAAAAGAATTCACATAAGCTCTACCTTAATGCAGTTCAAGTCTCAAATTCAGATGTAAATAAAACTGAGCATCCAGAGTTCCACTGTACAAAATGCATAGCAACGAATAAGAAATCCGCTATTCAATTCAAACGAAATCGCTTCAGCTATTCCAGGTCAATATATGTGACATCCTTGCCACAACTTTGCATTCAAACCCTTCATAGGAAAGGATTGTCCTAACTAACCAAAAAGGTTTAACTACTAACTTATAAATGGTTATTTTTCTCCATATTAACCTAAGAACCTCAAGAATTTTGAATGAGCTTAAACATGATGGCAACGGTAAGAAATGAGGTACACCACCCAAGCTGTAGAAATATACTAAAAATGATCAACCACGGTAATCAAGAATACTGACAAAATAACCCAAAATAAAAACAAGTAAGCGATGGAACTCATAACATGAAAGGACATTCACATTATCGTTGTAACTTCACTTGCCTGCTTACCAAATAAAGATGCAATTAATTAGCGACACAATGCGCTCCTCCAACTCCTCCAGATAATGCTCCTTGTTCTTCTTTCTAATGGGGATCTACACATCCAAAAGGAAAAAAAAAATTATTACTCTTTAAAAAATAAGCGTCAAGTTAATTACTTTTTTCAATCCATGTTGTCTTGAAGCAGAAGTTTAGTTAATCACTTCTTGTTCTTCTTCCATGCTCATGCTTGCATACAGAGTGTGAATCAGTTTAATATGTAGCTTTAAAAATGAATGCAACTTTCTCCCTAAACAAAATATTAGAAGCTATATCCTCATTCCTACCTACAATTAACCAACAAAACTAAGTAAATAGAAGCATAACACATTCTTAACAGACACAATGTAACATTAGTAGTGTTTTGCTAGATAAATTCAAGAAAATGAAAAAATTAGTTTGAAAAGATACAGGGAATGCAATACTTACCTTACCCATAAAAGCCACAAAGGCCGTCTTCAACCCCAAAACATCAATGAAACGTTCGCAGGTCGTCTAAAGTGTATTGGTTGTTCGCCAATCTAACCTGAAATGGAGATGAAAATAGATAGATGAAAAGAGAAATCTCGCAGTTTTGAGAACAACAAAGAACTGAAGAGATATTTATATAATTGAAAATAAAAAAGATTCGACTCAAAACCATACCCAGAAAGTGTCTGAAAGAAATATTTCCAAAGGGTTTATGCTCCGAACCAAAACTAGCCAGCGGATATCAAATTATCTCCCTTGGAATTAGATGCTACCACTCGAATAATAACAATAATCAATTTTGGTTCCAAAAACACAAATTTGGAAAAGAGAAGGTATGAGAACTTACCGTACAAGAGAAGAGTCAATGCGTTTGTCCGTCTTTTGGAAAAGAGAAGTCATAACACTGAAAAAAAACACAAATTGAAGTCAACATCATAAGCTTATATAGAAATCAAGGAGAAATAGAGGCATGCCCTAATTAAGAAACCCTAACCTTGTCCAAGCACCAAATTTGTAACCCCGGACCCAAAAAACTAATTCCTGATCCCTATGTCTTGAGATCGTCCTCATTGATCTTCAACCTTGACGAACTTCTAATTTCCACTCATCAAACTTAAGCTCAAACCCAAATTTGAGAACGATTCCATGTTTGAGGTACCATGTGAAAGCATGCAGTTTGCTCGTCAAGAATACAGCAACTATTCGATGTGGCAGACAGCAATTTCTGTCGCAGAGGCTCAGCTTGGGTTTCTTAAGAATTCAATATTTGGGGGGTTTTTTTTTAGTTTGAGAAACAAATCTAAGTGGGAGCGAGGGAGGAGGCTGAACTTTGGCACTTTAGAAATTTAAGTGCGGGAGCTGCAAATTTTGGGGTAACAAAAATTTCTTTTGTTTCAAGGGCCTGCAAAAGCGCGCTTTAAAAATTCGTTCTGTAAGGGCATGTCTTGCACTTTTTAAACATCATATTTTTTGGACATACATTTAAAGCGCGTCTTTATTAGCTATAAAAGAAAGCACATATATAACGTGTGCCCTAACTAATTTAAGAATAACCTCTTTTAAAACGTGTAAAAATATAAGTCCTAAAAAGTATCATTTTAAGGCGCGTATTTTTACACACTCTAATTTGCATGCGCTAAAAGTTCTCTTTTGGTGAAGAGGATGTAATCTTTCCCTTCATCTTCATCAGAGGATCTTCATCCGAGTTTTCTTAGAAGAAAAAAGAGAAAAGAAATGAGAGAAATGAAAATTTTTGTCCTCTTCCTCTGCAACCATTTTTTTCTCTATTTTTCATCTTTATCTTCATCTTTATTATCTTGTTCATCTAGAAAACTCAAAAATAGTTATGTAACTAAGTGGTTATCAATTTGTATATAAGTGAGAACTAATCCATAACTAACTATGAAACCCATAAATCCAAATGAAAATGAAGAAGGTGGCAGCATCATTTTCCTCTTCCACGTTTGGTGATGTGGATGAAGGTGGGATAGAGGATGATTGGGGAACATGAATGGGAAGTAACTAATTGCGAACTTAATCTTTTTGTTTATATAGTTGGGTTAAAAGTGCAAATATCAAAATTGAAAAACTAGATTTGGCCGAGTAGAAGAGAATTGGATATTTGTGGTTAATTTTTTAAAAAGGGAACATCTTTGCCAATTTTCCAATATGTAATCAGAATTCCCCCGAAGCACTCGCGGATAAATCAAGGGGCAAAGGGGGTCAATTCTAACGATCCATCCCTAATTTTAAGGATTAATTAGGGATTAATGACGAATTAGCGAGGCTAATCGGGAATTAGTCGAGGAGTAACGAACGGTCAGGGCGAAATTATGATTTTGCCACAAAACGAGGGAAAAAGTTGATTTTTGACCTAGGAGGTCTGATGGTCGAGGGTCGAGGACTGTTACGTAGATCGAGTCAATACAAATCCGTAGATAGGTGGCACGTCGAAATCGGATGTTTGACGGAAAAGTTACGGCTCACCAAAATTTGAACGAACTATTGCACGTTTTACAAGGCGAGGGACTTTTGGCTTAAAGTGTGGCCCAGAGATTTTGGACAGGTCCAATGGATGAGTGACAAGTGTCAGCCATCCATTGCCCATCTCAAACAGGCACATGCACATCCACCCCATCCCTTTTGTTCGATCATCATCCATCCCCACCAAACCCGATCAACCCATTCGACCCAATCCAAACCCTTCCCTCATCTAATCATGTTTGAGACCAAGAGAGTGAAGTGAGGTCGTGAGGATGGTGCTGGCCGGCCATGAGCAGCGCCTCCGTGGATGGCGGAGACAACCCGTGCAAGGTAACCCGGTTTTGCCCATTTCCCTTTATTTTCGATTTTGTACGTTATGGGCCTTTTTAATCGATTAGAATTGGTTTGTTAGGTTCCTAGGAAGGTTTTAGGATGAATTTGGGTGGTGGTTAGTGGCTGAGGAACCCAGGGAGAAAACTGGAAAATTGGGCCGTGAGGGGGGTTCTTGAACCGTTGAGGTTTTGTGGGTTTCTCGTGGTTTTGATCACACCATTGGGTTCCTAGGATCGAAATATGAAGAATGGAATTGGTTAGGAAGAAAAAAGAAAAAAAATAGTACAGTTTAGAGGCCTTAACTAGCTCTGTCGGTTCGGTTGGACCGGATTGCAGGGCCTGGACCGGACCGGCTAGTCGGACCCGGTCGGCTGGAGGATAGGGATGACCCTGTGCAGGCGCTTGAAGCCCACGCATAGGCCATCCGCTAGCTCATGACGGCGCGTGGGGAGATTTTTGGGAAACTTCCAACATATGAAATCATCTATTCGATGTAACAAACATTTTGGGACTGGTTTCGAGTCGATCGGACATCGTCTTGATATAGTTCGGGTTGTCTGAAGGTTTAAGATCGTGTTTAAAAATAGTTAAAAATCCCGAAAAATTAAGAGGCTTTATTGAGGGGGTTAATTAAGTAGTTAGTAACCCTCTAAAGTGATTTGGACAGGTTTGGGAACCCCAGAGACGGTGATTGACCAGGAAGGCGTAAGGTGCGCGTATGATTGGCGGCAGCTTGGACGGTGTAAGACCTATGTCCTGGAGGGAACGGTGAACAATCCCACATTCCTACGAAGGGGGAATAGTCTGAGAAGGGAATGGTGGTGTGCCTTAAAGGTGTAGGCACACACCTATCTAGCGCGAGGCTTTCTGGGAGCTCACTGGCTTTGGATTCCTAGGACACTCCAAAGTTAAGCGAGTGGAGGCCGGTGCAATCCTATGATGGGTGACCCACTGGGAAGTTGCAACATGAGCTCTCGAGAAAAAAAACCCTGCGGGTGTGATGGTACGCCCTGCACAGAGGGGACAATATCGTGTTAGATAGAGTGGGCCGCTGCGCAATTCTGATTTAAACGAGGCCTTTAGGGAGCTCAAGTGGCTTTGGGGGGGATTGGAACCCCAAAGTTAAACGAGTTGAGGTTGGTGCAATTACATGATGGGTGACCCCCTGGGAAGTTGCACCGTGAGCTCCCGAAAACAAAACCGTGAGGGCAAGAGCAAGGAGGCCCAAAGCGGAAAATATCGTGCTAGATGAGTCGGGTCCTGACAGAATAGTATCGGAGCCAGACCCCGACCGGGAAGTGTGCTAGCGAGTACGCTGGGCCCTAAGGGGGTGGATTGTAAGACCCATGTCCTGGAGGGAATGATGAACAATCCCACATTCCTACGAGGGGGGAATGGTCTAAGAGGGGAACAGTGGTGTGCCTTAAAGGTGTAGGCACACACCTATCTAGCGTGAGGCCTTCTGGGAGCTCACTGGCTTTGGATTTCTATGGAACTCCAAAGTTAAGCGAGTGGAGGCTGATGCAATCCCATGATGGGTAACCCACTGGGAAGTTGCACCGTGAGCCCTCGGGAACAAAACCCTGCAGGTGTGATGGTGCGCACTGCCCAGCGGGGATAATATCGTGTTGG
Organism: Prinsepia uniflora; assembly: GCA_032719365.1. Classification (NCBI taxonomy): domain Eukaryota; kingdom Viridiplantae; phylum Streptophyta; class Magnoliopsida; order Rosales; family Rosaceae; genus Prinsepia; species Prinsepia uniflora. Next base: position 54,836,942 of record CM064869.1, on the reverse strand, counting down.
ATAGAGTGTGCCGCTACACAACTCTGATCTAAACGAGGCCTTTTGGGAGTTCAAGTGGCTTTGGGGGGGGGGGGGGGGATTTGAACCCGGAAGTTAATCGAGTTGAGGCTAGTTCAATTCCATGATGGGTGACCCCCTGGGAAGTTGCACCATGAGCTCCCGAAAACAAAACCGTGAGGGCAAGGGCAAGGAGGCCCAAAGCAGACAATATCATGCTAGATGAGTCGGGTCCTGACCGAGGAGGGTCAGGTCCTGACAGAACAGGATTGTAAGACCCATCTCCTGAAGGGAACGGTGAACAATCTCACATTCCTACGAGGAGGGAATGGTCTGAGAGGGGAATGGTGGTGTGCCTTAAAGGTGTAGGCACACACCTACCTAGCGCGAGGCCTTCTGGGAGCTCACTGTCTTAGGATTCCTAGGGAACTCCAAAGTTAAGCGAGTGGAGGCTGGTGGAATCACATGATGGGTGACCCACTAGGAAGTTGTATCGTGAGCTCTCGGGAACAAAACCCTACGGGTGTGATGGTGCGCCCTGCTCAGAGAGGACAATATCGTGTTAGATAGAGTGGACCGTTGCGCAACTCTGATCTAAACGAGGCCTTTTGGGAGCTCAAGTGGCTTTGGGGGGGCGCGGGGGGGGGGGGGGGGGGGGGGGGGGATTGGAACCCCAAAGTTAAGCGAGTTGACGCTAATGCAATTCCATGATGGGTGACCTCCTAGGAAGTTGCACTGTGAGCTCCTAAAAACAAAACCGTGAGGACAAGGGTAAGGAGGCCCGAAGCGGACAATATCATGCTAGATGAGTCAGGTCCTGACCGAGGAGGGTCGCGTCCTAACAGAATGGTATCAGAGCCAGACCCCGACCGGGAAGTGTGCCAGCGAGAACGCTGGGCCCTACGGGGGTGGATTGTAACACCCGTGTCCTGGAGGGAATGGTGAACAATCCCACATTCCTACAAGGGGGGAATGGTATGAGAGGGGAATGGTGGTGTGCCTTAAAGGTGTAGGCACACACCTATCTAGCGTGAGGCCTTCTGGGCGCTCGCTGGCTTTGGATTCCTAGGGAACTCCAAAGTTAAGCGAGTGAAGGCAGGTGCAATCCCATGATGGGTGACCCACTAGGAAGTTGCACTGTGAGCTCCTGGGAACAAAACCCTGCGGGCTGGGCTGGTTCGGCCAGTTAGTCTAGGGGGACAATATCATGTTAGATAGAGTGCGGCGCTGCGAAACTATGATCTAAACGAGGCCTTTTGGGAGATCAAGTGGCTTTGGGGGGAATTGGAACCCCAAAGTTAAGCGAGTTGAGACTGGTGCAATTCCATGATGAGTGACCCCCTGGGAAGTTGCACCGTGAGGGCAAAGGCAAGGAGGCCCAAAGCGAACAATATCGTGCTAGATGAGTCGGGTCCTGATCGAGGGGGGGCGGGTCCTGACATGATGGTATCAGAGCAAGACCCCGACTGAGAAGTGTGCCACCGAGGACGCTGGGCCCTAAGGGGGTGGATTGTAAGACTCGTGACCTGGAGGGAATGGTGAACGATCCCACATTCCTACAAGGGGGGAATGGTCTGGGAAGGGATTGGTAGTGTGTCTTAAAGATGTAGGCAGACACCTATCTAGTGCGAGGCCTTCTGGGAGCTCACTAGCTTTGGATTCTTAGGGAACTCCAAACTTAAGCAAGTAGAGGCTGGTGCAATCCCATAATGGGTGACCCACTGGGAAGTTGCACCGTAAGCTCTCTGAAACAAAACCTTGTGGGTGTGATGGGGCGCCCTGCCTAGAGGGGGACAATATCGTGTTAGATAGAGTAGTCCGCTACGCAACTCTGATCTAAACGAGGCCTTTGGGGGGCTCAAGTGGCTTTGGGGGGATTGGAACCCAAAAGTTAAGCGAGGTGAGGCTGGTGCAATTCCATGATGGGTGACCCCCTAAAAAGTTGCACCGTGAGCTCCCGAAAACAAAACCGTGAGGGCAAGGGCGAGGAGGCCCAAAGCAGAAAATATCATGTTGGATGAGTCTGGTCCTGACCGAGGAGGGTCGCATCCTAACAGAACAAGATTGTAAGACCCGTGTCCTGGAGGGAACGGTGAACAATCCCACATTCCTACAAGGGAGGAATGGTATGAGAGGGAAATGATGTCGTGCCTTAAAGGTGTAGGCACACACCTATCTAGCGTGAGGCCTTCTGGGAGCTCTTTAGCTTTGGATTCCTGGGGAACTCCAAAGTTAAGCGAGTGGAGGTTGCTGCAATCCCATGATGGGTGACCCACTGGGAAGTTGCACTGTGAGCTCTCGTGAACAAAACCTTGCGGGTGTGATGGTGCGCCCTGCCCAGAGGGGACAATATCGTGTTACATAGAGTGGGCCGCTGCGCAACTCTGATCTAAACGAGGCCTTTCGGGAGCTTAAGTTGCTTTAGGGGGGATTGGAACCCCAAAGTTAAGCTAGTTGAGGCTGGTGCAATTCCATGATGGGTGACCCCCTGGGAAGTTGCACTGTGAGCTCCCGAAAACAAAACCATGAGGGTAAGGGCAAGGAGGCACAAATCGGACAATATCGTGCTAGATAAGTCGGGTCCTGACCGAGGAAGGTCGGGTCCTGACAGAACAGGATTGTAAGACCCATGTCCTGGAGGGAACGGTGAACAATCCCACATTCCTACGAGGTAGGAATGGTCTGAGAAGGGAATGGTAGTATGCCTTAAAGGTGTAGGCACACACCTATCTAGCGCGAGGCCTTTTGGGAGCTCACTGACTTTGGATTCCTAGGAACTCCAAAGTTAAGCGAGTGGAGGCTGGTGCAATCTGTAACGACCCATCCCGGGAATTAGGGTTAAGACCGTGTTTAAGGTGGGATTAGTGAGCTTAACCGGTGGTTAGTTAGTTACGATAGGTTCGTTAAGATAGAATGACGATTTTGCCCCTAGTTCGGGCAAATTATTGACTTTTAGTTCGGGAGGTCAAAAGGACTTTGATCGGTGACTGTGACGTAGTTTAGGACGTCACGAATCCGTAGACAGGTGGCACGCCCGATTCCGACATCCGAGGAGGAAGTTATGATGTTCGGAAGGTTGAGGGCATTATCGTAATTTGGTTAAACTAGGGAGAAAAGTTGACTTTTCGTACGTTTGGGTTTTGACACGTTGACCAAGGACAGTAAGGTAGATCTCGTCGTCCTGAATTCTACGACAGGTGGCACGTAGTCATCGGAGTTAGGATGTGTGAGTTACGGGTCTAGGAAGGTAGTGGCAAAATGGTAATTTTGGCTTAAAAGGAAGGGCATTTTGGTCTTTTGCACATGGGGATTTGTGCAACAGATTGCGACAAGTGGATGGCTTAGATTGAGCCACTTGTGAGAGAATAGGGAGGATTGTGACACGTGTTCAGGGTCTGGTTGTTTCTAGGGAACACGGTCCAATTATTTAGGCATTGTGATCGTGTATACCCGTGTGTGAGTGTTCGAAGGGAAGGGAGAACAGAGACTGAGAAATTGAGACTAGTTGGACATGGATCGTGAGTGTTGGTGTGTTTGGTGAGTGAGGAGTGATCAGAGATTGAGAGGGAGACAGTGAGAAGGTTGGGAGGTGAGGTGTGAATGTGTGTGTGTGGTGTGAGCTCACGGGGAAACCAGAAAAACAGAGAGGAGTTCGAGTGGTGGTGCTACCGTGTAAGGGGCCAATCGAGGCTAGTGGAGGTGTTCAGAGGCTGGAGGTGGACTGGAGGAGTCGTGTCCTCACGGCTGAGCTCACGGTGGTGGTCGGTGTACAGGTAATTTCTTCCCCCTGTGTAAGTACTTTGTTTTTACGTCGAGTTTCAAACTGATAATCGTGGGTTTTGAGTGCAAGTCGAGGGACTTGGTGAGTTGGGTGAGCTTCAGTGAAGTCCTAGGAGTCGCCTAGGGTGGTTGCTGTGACGGGGGGTTACCTGGTTGGCCGGAGTGTGAAACATGGGACAGTTTAGGTTTTAATTCGAGTTAGGGACGATGATATAGGGGTTGTATCGAGGTGTTTGAGTGAGGGGAATAAATTGATTAGGACTGGACGGTGAAGATGGGGAAGAAAGGGAGGAAAACGGAGACGGGACGACGGAGAACCGGGAACGCCGGTTCAGTATAGTCGAACCGGTCGACCCGAGGTAGACGATGATACTGTGCAGGCGCATGAGGCCCACGTGCAACCACGTTGGGCGGCGTGTGGGGGCGCGTGCGGCGATGATTGGGAAAACGGTCAACATGGTTTTTGGTCTAGGAGTTGTAACGAGTCTAATGGAAATTATTTCGGGTTGTTCGGACATCGTTTGAAATTAGTTCCGCGAGGTTGAAGGTTTAGGGTTCCGGTTCGTTATGTTTAGGACCCGGGGATTTTTGGGGAAAATTAGGTGGACCTTCGTAGACGTGTTAGTAACGTTCTTTGGTGATTGTTGACAGGATCCGGATTTCCCGAGGAAGCCGAGGAACGTACGGGACGTTCGGGACGCAATTGAGGGCTAGGTAACTGTGAGTGGACCCCTTCTCTAAACTTGAGCATGCATAACTGTTTTTCTATTATTGTTGTATGGTTTTATATGTGATTTCATGATGATTGAATATGCTAAGTTCGTTTTATCTAATTGCACGTTTTTCGAGAAATTACGTATTTGGCACGTTTTACGAGAAAGGCTTGATTTGTGCTTATGATTTTGGGATTTCAAACGATAAAAGGTTTGCAATGATTATAAAGGGATTTCGGTTTTAGAACATGATTTTGATGATCAAGGTTTTTGGTTTTAGAATCGGATTTTGAGAATCGAGATTTGGTTTTAAAGTTGAAAAGTGGATTTCAGGCTTTGGGTTCGGAATGACGGTTTTGGCTGCCGGAAGGCCATCAGACCAGTGATTTCGGATTCGGATTTGGATGTGGATTTAGAAATGGTTTTCATATGGTTTTGGATTGGATTTGCTGGATCTGGATATTGGGTTTAAAGACCCGGATTATGATTGATGGGGAATGGGCCC